>CM043123.1:9144958-9572264 GCA_023701765.1 Hylyphantes graminicola
TGGCTTCAATTAGGTTTCAATTTTACTAAGGCTTCTCCATTAAGAAAAAGTTTTTAAATTAATTAAAACCTCCTTTTTTTGTATTAAATAGGAAGCCTTATTATGCACGTGAGAAAAAAAATTCTGTAAACATCAACAGAATTTTTTTAGTAGGGGAGACCGGGGCTTAGTTGGCAAAGGGGTTAGTTGGCATTGTAGCCTTTTAAAAAAATTCACTGTTTATATAAGAGGCGCTACTGAGCCTGTCACATGATCGTCATTTTTTAACCGTCCCAACTTGCATGAGAATCGCCAGTTGGAATCCAGCCATGCCTTTTAGAGGAAGGATGGAATAAACGTGATTTTCACATTAGAGAAAGTAAAAATTTTGATATTCAGAGTTCACCTTTTTTCCTGCCTTACCTTTCTATGATAATGTAAATATTTTTTGTTCAGATTATGAGTACCTATAAACGAAAAACTGAGAGGGCTACAATGACAGCAGATCATCGAAAGAGAGCTGTTGAGGCACACTTACTTGAAAAAAAAAGTTTGAGAAAAGTAGAGGATGAATTTAAGTTCTCTGTTAGACGTCTCGCATGGTATTGTAAGATCGCAAAATTAAAAATGAACTCTCTCTGCCTAAAGGGTACCAGAGGGTATTGAAGGATATGGGATAGTGCGGCAGGTGTTCACTCCTGAACAAGATTTTGCTTTGAGTGAATACCTTGTGAAGGCAAGTGACATATACTTCGGCCTGAGCCCAAAAGAGGCAAGAAAGTTGGCATATCAATATGCAGTTGCTAATGGCACTGCACATCCTAGTAGTTGGGACTCAAAAGAATCAGCAGGTGTTGACTGGTTTACTTTTTTCCTAAAGTCACCCACAACTTTCAATATGTACCCCCGCGGCAACGAGTTTATCTCTAACGTCCAGTTTTAACCCACATAATGTTCAAAGATTTTTCTACCCCCTATAATCAGTAATAAACCAACATTCATTTACCGCCCTGGACATATGGAATGTTTAATTTTAAGCTGATTAACATTCATTATAATTACACCTTACATAAAGACGAGTAAAACCGCTTGCCTCACTTTTGCCAACTTACCCCACTACCTATGCCAACTAACCCCGATACCGGGGTAGGTTGGCATAGTTTGACTGGACAAGGAAAAACATTTTTCACACAAAGTGGCAACCATATATTTATTCAATTGTATGTGTGATTTGTAGCCAAAATGTTTACCTACATTACCAACTTTTTACGTTTCAAATATCTTCAAACCAAAAAATTAAAAAAAATTTGAAGTGAAAACTATGCCAACTAACCCCGGTCTCCCCTAATGTTACTGAAATAACCAATTTTACAAAGCAAGTTTTTGCAATTCTGAGCAGAAATCTTTATTTCTGCAGTTACAAAAAAATTTCTAGTAATTGCAATTTGTTTCAACCAATCGCCACTAAAGTTTGGTTAGGTTAGGTTTGAATTATCGTAGCGCTAGAGCTACACGAACTAAAGTTTGGTCCCGATCGTGATTCAAGACCAATAGCTATTTTAAATTTATAACTTAGTTGATTGTTTCAAATGAATTTCACTTCTCATATCCTGACGATCTGTGTGCCGACATAGTACAGTTGGGAGAGCGTTCGATTGGACATCTAAAGGTTCCTGGTTCGATCACGGGTTTCGGCGGTCTGCTATTCCTCGGAAGTGTAGTGGTCAGTACCTCCGTCTGTCACGCGGGAGACCGGGGTTCGATTCCACTCCGGGAAAGCAGACATTTTGTTTTTTCTTTGCAATTGCACGGAAAATGTGGTATCCAAACATTACTTGTATATAGTTACAGAAACATAACTTCTGTGGGATACGTAAAATAGTCCTGTAAATCTACATGATATAAACATGTAATGTTAACAAAAATATATTATGTGGTTTTACAGCACTATTTTTATAATTATTTACTAGAAATTTTCTAGGAAAAGTTTTTTACAAAATTTTTTTTTGTAATGGTTACAGATTTTTTTTCACAGTGTGAGTAGAATTGAAAAGGAAACCCTATGTTCTGTACATGAGTGATTCTATAAGCATAGGAAAAAGATAAACAGCTACGGGAGTCAATTTTTCTGCCCATCATTTACATGAATTTATAACGCCAACACTTAAAACTTTTTCCTATACACAAACTTTTCCTTGTTTATTATTTTACATTACACTCCTTGCCAACCTAATTTAGGAAAATATAAATATGCTGTGGAGAAGATCCTTCCACGCATGTAAAGTGTTCTATAATTTTTTGTGAATCCATCCAGAAAACATGTTAAATCATTAATTTCGTTTAAGGCCTCTGATTTGAATATTATTTGAGAACATTTGGCAATTTCATCAGAATGAAAAGTGTATTTGGGTTAAATTGTATTCAGATCATTTTGTATGTAAATATTACCTTACAAGAGTTTCTAACTAACTGACCAACCACGCTTTCCCCTCTGCCTTTTTACTCTTTGTTTTTACCCCAGTTAGAGTGGCACGGAGAGTAGAAATCTGAGTTATTTTCCTTTTTACATGTCAATTGAGATTTAATTGAGCAACTGAGTTTGTGACACTCTACATATGTTTGTAACATAAGGTACATTTGTCAGTCGACAGACCCCGTTAAATACTAATTTCTCAGTTCAAATAAGATATCACGACATTTTAAATCCCCTATCATTAAAGTAAAGTATTCATAGAATCATAATATAATGGTTTTGCTGGATAAACTACACCTACAACTCTATCTTTCATAGGTGAAAAATTAAGTAATGTAAACTCCGTCAGAAAACATCAGGTATTAACCCTTTAACCTCGAAACCGGCCCAGGACGGCTCTACCAGCAAACATCGGGAAGGCCGTTTTCGGCCGTTTCGTTTCACAAATAGGGGTGTTGGGTATGTTAAAAATTGAGCTTGCTGTGGAAAAAAAAATATCCGCCAGTGATCATTTCGGTCGTTAGTCATCCTGTATAATCGGACCTTTTTGACTTTGTATAAAAATAACATTCTGAGTTAATTGCATGACACAAAATTTGCATAAGGGGCCGTCTTCATATTAAAAATGTTACTAACTTTAAAATTTCCAATGGCATCACCCCTTTTCGAGTCCATATTTCAAATCTATTACCTATGTTAATACGAAATGCCAAATTTTGTTAGTTTTTAAGCATTATTAGGGGAGTTAGAGACGTGCAAAGTTTAGGTCCCATAATGTTAAATAAGTTGCGCATAAAAAACTATCCCAATCTATAAATATTTAAGATAATGAAACGAATTTTTTACTGAAAAGAAATTATAATAACCCAAACAAAATGCATTAAATATTGGGGTATTTAAAACAATTTTTATATTTTTTAATAATTATTATATCAATTTTTAAAAAAAATATGTATAGAAACCCCTTAATATTTTTACGGAAATAAATTCAAGACAGGAAGTTTAAGCGAAATCCCAATTTTTAATTTCTTTTATTCATAATTTGCTGAGTAAATCACAAAATGCTTTTTAATTGCGCTTCAGGGGACTGTGTATAAGATTATATATGAACTTGATAAACAAATACGGCTTTGGAAAGGAAGATAAACATCATTAAACCAGCAACCTTGAGATGGTCCCCCATAGGACATCAAGTGATTCGATGGAATAACTCGTTAAATATTCATCCAAATATAACAAAAACTAAGATTTAGGGGTTTTCGAGGATGCTTAACATTTCTAAATAATCAAATATGGGTGTTACTATTGGAAATTTCAAAGTTGTTAACATTTTTAATATGAAGACCTCCCCTTATGAAAATTTTGTTTCATGCAATAACTTAGAATGTTATTTATTCACAAAGTCAAAAAGGTCCGATTCCATAGGATGACTAACGGCCGAAATAATCACTTGGGTATTTTTTTTATACAGGACGATTCCATTTCGCTTTTTTCCTGCCTAGAAAAACTCGTATTTCGGGGATGAGAAATCCTCCTAGCTTGTGAGGTTAAAGGGTTAAAACAGTTTCACGAGATTGTCTAAAATTCAGCAATTCTAAATACTCTCCATCATCTATGAAAAAATTAAACTTTTCGCACTGTTAGAAAAATTACTGTGAAATAATCAACAACAGTAGTCTGTCTATCTACTTAGCTGTAATTGTTATGGTTGAGGATTTTTTTTATTATTTTAACAGGTTTTGAAACCGTTTAACTCTTCACCTCACCCCTTAAGCTATATGTGGAACATACCTACATTTAGACCTATATAGCAAAAGATTTACTTTTCAAAAAGTATTTCATATATACCATTTAGAAATGTCAATTTGTGCTACAAGTAACAATCAATTACAAAATTATGTTATGGAACCTACCCAAATATAAAAATAATTATAACCTTTAACTTTTTTTTATTTGTTGTTTGCTGGATTTGTTACTTCTAATTTTTCTATTTCACATGTATTCCCACAGTTCTCGAGGAATATAATAAAATAATAATAAAAAAGGTTTTTACATTTTTTCCTACCCAAATTCCTAACAGTGCAAACAGAAGGCTTTAAGGGGTCTAAGGAGTCTTAAAAATGTGCAAAGATGGAACTACAAAGCATAGTTTGATCTTTCATGTAATTTTTTAACTACTCAATAAATGAGTATAATTTTTTTATATGTAATTCTACAAGATTTATTTAATATGAAACAAATTTTAAAATTTATGAAACTTTAGCCAAAACTAAAATAAATGATATTAAACATAAAGCTATTTGAACACATTGTGATTAGGCTTGCGCGGTAAATTGTGAGGTCAAAATTGAAGACATGACCAAGAAAATGACTTTATATTGTACAAATATGTACAAACTAGAACTTATACCTAAATTCTCAGCTCAATTTTGATTAGAAATAATTTTTAAAAAAATTTTAAATCAAAATTCAAAAAAAATTATAAATTTTTTTAGAAAAAAGTTCTTAAAATAAATTCTAATTAAAATTGAGCTGAGAATTTAGGTATAAGTCTTTGTTTGTACATATTTGTACAATATAAAGTCATTTTCTTGGTCATGTCTTCAATTTTGACCTCACAATTTGCCGCGCAAGCCTAATCACAATGTGTTCAAATAGCTTTATGTTTCATATCATTTATTTTAGTTTTGGCTAAAGTTTCATAAATTTTAAAATTTGTTTCATATTAAATAAATCTTGTAGAATTACATATAAAAAAATTATACTTGTATATTGAGTAGTTAAAAAATTACATGAAAGATCAAACTATGCTTTGTAGTTCCTTCTTTGCACATTTTTAAGACTCCTTAGACCCCTTAAGCGAGGACAACTTTGTTTAATTGAAAAATAACAGTGAGTGCGCCCTCTAGAAGAGAAGAGCATAAGCCTTATAGCCCGTTACCTCACTCGCCAGAAGAGACAGTCACAAGATACACACAAAGAAGGACGCCACAAACACATAGACAAATAATAACATTTATTGACAAACACAAACATCCATGCCTTACCGGGATTCGAACCCGAACCCAGCAGCTCCAAAGGCACCCTAACCATTGAGCCGCCGGGTCGGCCTTTGTTTAATTATTACCAAACTTCTTTTATTCATCTAAAACCTCCAATCCAATGCCAAAATCATTTTCCATCACCTAACTCTCTCTACACGAATCAAATTGTTCGCTTAGCTTTGAGCTTGACCATGAGGGGCTATGATTTATAGTTCACTCATTCCCCCATGAGGCTTCCCAAAATTGCGACCATTTCCAAGTAATGGCGTGAGCATTTTACTCGCATTGGGAAAATACAACTTTGCATGGGTTTTAATCCTACCGAAGTGGACTACTTACTTAAATGAAAGCGCAGCGTTTAAGTTCAATGAGAAAACTTAAGTTTTAAATTGCATTAGTTAGCTTTAAACTGGTTTTATATTGAAATAACTTATTAGTTAAAAAGCTAATTCCAATTCTATTGCATACGTCCCTATGAGTTTTCTTAAGATTATCTAAAGTCATCATTTACACAATTTGAAATACTTATATTCCACAAAAAATATGAACTTAAATAAGACAATAATAACGAATAATATGTAAATAATCCAATATTAAAGCAAAACTACGAAAGGTCTTTTTGCATGACAATAGAATGAATGATATATACCTAACACACATCTAAAAAAAATCGAGCTAACTAATAATAAATAAAACGCTATAATAGTTAGGCAATTCATAATGCCTTTGGGGGATATTCGGATCAATACATAGTAACTATTTTCTTCGCTCTTATCTGCTTTACAAAAAGTTGAATGTTTATTTTATTTGTATCAAACTAATATCTCGAATGGTCAAATGAATTAAAGGTAAGATGAAAAATCGGATTTTATCTTTTAACCAAAGGAATATTTTAATATGAAAAGAAATAATCTAATATCATATTTCAAATTTAATATTTGCAGGGCATCACAAAACAAAAGTAATTTTGAGTGGGATGTAGAGTACCGCAAAAATACATATTAAAATGAAAATAATATAAAACTTAAATGTAATATTTTCCGAATATTGAATGGGTGGAAACTTCTAAAGGTTTCTCTATTGTTAAAAATAAATTGCCTACTCTAAATGCTATCCCAAATGCGAATATAATTGCGTTTAAGTTCTAGAAGAGTATAAAATAAAAACCTTACATCCATTCAACAGTCATGGAAAATGATACCTTAATAACAGAAATATATAGCTCAGTTGTAATATTTATAAATTTATTTCTTTCGCGGGCTAAATTAAAATTTTACTTTCTGTTTTATTAAAATACTAATATCTTTCTTGTTTTGCTAAAATGTTAATAAATTTCTTGTTTTGCTAAAATATTAATAATTTACGACGTAATTTTGTTAAAAAATAGTATTTGATATGCGGCTGGAATATATTTTATTCACAAGTAATATATTCTGAAATTAGGTAGACACAGTATTTTTATTAAGTTTAATTATTATATGGTATTTTTATTAAAACATATTTATGCATTTTACTTAGTAAAAAACTGTTTTTATGCATTACATATCGTCGGTCAAATGACAAAACCACGAATGTGCAAAATCACAGGACTAAAAAAGTGGATACAGGTAAGCCAACCGTTTTCAAAAACCGCCAATCCCTGCAATTTGCACATTCATTGTTTTGTCATTTGACCGACGATATCTATAAATTCAAAACATTTACTTAGTGGTAAAACTGTATCTTTAAATATGAAATCATAAATTTTGTGAAAAATAAACAAAAAATTGGTTTCACTCATTGGCTGTTTCATACAAATATGATTTAAAAAAAAATATTCTGCAGTTTTTGAAGCTGAAAACATTGCTAAGTACTCTTCGTTTTGAACAAATCTGACTTTAAAATCAAAATATCTTCCGCAAAATTTGAACGTAAAGAAGTTTTTTATATATAAAACCTCTTTTTATGTACTGCGTGAATACTTACATTTCAATGAGAAAAAAGTCTTTGTATTTTTCCGATACCGAGTTCAGTCTAAGAGGTACTTACTCCCCATTATTCAAATAAAGCAAAGCTTTTATTCAAAGAAATAGTTAACCAAACCGTCTTAGCATAACTTGTCTTGTAAAGAGACTTCAAAGAACGGAAAATAAAGTATCGTGAATATACTGTAAACGGAGAAAAGAAATAAAAAAAAATCTAACTATCTACGTTTATTTAAGGAAGTTGTTACTCGCATTTTTGTCATTACTGGTTTGAAATCAACAGTTTTTATGTCCACTGGAATTGTTTTTACAGCGAAGCCGTCCATTTTCATTAGGGTTGGTTGATTTTGTTTTAAGAGCTTACGCTTTCTTTATCATTTTTTATTTCTTATTTCTTTTTGACCAATTTCAATGCAGAACATAGGAATTCAGTAAACCAATGAAGCATAAAACAACAGTTTTTAAAGATAAATTGTAATAAATTTAAAGATAAATTATAACTATAGATAAATTTTAAGATAAAGTTGAAATTATCTTAATTATTCTTGGATTGGTGATGTATTCATTCATCTTAAGTTTAAAATGAGTTATTTCAATAGGTTAATTTGTGACAAACAGGATGAAAAAAAAAAAGAACTAGGTATGACTTTAGAAACTCTTTTTTATCATGTTGTTTATCTACAAAAATTGAGACACGTTTGAAGTTTAAAATTTTTTCAAAATATTATATTGTATTTATTTTAAATAATGTGAATAATAAATACTAATGGCCAAATAATATATAATAATGAACTAACAATGATTATTAATGAACTACTAATGAATATTAATGAATAATAATTAATGTTAATGCATTAATAATGAATATTACCAATGTATTTAAGGGAATATTAATTTATAGTGATGGAATTTCAGAATAAATTATGATTTTTAATGTTTTGGATTCTGTTAACAGACAATAACAGAGCTATCATTTTAATGATTTTACAAAGTTTCGTGACGAGCGAAAAGTTACATTTAAATTATGTATAGCTTATTATTTATTTATCTTAATTTTTATTGAAGTCGTTTAAAACATGTTAAAAATACTATCAAAGATTCTTAATATAAATTAGATTAATTCAAAGTTTGAATGCTTCTTTTCATGATTACTATTATACCAACCGGAGCTTTTTCGAAGTATTAAAGATAAAAATCCCGAATTATTAAAAATCCTAAATATTTATTCCTAGGTATAAATTTTACGATTGCTATACGTTTTGAAACATTTTAAAGTTTTTATATTTCACAAAAAATATTTTTATTTTAGATTGAGACTTTTACGGTGTCGTTATTAAAAGAAATCGTCGTAAAAGTACGCAGAATCCATCCTTTTCTGCTTACTTTCGAGCAAAGTTAACCCCCATTTAAATTCAGTATCTTTTCGAAAACATTTTTGTCAAACCCCATAGAAACCTGTCACCTCAGCTGCAATCCGAATAGCAGTCCACAAGAGAATTGCATTTACACTCGAATACTTGCTTCAAATCTCTCTTTCGACATCAAGAAATCCAATTACCTGGTTCTGTTGAAGCTTGAATTTGCTTCAATTCGGTTGTGTTGCAAAATCAAAATGTCGCCTTGTATATTTTTTCAGTGATCGGCGAAGCTTGGACTTTTTGGACAGTTGTAGAGAAAATCTTATTTTAAAATTGATGTTTCAATCCTTTGTCACAGTCGGATTTTTTAAAATATAATGTTGGAAAAATAGGTTATGGTAATTGAGTACTTTTTCGGTATTTAAATCAGCAATATGAATTCCTCTGATCTTATTTTATATTTTTTTCTCATAACTGTTACAATTTTGTTTACGTTATTATAATTTTTTATGTTATTTGTAAAATGAAACTTGTGTTAATATTAAGGGTCTAACTATGTGAATTTTGTACTTATTTGAATTTATAAGAATTTAAGAATACGTTTTTACTAGTGTAAATATTTTTGTATACGTTGAGCATTGTTATTCTCCACTATTTCTCCATTAATCTCTAAATATTTTACCCCACATATAATCTTCTTATTTAATGTCTTTCACTGCAATTTAGTAAAAATATTTGTTGCAGCACTGATGTTAAACTAAAGCTTATTTTTGTCTGTTCAGATATAATATTTTACAATTCATTATTTTTACTTTATCTCATACTCCACCAACTTTAAACTTTTACTCGAAAGCTAGTCTTCAATAGAATATTTGAATTCTGAAAAATTCCTCTCATCTTCTGCGCATAGTTATCTTTGATGTATTGGAATTTTTCTTCCTTAAAAAATCCAAGTCTACCAATCGATGCCTTCGCTTCTGTCGACGCAAATGCTTTGAAGAAGCCTTGCAACCGTAGATGCCATTTTCAGCTCTTTATACAGAATTTATTTTCGACATTTTTTGAAGGATGGCATTGAAAAATTCTTTGAATTGCTTACGTAAATGTGTTAGTGAACGTATTGTATAAGAATTATATGTGGAATGGTTTCGAGTTAATGTGTTTATAGTTTGATTAGAAATATTTGAAAAAGTATAAAATGTTTATTTCTCTTATAAATCACGGAGAAAATATAAAATATTTTGTGAATAATAAATGGTTGTACAGCTGATTGGTGTTTCACAATCTATAAACTTTCAATAAAGCAACAAATATAAAATATCTTAGAAATATTAATGTCTACAGTGACAAATGTAAGGGACGGTCTGTTGAAATTTCCGAAAATACCACATTTTGAATATTGAGGGTTGAATCGCATAAAAATAACGGGTGATGTGATATTTTTTATTATACCATGATCACTTTTAGCATGCAAAATATTATAATTTCTTCAAAAAGTTCTTGGACCTTAAGAATGACGTGTAAAAACTTGGGCATGTTCGAACAATTTGAGATAATGAAAAATAGTTTTAAATATTGATCTTGTTCCTACTAACGAATAAAGTTTAAATGCAACTATTATTATTTATATTCTTTGTTTTTATAAAATATGTACTATTAAGAATTTGTCAAAATACAGCACAAGTGCTGGCAATAGTAATCTACACAGGTACTGTAATTTTCAAGCGCATGGGACTCGGCCCCGATACAGTTTTAACTCCCTGCTTAGTAGAAAAGATGAACACTGACTTCAATGTCACGACGTCCGACAATGGCATGAGCTAAGAAATTACAGTAAAATTAAAAATTGTATTTACAGAACAAGTTGTCATAAAGCATGCCAAAATCAGCTATGTTTCATAACATCTGGTGTCCTTAGTAGTAGTGTTTTTTTAAAGACATATTTTACAGTGTACACTCTTAAAACAAAAGAGTGAAATCCACTCCAGTTGGAGAAGTGCATTTTCGACACCCTAATGGCATGCATATTTTCTCAGACTGAGTTAAAATCACTCGTTTGGAGTGATCCTGTCGGAGGTTTAACACACAAAGGATCCACTCCATAAGGAGAAGTGCATTTTCCAGTCTGGAGGAGTGAAATCCACTCAGACTGAGTTAAATTGGGAGTGTTTGTTTTAAGAGTGTATTTTTAGTTTGGTTGAATTGCAGTATCTATAGAGCTGTACGAAGGCCATCTAAATTAATGATATCATATTTCTTTTCATTAGCAAAATGAAATAAATGAAATTAAATGAAGCTCTGGCATTGTAATATAGCAATTTTTTCGTTTTATTACCGTAAAACAACAATGATTAAAATTACTTACATCATAAACAAAATTATTGCAATCTATCACAGTCACTGCCAAGGCATTCCGGTATTTAAGGCAAAATGCAACCACATTTACTCAATGAATAATTCTTAATAAAGCCATCATAGTTTTTATGGTTGTAATAACTGAATTCATTGAATGCTTGATACGCCCTCGCTAATATATGACTATGTTTCTATGGGAACACAGTGATGCTGGTTTTTGTAACATGTATTCGATAGTACTTAGTAATAAAGCCCTACTCTTTATCCATGAAATTAGAAAAGCTACCCCAGAAGGGAAAACTACATTCTTTCATACGGTATTTTTTGTAATAAGTATAACTAACGTTTTTTTGTAATAAGTATAACCTTTTTTTGTGCAGAGTATAACTAACGGTCATTCGTAATTGTATTATTTCACCTTAGTAGATATAATCGACACAACAGGCCTTTCACTGTCGATCCACTGAGTTAGTTTAATTTAGATATCAATGCATAAACATATGTATGTGTATTAAATGATGTCAATGAAACTTTACTAAACTTATAAAAAATAATAGAAAACTTATCCTCGTATGAAATAAGAAGTTCCTTGTTATAATAATTGAAAAAAAATTCACCCAAATAAAAACATCAATTCATTGGTAGAAATTATTTAGTAAACAAATATACTTCAAATAGCTCTCTATCTGAAATAAGCAGCTTCACTGTCCACAAACTATATTTTACAATCTTCAAGCAAAGCAATAAAAGATATACTGTGCAGTGCATTTGGCAACCTAAAGCATCTTTATTCCTGATAGTTTGAAGTTAAAAAAAGATGGACTGGGTAGCGGTTCACTTCCATAAACTCCCCTTGAGGGACATGTCTAAATTGTGGAGGTGGCGACAGATGGCAACATCTGTCATATGTGTTTGTGTGTGTCTTGTGTTGTCCTACTTGACGATGGTTTATAAGCGGGTCCTTGCGACCAAGCACACAAGCCTGAAAATATATGTCAAACCAACCAACCAACTTCCATAAAAGCTTTAATGAAATAATATTTAAGGGCCAGCCTGGCTCGGTGTCAAGTCACTAAGGATAACTTCTGGGGTTCTGTCTTCGCCTTAGCCATCCCATTAATTGAAAAAAACACTGTGTGTCTGCAACAGATGCACGTTAAATCTCTCCTAGTCCAAAGTCCTGACGCTGCATCTTATAGCGCTATAAGGTTGTGCCAGCTCAGGTGACTTCCTCTTCACTTGACCTGGTTTCTAAATTAGTTCAGTTGTCAATAGCCCTAGTTTCAACTTGACCAGAATTGTTTCAGTGATTAATTTTTTATCGATGAAATCATCATTAAATTTTCTTAAATCTTATTTCATTAACTTTGTTTTTGTTTGAAACACTATAAAAAATAAAATGGATACTATTCGTAAATTTTTTTTATAGATAGACACTTAAATGACAAACTAAATTATTCTGCGAAATGCATTTCGCCTGTTCACCCTATCTCGTTTATCTTCAGTGCAACTTCAATTCATAACCGAAAATAATATTTATTGCTTACCGAATAATGTTAATTCATCTCAATAGTAGAGACAAATTATTCTGCCATATGTAACGGAATGTTCATATTAATTATTGTGAACTATATATTAGTTAGTCTATGTACATGATATGTTGGTCGATTCAAGAGATTATCTTATAAGAATAGGAAATGAGACTATAAACTGATTAATTGTGTTTATAACTGCATTTACTTTGCTCTAGCGATATGCTGCTCAAATGGTGCCTAGCAATTAATCATATTGTCAGGTAACTAAATTCATTAATGTATCTGGGAGCCGGAAGAGTATACGAGTGGGCTGGAGAAATAAAGGATCAAGTCCAGCTGCAGTTAAACCCCTTTTCTTCATGTCGAAGGACAAAATTGCAAATTGTTGATCGTACACTCTTAAAAAACATGAGTGAATTGAACTCAGTCGGAGTTAATTTTCACTCTTTTCAGTGTCGAAAATGCACTTATCCTATTGGAGTGGATTTCAGTCTTTTGTTTAGTTAAAACACCGACAGGATCACTCCAAACAAATGATTTTAACTCAGTCTGAGTTAATTTTCACTCATTTCCAGTGTCAAAAATGCACTTCTCCTATGTGAGTGGATTTCACTCTTTTCTTTTAAGAGTGTAGTGATAAGAAAAATACAAACTAGTCGTTTAAACTGACTCTTTGAAGTGAACAGAAAGACAAATCTGAAATATAGTTGACTATATAAGTTCTAAGGTGAATCTATGAGTTCGAATGGTTTTGAAATATTTGAAAATATTATAATTAGAAAATACTTGTTTTTTTAAGATATACACTCTTAAAACAAACGAGTGAAATCCACTCCAGTTGGAGAAGTGCATTTTCGACACCCTAAAGGCATGCATATTTTCTCAGACTGAGTTAAAATCACTCGTTTGGAGTGATCCTGTCGGAGGTTTAACACACAAAGGATCCACTCCAAAAGGAGAACTGCATTTTCCAGTCTGGAGGAGTGAAATCCACTCAGACTGAGTTAAATTAGGAGTGTTTGTTTTAAGAGTGTATGATGTTATGGGTTTATGAATTGAATTTTGCATCAAAGACTTTTTTTTTTAAATTTACAAATAAATTTTTTTCCCTCCGACATTTCGTAACCAAATGTTTTATTCACACTTTAAATAATATGCCAAATTAATACTTATTTACTGGTAACTATGAAGTACATAATTTGCGCTTCATTGGCCTTCTTTATGCAATAAGTTATTCGTGTGCCTTCATCGTAAAGTTACAGTACACTGAGTCACGATTGTAAAACAAAATGAAGCAAAATTCAATAGCCATTTTACATTCGTAATTTAATTTATGTGCATAGTAATTTAATAATCATGAAAATCCCAGTTTTATAAAAGTTAAATTTGCAAAGAAATCAATTATTTGATTACTGCCAAACTGTACACCACGCATGCTTACCATTGACGTGAGGTGTACTACTGCTTATTCGAAAACAGAAATTTTGTTTAAATATATTATTATGATTTAATATTTATTGCTTTTGCGATTTTTTAATGCTTACATCACAGTTTTATGTATCGCAAATAGATTTGTACTATTGCTTAGTAATATTTTTTATTTATTATTTAAAATTTAAAGGAAATAAGAAGTGCTATTAAATTAGGGTTATAAATAATAATAGTCTCAATTTTTGTTTTCTGATATATAAACATTGTAGCTTTTTTTGTTTAAATTCACCGTTTTCTGTTACAAGTATTATTATTATTATTTTGAACAATGTATTCACAAAGTGTTGCATTGTGTTTTTAAAAAATTGTTTCTAGTTTAGATGGAAAAGACATTCCCACTGGTTTAATAATTTTCATTCGCAAGGAAACTACAATGAATGTTTTAAAATCCTGTATATTAAAATATTCTATGAGGGTATTTTATTTAGCTCATTCCTTTCAATAAATAATTCAACACATCAATCCAACGGTGTCCGTTTTTATCGCATAAACTTCAGTCTTAAGCAAACAAAGCGAGCAAATGCATTATCGATTTATTTTGAATAAATGTAAGAAAGTGTAGGTAGAATATCCGGCATAGACGTAAATATGTATCCATATATCTATATCCAAAAAGAAAAATGGCATATGACCAATATTAAAACATTTTGCGCTGGTCTTTTTACTAGTGTATGCATGTTAATGTATCTCTCTTGCAATGAGACAGAAATATGATTGAATTGTCAAATACAAGAGAAAATGTTGAAACGAACGTTTAATACATGCCATATTAGAATATCATTTCTAGAATAAGTAAAGTTTCATTATAGTGTAGTTTATAACGATTTTAATAATATTTTATCTGTAGTTATGAGATAATGATCAAACGATAAAATATAAATTGAACCGCCATGGTTATGTAGGTTTTTTTTTATACCAAGTATAGTATCATTCATAAAGATAACATATGTAATCATAAAATGTTTTTTTATATTCTGGTATAATTAATTCTTGGTCCTTTTTTTAGATTTCCAAAGAGATTTTATCTCCGATTCAACTGACTTCAAGTATTATGTTATTGCCCTGGTTTCTAAACCAATACTCTTTTATTGACGATTTGTGACGTCCACCAGCTCGACCAGAACTCAAATGCACTAACCAGTATTATCAAAAAACACTTTGCGAAACACCGCCATGGCTTCAGCCCTGCGAAAGTTCTTCAAGCCCTCTGAGCGCCACAGATCCGGCGACAGGGCTGGTGGTGGCTGGCGACGCAAAAACAACAACTGTACCAACAAGAACGGATCGACCGAATCTCCGACCCACCACCACCACTCAGCCGCCATGAGATTCTTCGGCCACTGCCCGAGTCCACGGATGTCCAAGCGCGACACCAACAAAATCAGTCCTGAAGACGGGGCCGCTGCCCCGAAGGTTGTCAACGGGGCTTGTGGTGGGGCTCAGCCAGAACCCTCCGACAAAGCTTCCGCCAACAACCCCAGCGTGGCCTCGCCAAACCGAAGCGTCCGTTTCAAGTCGTCCAAAAAAGATGCCAAGAATGCCCCATCGAAGCAACAGCAGCAGGCTCAAGCCTCCCAGCCACCAGAGGGGCCCTCCGCCAAACACACCCAGACAGTTCGCACCCGTCGCTTGATGAAGGAGTTCCAGGAGATCACCAAGTATTCGCGAAGTCTGGAGAAGCCCCCTTTCGTGGTCGAGCTGGTGGAGGATAACCTGTACGAGTGGAACGTCAAGCTGTTCCAGATCGATCCGGAGTCTGAGTTCTACCATGACATGCAGGAAGCCGACATTGGTCATGTCCTCCTCAACATGGTCTTCCCCGAGAACTTTCCCTTCTCCCCACCTTTTATGCGCGTCATCTCGCCCCATGTCGAGAAAGGTTTTGTGATGGAAGGTGGGGCCATCTGTATGGAGCTCCTCACCCCTAGAGGTTGGGCCAGTGCTTACACCATCGAGGCCGTGGTCATGCAATTCGCCGCCAGTCTGGTGAAGGGCCAGGGCCGGATAGCTCGCAAGTGCAAGAGCGGAAAAGAGTTCAGCCGCAAGTCGGCAGAAGCTTCTTTTCGCAGTCTGGTCAAAACTCACGATAAATATGGTTGGGTTACTCCGCCTCTGGCTGATGGTTAGATAAAGTTCAGGATGTCCATTTCAGCTCCATTAGGTAAGACATATTTCATGCTCAAAAATATTTTTTTACATTAAATTAAGGCAAGTCCTGATTCGCAATAATTTCATAACTTTTTGCACTATAAACATGTTAAACTTACATAATTGTTATGGAGTATACATCTGACAAACATTGATTGAAAGTATTTTTTAAATGTTGCTCTAAATTAGTTCAGGTATACTTTGGTAACTGGTACTACTCTGTCAAAATGTGTTCTGAAGGTTGAGAATAATGTTTTCATTTTTCATAACATTATTGGCTTTAAATTGCTTCGAATGCATTGTTCTTAAGTTTGAGACCATTGCTATTCGGAATGTAATTACATTTAGCCGATGTTGACATTTTTCAACACCAAATATGACTCCAGGAAGAAAAAATAGCTATTAAGTGAAATTAACACTAGATATATTAGAGTTATAATTAGGTTTATATAATGTATACATAAAAAATTAAATTTAAATTTTTTATTTTTAATTAGTCATTGCCTTTTCATAGTATATTTTACATATAATTTTGAATATAATTCACTTTAGTGGTATAGAAACACATTATACTTACCCGTGCTAGTATTTTTATGAAAATGTGCCCAACCATCTTCGAAGTTCTGGCCTTGAAACAACTAACCTTTCCAACAATAATTTACAATGAAGTAATTAACTGATTAATTAGTATAATTACTTACTAAACCTACAAGACCAAACTCTCTTTTCCAATAACTCCACAAACCAATTTTATTTTTAGCTTGCCTCTTCTTCAACCGCTCATTAATTAGGAAAAAATATAGATCAATAGCCTTCCCACAATTTCTATTACTTGCTTCAAAAGAATCCTTAAACAACGAAAGAGAGTCCTTTGAAACAACCTCCACTAATTCTGTTCCCTTATTATTGATTGGGGCTAAAGGTTGTCCCTGAACACAGTTTAGCTTCTCATTAGAATGCAGGGAGCAACGTTTCCCCATTTTCCTGAAATATCCGCTTGATATTTGCTTAGATATATTTCGCAATTAATAACATTTATTAAGGGTATTTCTTAGTGTGTGTTATAAGTATAATGTTCTGTCAACAATGTACTTAAGTAGTAGCAATTTGGGTTAGTTTATGTTTTGTGTTTCTATCTTCGTATGTTATGCGTATTATTAGATTTGTTATAAATGACTAGAATTTTAATCATATTAATACGTTCCATAGCATTAGTATAGTACATTCCATAGCAATAGTTCCGCAATAGTATCTTAGCAACTTGATTTTAGAAAATAACGTTGCTGAAGAGAGTTTACAATTAAGAAATTTTTGACTGATTCAAAACTAAAAGTTTTTTTTTTAAATGAATTTGCTTATCTTTTTTGTATTTTTGCTTGAAAAATTTTGTACATAAAAGAATGAAAAGAGTCAATGACTCTTTTTATAAGTTAGATTTTGAACTCATATTTGCTAATGTTTTTTTGTAAAATAATCATCAAACACTTTAACACATAGCCACATAACTTCTTTTTACGATCGATTTTCTAACTTAAAAGTAAATACCTATGCACTCTTTTGAGAGAAATTTTAAATTAAAATTATTAGAACTACTCTATATTTAGGGCAATAAATAAAAGTTACGTCAAAATTCAAAGGACGAAAATAACTGAAAACATTTCTAATTAATTTGAGGTATATCTTTCCCATATTTATCCTTTTAAAGCTTAATACTATAATCAACATAAATTATTAATAATAAACATAAATATTTTATTGGGTATATTGATCTTATTCTAATATATTTGGAGTACATCATACAGGAAAGCTATCGATTACCTTAAAATCGATCTAGATTATACCTAAAAGAAGTTTCAGCATCAATATATTTTTTGTAATCTTACAAAGTCATTGTGTCATGTTCCATTATTATGGGTATGTTTGACTACTGTTGAAAGATATTGCAACAAGGGTTTAGGATGTTTCTCTTATAATAGTTTCAACAACGCTAACGAGGAAGTCTTTGTCATTGTTTAAGATTTTTAGAAAGAAATAGAAATTAAATTGATTATCCAAAAAGTGCCTAGTTGTGTTGCGATGAATTATTTAACCTTTTGCGACCTGGCGTCCCCATTTGGGGATATTTTTTAAAACCTGCCCACAGACAATTAGCATGTTAATTAGTTCCGAAATTGACCTGGTCCGATAGAAGAAGATCCAAATATCAGTTTTCAGCCTTGATTACAGGTATCAGTCATTTATTTTTTTATAAAAAATGAAGTTGAACGAGGGTCAGCACGCATTAAAAACAATTTCGCATTAAAAACAATGATAAAATAACCTGTTAATTACAAACAAGTGATACGGCCTTTTTTGTTGCATTTATAGCACAAAAATGTGTTTTTAGAGCTTAAGGCATGCCCCTAAGTAACTATTAAACATAATTTAAAAAAATTCTTTGAAAAACATACTTTTTCGCATATATTTGTATGAAAAGTATGTTTAGATTAAGACATATACGTGTAGGATTTTGTTCGGGTCTTAGGTAGTTAATGATGCATGAAGGACCCGTAAGTATGATTAAAAATTAAATTTTACATGTCGTTTTTTTTAAAAAATAAATGTTCATTTGGATACTTAAACTCCTTAAGCACTACTCTGTAAAGGCATAAAAATGGAATAAATTATGAACAAAGTGACCGAAAGTTCTGCATTTATTACTTTTAAATATAGTGTCCTGCTACATTTTTCATATTTCACCTTACTTTTAATTTACTGCCTCTTTGCTCCTGAGGTACACATACTTGGAACATTGCAGAATTCATTTTACAATTTTTCTTAATACTAAATGTTCTGTTATAAACTAGAACATTCAAGCGTTTCAAAAATATCGATACCGAAACTTCTGATTTATTATAAAATGTATATAAACAGTTACATAGCTAGAGTGTTAAACAGATATCAAAAGATTTGCAAAAATCAAGTTTTCTTTAGCCTCAACTTATAAAATATCTTGCATTAAAGCAATGAAATTATTAATTACAAAATACTGACAGAGTTTGTGTTTGCTTATTTATAGCACTCGAAAATAAGTATTTTTTCACACAAAACCTCAAATTCCACTAAATTCACGTGTCATTCAACAAAGGTTAGGTTATTATTTTTTTTTTAAACTACTTGCAAAACACACTTTTAAATATATAATTGTTTGAAAAATATGTTGTATAAAGAATATGTGTAGCATTTTTTTGGGATAGTGAACAGTTTAAAGCATGTTTTCTTTTCTTTCAAAATAGCGTTTAGCTAGTGCTAGATAATTGTTTATAGAACATAACCATCTGACATGACCATTATTTAAGTCTAGAGCCATAAGTAGGATAAATTGATTCAATTAATTCCTTTTGTCCTAAGTCTATAAATCCACAAATTTGACATATTCCTCTTTTTTCTGTCCAATCAATTGATTTCCACAATAACTTACAAAACAATAACCTTTTCTCTAGAATATAAAAAACAATTTCTTTTCAGTGTTTTAGAAAAAACCCGAAAAAAAAACCCCTCCCCTTCGCTGCACAATAATCCAAAGCGGCGTAATGACAAATATATCGTCGGGAACGTCGTTTTAGGTTCGCCGGAACTTAAGACCTGTGCGAAATATGGGCGTTCTTACTTAAAGAACAGCTGCTATTGTTCTAAATGTTTTAACCTCTTAAGACCAGAACAAAATCCTACACGTATATTTTAATCTAAACATGCTTTTCATACAAATATATGCTAAAAAGTATGTTTTTCAAAGAGATTTTTAAAAAAAATATGCTTAATAGTTACTAGAGACACGCCTTAAACCCTAAAAATACACATGTTTTGTGCTATAAATGCAACAAAAAAGACCTTATCACTTATTTGTAGTTAACAGATTATTTTATCATTAAATGCAAAATGCTTTAAAATTAACTACTAAAAGGACTTTTTGAAAAGTATGAACAAAAATTTAAAATATTTTTTTAAAGAAATCTAATATCGTATTGACCCCCGTTTAACTTAATTTTTTTAATAGAAATAAGTGACTGATACCTGTAATCAAAAGTTGAAAACTGATATTTGGATCTTCTTCTATCGGACCAGGTCACAAGAGGTTAAACCGAACTGCTTTTGAGTAAAGTTTTTCGTTCAAACTTTATCTGTGTGCTTGCGCATTCAAAGTAACATCTTTAAGAAATGCAAACTACATATATTTTTATTTAAACGATTCCAAATAGATAAATTGAATTTGAACTAACTTTAATATAATCTATAAGGAATATCCAGTGGAACGGCCCTACCATCTTGACAAAGAATGGTATATTGCTTAGTAACATCAATGAGTGGACTGACTTTTAAGGTTTTGACCAATGATTACTTAGATGTCTTTATCTGAAGACGATAAAATCTAAAATGGCCCTTTTTCACATGCTAATACTACGTCGACTTATGGGGTGCTCAGTATCACTTTACATATGTTGCTGACAACAAGAAATCTATGTCAAAAAGGCATTACTATAATCATCTGCGAGCGCTTCCTTATCGGCTTGTCAAAATACCTCGAGTATTACATTAGCTGTAAATGGAGCTTTGGATTAAGACTTTCAAGTCGGTATATAAACAAACTATCAATTCGGTACAGGTTATTGATCTCATCATGATTATTAAGCAATATTCTTAAAAAATAAAACCTACGAATAGTTTATTATTAGTTTTAAATCTATTTGAAGCAGCACAATTCATAGATTTGAAAAGAATGGGATAATTAATTTTCATTTCAACTTTTATTGCAGTTATCATAGGGAGTTTTACTGTTTGTATATTGATTTTTGGTGTTTTTACCACGATTGTATGCACCATTAAAAAGTAAATATAATTGTAGTAGCCTGGAAAATTTATTTGTAGTAGCCAGGGCTGTAAAAACCGTCCGTCCTCGGCTGTCAAAAATTCGCGGAGGACAACGAATTTCTTGAATCCGACGTCCTTGTGGACGGCCATTTAATGGTTAATGTTCATGATATATTTTTAGTTTTTGTTATCTTACAAGAGTCTAGTATTAGGTTACCATTAGTTATCTAGTATTTCTTTTGTTACTGTATAATGTAATCCTACTAACTACTAATTAATTTGGTATTTTATATAAATGTTTGTAATAAATAAAAGAAAATATTATTTTTATCTATTTAGAAGTTATTTATATAATTAGAGTTTGGCAGGTTAGTTTCACAGGAGGACGGATACATAGTTGGACAAGCCGTACTCGAGGACCGGTATGACAAATGACAGTGATTGTGCCCTCTAGAAGGGAAGAAGTAGGCTATATAGCCCATTACCCCACTCGCCAGAAGAGACAGTCACAAGAGACACACAAAGAAGGACGCCACAAACACATAGACAAATAACAACATTTATTGACAAACACAAACGTCCATGCCTTTACCGGGATTCGAACCCGAGCCCAGCAGCTCCAAAGGCTAGTACACTAACCATTGTGCCAGTGGGCCGGCGAGGACGGGTAAATTTCTGATATTTTTCGAGCCCTAGTAGTAGCTTAGAATGAACTGTTTCTGATTCTTTAAAATAACAAAGGAAAAAAAACAGATTGTTATATTTCGGAAACTTCAAAACATATTTCGAGAGATGATTTATTTTCTGTTTTTGCAGTTAAGTAAAAAAAGACAGAAGTGCCACTCGACCAAAAATATAATAACGCCGTCTCTCCTTCGCAAACTGTGTGCAAATTCACAGTTTTATTCTATAATAGTTTTTATCGATTGCCTCCATTTTTCCGAGGACTTAAGAGTATGGTGTTTCATAAAAACAGTAATCCAAGTCCATCACTGACTTGGCACAATTTTACTCTGAAACCCCAGTAGGATCTAACAGATGATAAAAAGTATAAAAATGAGTACTTCAGAACAAAAATGTCCAAGTCGAAAAATATTTGGTGTCTTTGTTGTTTTGTATCGTTATAGAATATTCGAGTTTGGGTCTTGTTTATTTGTATGGAGCCCATATGCTGAATTCTTTATTTCACTTTGAGAAATGTGCTCGAAAGTCACCAATTTAAGACAGAAAAGATTTGTCGTTATTCTAAAGGACTATTTTCCGTTTTGTTTTTAAGGTGTTAATGCAACCAGGTTTATTTTGTAATTTTCAATCATAACTAGCTGAAGAGGTTTAAAACCTTTAGCCACTACGAATTTTAAAATAGACTCTCTCCCCAGACTCTCTACTCAGTTGCTTTTTACCATACAAATTATTTTAAAATGTACTAAACTTTATTCACTCACTCCAGAATTGACAACCTAGTTTTTAATTAAAATATTATTTGATAAATTAGTTTAATAACGAATTAATCTTGTGCATTAATTAAAAAAACAGAAACAATATATTTTGTGAGGAATATACATTTATTTTAATTGTTGTAGACATAATCATGATTTTACTACATAAAATTTTTAGTCTTTTTTGAAAAAACTAATTAGTCTTAAAATAGTGAGAAATAACTTGTTTAAAATTACTTGAAATTTATATTTGTGGACAACATTTCGTATATTATAAACTTCTAAGTACTGTGTAAAGTAACATATTTAAAATAACTTATAATGCAATAAATATGCCCTCAGTCAGACATATTTCATCATAGAAAATTATTGGTACTTCGTAATTTTAAAAGTTACGAAATTCAACATCAGAATATCCATTTGTAAACAATATTTAAAGCTTATGCTACCTGGAATGATTTCATCATAGATTATAATCACTTATAATGCCCAATTAGTGAGCGTTTTATTGCGTGGTGCGGATTTATTTAGAGATTTATTTAGAGAACAAGATTACAACATTATATTGAATTTAAATATGGCATTTATACATAGTTTCATATTTGGAGAATAGCTGGAATATTATTTCCATTAATCAACTCAGAATAGTTAATGAATAAATTTTGTTGGACTGATAAAATATGAATGAGAATGATTTTTTGAAAATTGAAGTCGAATATAGTTAAGATTGAGCGGATTTCAAAATAGTTAAAGTTAATAGATGTATTTTGTATAGGATGAATAATTTTTATTTAAAACGTATTATAAAGTAATTGAATAATTAAATCAATGGATACAAAGTCACAAATCTATAAGCTAGATGCCTGTCGTTTGAAATAAATGTAACACAATTTTAATATTAAACGTAGAAACGTGATTACAATGAAGAAATTAATTTTAGGGAAAAAGTTGAAATTATTTTCTCGTGAAAGTTGAAAATTATTTATGTAATACAAAACCTACTCGTAAAGTAAAAAAGTGTGATAAAATTCCTGAAAAGTAGCTTCATGTATGGGCTTGAGTTTTATCCCCATAAAAAAATCCCTCTTTCCTGCGCTTTAATATCAACCGTGCAGCGAACTATTACTCAGCAAAGATTGAGTTTTCCGTGCCTTTCTTATTACTCGCTCAGTTGAAAGAAATTTATTGATTCAGGGATCTTTCCTAGACTTTTCATTAACTTCCATACATTCTTTTTCATTTGCTTGACATTGTGAGGAACTGCTGTGGGCATTTATTGGGTCTTATTGATTCAAAGAAAGGTTTTGTCCTGCTATTAGGAGGCTGAGACAAAGCGAAGGAGCCGTGTAGCGTGTACATGGGTACTTTTAGTACTGTAGGCTTGCTGTACAGATGATTGTTTTTTCACACAACATAGAAAAAAACATTAGTATTTACTTTCACAAACATCGTTAAGGCTATTTATGATTGGGTAGGTTACAGTTCTTAATCTACTTAACATTAAAGCTGTTTTTTAATAGGACATATCGATATTTCTTTTTTATAAATAGTAATACAATTGCATCGCAAGGTTTTCTAGAAGTTTAACTTAACTGTGGTATAATTATGCATTTTAACCCTGTAATGCATGAAATTTTTTTTCAACGCGAAAAAATATATTTGTATCTTTAATACTCATTCATTATGGAAAAAATACTATAAAAAATTAACTGCATTGGAATTTAAATAAATTCAATTTTTTGGCAAAAACCATATACAAAATTCCAATTTTGATAAGAATGATTATAAACCTACTTAATATTTTTCAAAATAACCTTCTTGAGCTATAATTATTTTTTCAAAACAATTTATTAGTATATTTAGTACTAATATTATTATACTTTGAATACTGCCAAACACATAATCTCACAACAGTAAATAACTTCACTCTTTGGATTTTGAATGCACTTTTACTACTGTAATCTAGGAGGTTTATTAATAACTAAAACTTCAAATTGGAATGTAATAGATGAAAAAAAACCACATATTTTTTCGAGAGGGAGCTCTACTTTAATAGAATAAAGTGGATTATGTTGCTTGTTGCCATATAGCAACAATATGCATTAGAGGGTAAAACGTGTGTGGCTAGTCAGTATATTGATACTGGTACGTAAATAATTGTTTTAACTAATAGAAAACAAATGCCGTCATCAATGGTATTTTTCTGATGATAATTTCAAGTGAATTTCATATAAAAATTCGAAAAGTTATCAATAGCAGCTGTTTTTTTATGTAGATTATATTTTCTAATAATCATTTTCAGCCGTTATTTTCGGATAAGTGTGTTAGAAATCAATTATTTCAGTCAAGAATAAATCATTGTCATTTAAAATATCGAATTCGATTTTTTTTTCTTAAAAGATTTTAAACTCAATTACATACTATATTGTATTTAGTTTTAGTTAAATTACCTGGTATGATGCACTTGTTGGCGATTGCCTTTATTTGGTGTATAATTAATAGCAACTTTCTTATAAAAATTGTTTAAAAACGTGAGACTTACAAATCTAACTACAACAAATCCCTGATTTCATTTTGAATAATTATTTTGTAGGATTGTTTAAATACTTGACTGGTTATTTGGAACTTGTATTTGTAGATTATTGTATCCCTAAGACTACCTTTTATGGAATAAACTTTGCAGACAACATAGAAATAAAAAAAACAAATGTACTTTATTTATTATAGGACCCACAAGGGGATGTAAGAAATATTATTTCCATCATTAGAGCCGTGAACTGAGCTAGGTCCTGAATAAATTTGGGGAACTTTGCCAACTTACCGTATCTGATTCTGGTTATTTTATTACGAAATTATGTAAGACTTAAATGTAAAAGAAATATAGGTGTGAACCAAATATACGGCATTTTTGTAAGGTTTTTAAATCTTGAAGTAATTACATAATGTAAAGCTTAAAAGTGAATAAACTTAAACGTGCCCAGAAATCACGAATAAAGATAAAAATAATTTATTTTAAACGATATTAGAGTGTTTCAAAAATATTTTCAGTAAAAAGTGTTTTGAGTTATATAATTAGCTAATTTCAAATATTTTTCACCGATAAATAATTTACTCAGTTAACTTGTAATCCAATTTCATTCAATAATTTTCTTTCTCAAATAGAAAAGCTTTAAGTTTTTTTTTTTATAATCATAAAATATTTCCGTTAACCATACAATCACAAGCTAGACTTTCATGTGAGCAAAATTTAAAGCGGTATAAGGCAAAATTTATCTTATTAAAAACGCACAAATGAATTATAAAATTATTAAATGAAAAATAATGGTATACACAAACAAAATACAAATCCTTAATCCAGATATCTTATGCTTATCTCAGATATAATTCTTTAAAAGTGCCCTTTTTTAGCGACAGAGAATTATGTATTTCAGGGCAGCCTTATGTATACAGAAAATCTTATTCAGTTTTAGAGAAATAAGGATGTTTTGTAATAAGTAAAAATCGCCTTAAATCCCTTATCAGGTGTTGCGTGATTTAATACAATTCAAAATCTGTTATTTATTGTATCAAGAACAAAACTTGTATCAAACTAAGGATGTTTATAGCCATCTTATATCAATAAATAAAAGTATTGCATAACGTAGAATGATGTAAGTATATAATTCAGTTTTGTATAGAGTTAAAATTGAAAAAATATTTTTCGATCCACATATGATAACCAGGAAAATTTAAATATTTCAAGGGTTTCGAATGAGTGCTTAAAAGAAGCTAAATATAAAAATTGTTGTTGAAAATATGAATTCCTTCAAACTATTTTTAGTGGAAGTATTAAATAAAATACTTAGAAAATAGGATTAGTTTAAATGGAATTAAGATTTTTTGTCGCAAGATTTAATGTAATTTCATTGTGCCTAAACCGTAAATTTTATAGATCATATCAATTTTATTATGCTACAAAGTATTCACAAAATAAATTAATTGAATTTTATATATTATTACAATAATATAGATTAATTGTAAGCATTATTATAAGATTAAAAGTATTCACTTTTGTAATTAATAATATACTCATTTAACACAGTTTATTATTATTTCTAAGAAGATCCCTAGACAGTGTTTATCTTTGCATTTAACTATTAATATTAAAGTGTGTATTTAACTATTTTAATCTTACAATATTTATTGAATATATATCTTTGTACATAAATATAAAATTATTACTTTTCAAAACTGCAACAGTTTATTCAAATATGTGTGTTTTGACTGTATCGGTATATTCGCCTTTTCTTTAAAGAAGTATTCCAATTATCATTTAAAGCAAATGCAAAATACATAGTGTAAAGTGTATTTCGATTCTTTTATTCTAATATTTTCAAATTAGGTAGACTGAGAAATTTATGGAAATAGTAAAAATGAAAAATGTATTTCATTATATTTAATATGCTATTACAAATATTATATCTTGCATGATTTTTATGTACATCGAATACAATTAATTATATATCAACTGCTTGTTTTTGATGTAATACACTAAAAATACCCACCCTAACTTGCTAAAAAGTAAATTTTTATCCAAGAAACGATTTTTACCCAGGTCTCTTTATTATGATTGCCACACAAAACTATTTATCTTGCCCAAGAGCTAATCATTGTTGTCAGATGGTACTTTATAACAGAAAAAAAAAACTAAAACTAAATGTGGCTACCTGCCAACACACATTACAACAATTCGCTTATTATATCAGGAAAAGCTGTTAAACTAAAACTACTAAGCAGATCTTAGTGAATTGATGAGTAGGTCTATATATAAATTATGATTTAGTTATATGATTAGGATACCGCTTGTGTAAGTTACTGCACTGAAAATGTGATGTACATTACACCATAAAAAAGGTGTAACGTTAGTCCAAATATTTACAGTACGTTTAAGAAACCTTATAATAGAATGATGTTTAATGTAGTTAATGTTGTTACGTATTTTTGAACGCACCCAGTGAATAACTTTACTAATTTATTCCAATCCCATTCTCATACAAATAAATGGTAGATTTCAGCTAATAAATTTCATATTCCCATTTAAAAAACAATTTAAATGTTCACCAGCGGCATAAAATATCATTGTCAACAAATAAAATGTAATGACCCTTAAATAAAACACTGTAAAATTTGGTGTAATGATACTTAAAAAAAAACCTGAGGAAACTAGCTATATGTTAATAGACTAAACAGACAAAATATTGTGAAAATCAGTCAAAACTAAAAAAAAGTATTTGAAGTTTTTATTGAGAAAATTAATGTATTTGTATTCATATTTCAAAATGAGAGATTCACTCTATGTTCAGATTAAAAACAAATGGCAAGGTCTTAAAAATTAAGTTTTCCTTTGTACTGATCTAGTTATACTTTGGAATTTTACTTTAAGCATTTTTAAAAAGGTAGAAAGCAAAAGTACAGATCCTTTATTTAATAAATAAAAGTTGTGGTAATTGTTTTCATTACTTTTTATGTCTGTTGTAGATCAGGTCAACTTCGGCAGAATCATAAACTTTGGTTGAATCATTTTTGCTACTAACTTTCCACTAGACTAATTATTTCAAATATAAATACAAAAATTAGCGACCAGCAACTGTCCCGTACCATACATATAATTTTATTTTGCACTGATGAAACCCTTCCTCCCCAATTCTTTTAGAGTCATCTTACTGCGCAACTATTATAGAGAAAATTTTGGAAAAAATTATCCTTAAGTGATAAAGTTGTTGAAAATAACGAAAAGTTAAAATCGCCAATAATAAAAGCCAATATAATATTCATAAACAATACTCAGAGAATATCACAACTTTGCGCTTTATAACATGAGGATACATGAAGAAAATAACGTGGATTCTTGGAGCAATTCACAATAAACTATTTGCGCCAAGAATCAGCGTTTTTTTCATGTGTCTTCATCTCGACAGTACATTTGTTACCAAAGTATTTCTAA
The DNA here is from genome assembly GCA_023701765.1 of Hylyphantes graminicola. Lineage (NCBI taxonomy): Eukaryota > Metazoa > Arthropoda > Arachnida > Araneae > Linyphiidae > Hylyphantes > Hylyphantes graminicola. The sequence goes on from CM043123.1 coordinate 9,173,576, forward strand.
ACAAAAATCATCAAAATATCACTATAGTTAAACTCATAGTTTCATTGCAGAGAAGGAATTACCAGAAATTTTCTCTTCATATGATTGCTCCGCTCGTTTTATAGCTCCGACAATGGTCGTGGCTTCTGTGCAAGGAAACTATGAGTTTAACTATAGAAAAGTTTATTCAAAAGCTTTAATATTTGTTGACGGTGCTTGAGAAACTGTAGTTCACCTACCCTCCGTGCCAACCTAATTCGGGTAAAAACAAAGAGTAAAAAGGCAGACGGAAAAGCGTGTTTGGTCAGTTAGTTGGAAACTCTTGTAAGGTAATATTTACATACAAAATGAACTGAATACTATTTAACCAAAATACACTTTTCATTCTGATAAAATTGCCGAATTTTATCAAATAATATTCAAATCTATTAGACTTTAAACGAAATTAATGTTTTAAACATGTTTTCTGGATGGATTCACAAATAATTTATGGAACTCTTAACATACGCGGAAGGATCTTCTCTATAGCATATTTCTATTTGCCCAACTTTAGTTGGCAAGGAGTGTATCTCAAAAATAAATAAAAAAAAGTTATACTTTGCTGATTTTCTAATTTTTTTAAAAAATTTTCTTTCAGAATGACTGACATGAAATAATGGCCTGCATGTTCATCGTCCAAATTTAATGTATGGTTCAACAGATTACCCATACATTTGTGATCCTTTTAAAAAGAATTCTTCAAAAAGGTTGTTTTGTGAGCATTTGAAACATTTTCCGGATTATAATGACTTTTTATGTTGTCAAAAAAACTTAGATGTTGATATAAATGCTCCATTGCAGTTTCCTCTCATATTCCAGTGATATTATTATATCCAATCAATGGGATATCTAATTTTTCTCAAATGCCAAGAATAAATGTTCATTATTATACGACTACAAATAGATGTAGAATCTATCTCATAACCGCCAGTTATTTAAAATTATCACAAAAATAGTCTCATAACATCAAAAAATATATTGTGTTGGCATAAATTATTATTTTTTATTGTGTTAGTATAAATTATTATTTTTTATTGTGTTGGTATAAATTATTATTTTTAGTGAGTTTTTATAATTTTAATTGGATTAAATATTTTGCTTCTACTTAAATTTTTTGTGTGCACAATTTCAGTGCAATATGTTCTCTTTTTTTAATATGTGATAATATTTTAAAAGGAGTGAAGATTTTGTTTTTGTAAAACTCATTTTTAATGTAACTTTCAAAGGTTATATTATTGTTTATTTCATATACATTATTTTTTGCTCAATATATCAATTAAAAATGACTCATTGATAGTAAAGAATTCCAGCTGAATTTGTTTTAGTCAGTATGAACCAAAGTTTTTTTTTACTATTATTTTACAGATTTTGAATGGATACTATTTTTGGTTATTTTTTTAACTTTTGTATTTTTTGTGATGTTTTATTTGATGGTGTTTATTATATTAATTTCAGAAAATGATATATTCATGTACAAGTTTGAAAAGTTTTTATTGCAATTATTGCCAAAGCAATTATTATGTGTATCATTTTATCTCTAAGTGATGTTATTAACATTCAAAAAGCTAATTTAATTCTTTTTGTTTAAGAAAAATGAAAATTATTTCAAATATCATATACTAGTTAAAAATGATGTTTTTAAAAGTTTACTGTGACGAACTGGCCCCGTTCGTCAAGAGTTTCTATAGCTAATTAACAAATCTTCAAAGTATTTAAAATGACAGTGATTTTTAACTTATCACTAACTGAAAAATTTAATAACAAACAGTATTAAATAACATGTATTAATTTTATTACATTCAAAATGTCAATCTTTTTACACTTGTAAGTGCAATAAAGATGTTTTAACTTTTTAAAATAAAACTTTAGAGCATTTGACTTGTAAAAATGTAATAGAATAGTATAATTTCTTAAAAGTTGTATGCATTTTAAGTATTTTGCCAAAAGTCGGGATGTTTAGAAATTGTATATGAGATTGCACTTTACAATAGTAATTAGTATATTGCAATGTAAAAAAAGCTTTAGTTTTTAAATCTCGTTAAATTTACTGAATAATCATATAATTAAATGCAAATTCATTAGCTGTGTGTATTTGAAAGTTTTTGTGCCAAAAATTGTTTTTTAAAGTTAGCAGACACTATTGTTTCATATGTATTATAAAAAGAGAGCTTGAATGTCAGCGATTGTTTCTGAGAAATGGAAAAGTTTTATGTAATTACATTTTTTTCAATAAAGTTAATAGTTTAAAATATAAACTGATAAATCTAAAGAATAATTGTTTGGCTTTATTAGGTTAAGTTAATTATTGTTAAAGCTTTCAAACGATGTAAATTTTGTAATGGTAAGTCAATTAGTTACAATGGAAATTGGTGTGCAAATGTTTCAATAAAAAATATTTGGGAACTTTTATAAACGATCGCATTTTTGTGTCCAATTTAAGTTTTAAATAGTGTTAAAATGGGGTTATTCAAATTCAAAGAGAAAAAATTAAAACAATGTATATATAATCGAATTAAAAATGAATTATCTGGAAGTTTTTAATGAAAAGATAAAACCCCGATGTTAAGAAATACATTAAAAATATTATTTCAACTACACAAGAACAATGAAACTTCATATATATTTCTAGCAAGAAATTCATTATTAATGATTTAGATTTTTCAGAAAGTATGCGGAAACAAAAAAAGTTATTACCTTCCAATTGAAAGATAGCATTTTTTTAATAAAACCTCTGTAAAAATATTTGTTCAATGTAAAAATATTTGTTGTTTCAATTAAATGCTCAGAATTGTATCTTTTCTATTATAAACATAATTCCCATTCTGTTTAAAGTACATGAAAATCCATACGTATTTGCTGTATGAAAGAGTCATACATTTTTGTTTAAAAGGCTTTTCGTATTGATTGCCTATTAATTTGACGCTTTGCACTCAAACCTATCAATCTGTATTCGCTGCAAACAAAGATATTGCATTTTAAAGTTTCTACTAAATTGTTGGATAAAAGTATGTTGGTTAGCTGTTTGAAATGTATAAAGACTGAAGCTTGATAGGTTTTTTAAAAAAGGGAAAAAAAGATATTTTATGATAAAAACGTAGTGTTGACTGAATGTTTGACGTTTTATAGGTTGATAGGTTTAAGTATAAATCAACTTAAACTATTTTCGGCTCTTAAATTTATGCTTTACAATAAATAATCGATGTTAAAAACTTTCAGGGCTAACCACCTTATCGATGTATATACGTTAAAAATGTTAATTGCTGTTAGAAATGGGCGATCCAAGTTTTATATAAGTAAAATGAGATTTATGTACCTTAGTAAAAAAAGGCCGGAAGTCCTGTGTTGTAATATTGTACTTTGGCTTTTTTTACAGTACAGATTATTACCTTAAGGAAAGGTTGTATGAGATTTGTAAGGAAAGTTTGCCGAAAGTCATGAGAAAGAATTTAAGGTAACTTTTTTTAATTATATCTGTAACATTTTATCTGCTTTCATGAATCTGCAATAAACATGGAAATTAACTTATTATTAGTTTCATATATGTTTTTTTATATTGAATATTGGCTATCATTTCTATAAATTATCAGAAAATCATTGATTATTTGAAATCCCTGAAAATTATTGCATTTTTTAATTGAGTAATGGATTTAAAAAAAAAGTTTTCAGAAATATCTGATGCACTTAAATACTGACTACTCAAAAGCAATGTCGATTGAGTTGAGTGTTTTAGCTTACCTTTAAATTGTTGATTGTGGTTATTAGTACTCATAATAAATAGAAACATGTCAGGATGTATGTTATGTACATCAGTATAACGTCTGATCCCTTATATTTTAAAATGGAAATAATGGCAATTTAAAATTCTTAATGCATCTTAACGAAATGAATGTTGAAATAAAAATAAAGCCAAATGACCATTCATTAAATTGCGGAAATTTACTAAATAGTTTAAATACTACTAAAATTACAAAACTAATAAAAGGTCAAAATAAATCAAATGATTATTAAGTATTAATGCCCGAGAAAACTAAGCTTGCTTTTTTCCGCTCTGAAAAAGACTAAACAATTGACAGACTAGAGTTATGCAATGCAAATATATGAATAATGAAATATACATCCTTTAAATTACGATGCATTGAGAAAAAGCTTCCCCCCATCTAGATAAAAAAAATGAGTTAGTAAATGTAGGTGTAGATGTTAGTGTTATTTTATTCAACTAACTCTTCTCAATACCTGTGGCATGAGATGCTTTCCGTAGAAACAGTACAGAAACAGTACTGTGATCTCCATCCAAAGTTGTTCTGATGATCTAATATGTGATGCTTTTCTGTCATTTCAATCACTGCTATAATAAGGAGAACAAACAGTAGATTATGTTAGTCGTGTTTTAACAGTGCTTTAAATACTGTAATTTTGTATTTATACATATATTTTGTCTTTCTAATGTATGAAAATTCCTTGAAGTAAAAATTGAATTTTGTTTTATTTTCTGCGCACAATTTTGGTTTAAGATTTTATTGGTAGTATTTATTCTTGATAATTGTTTTATTCTGTGTACTTACAAATCACTATAATCTTTTCCTTATTGGTGCTGGATGTCATGTTATAAATATGTAATTAAATCTCAAACGTAATAAAATTATTGTGCATACAGTTTTTCGAGTTTTGATTCTACGTATTTATAGAAAACTATATGAAAAATACATTTTAACTCCGATTATCCGGATTAGGATTGTCCGAAATATAATAGTACATTGTGTTCCGTTCACGCTCTAAATATGTAAAAGTGTAGAATTTTCATTAAATCAAGAGATCTTTTTTGAAATTCTTTCTTATGTTTTCAACATACAAATAAAAATTAAAGGAAACACTTTATTTGAGAAATCTTCACAGTTTGTATTTCTGTATGGGAACCGTACCATTTTTTCGGATAATTAGAGTTCTAATGTATTGTGACCAAAGAGTTCTATAGTAGGTAGTACTCGAACTGAGCTGCCATTGGCAGCCATGGCTCACTACGGAGCTAGAAAAGAGTGGCAAAAGTGCTAGTTAGTTTATAATTTTGATACTGAGAAAGGAAGTACACCCAAGGCAAAGGCAGTAATCAAACCCTCACCCGTTACAGCGCGCGGACTGCTAGCGTTATGACCTGCTATCCAAACCACTCGGTCATCGGGCCCCACATGCCACCCTATATTGTCTCCGTGTTGGTCTATGGTGCGGTTGGTAGGTTCAGTCTCTACCCTACTATAGAACTCTTTGATTGTAACATCTGCAGGTAAGTCATATATCTGAGCATTATCGTTGATTCATATATATAAAAAACCCATAACTTTAAGTTTATGACACTAGTTTATTAAATACTGATGATTAATCGGTACATAAGTCCGTGCCACAATAACTAGTTTGTAAATCTAATACATTTTACTTAAAAATCAACTCTTTCAACTTTTCTGTGCATTGTGAGCCCTGGTTTTAAAAATGTGACATAGTAGTTTCTTTTTCAGGATTTCTTGCAAATGCAAATTAATTAAAAAGTATAAAATCCGAGTTAAAATCTGTAAGTTTATTAATAAAAAAATTACGTATGACGCAAATTACAAAGCATTGTGACAGTGTGATAGAGTAATCTACTACTAAAGTGTAAACAGTAATTTTTCAACGAGTTTTTACTCAATCAGTTATCCGTAATTTTCAATTTGCGTATTTTCTAAGTTACGCCTAGTTAAAAACTAATGAGGTTCTAAATCATGAGGCGTAATTGGCAATGCTAAAGCCCCTAACGCAGGATAGAAATACACAGCCTGAAACAATTCCATTCCCAAATTACTAGTTATTTCTTGAATGGTTTATGATAAATAATAACCTCGTCACTTTATAAATTGTTCTAAATTACGAGGTGTAATTGGTTGTGTCAAGGCTCCAAAGAAGGCTAAAAATAGCCAAAAGAGGCTAGAAATAGGAACCCAAGGAATAATATTTAAAGTCCTGTGAGCGGTCATGTCGCAGTTTCCCACGGGTACAGGTCCTTGGAGCCTATTTCCCTCCCTTCTTTGACATGTCTAAACTGTGGAGGTGGTGATAGATGACAGCATCTGTCACTTATGTGTGCGTGTTGGGTCTGTCTTACTTTACGAAGGTTCATATGAGGTTCTCTGACCAAGCACACAAAGCTGAAAATATATGTCATATAACCAACAATATTTTAAAACAAACCATTAAACCATTATAATGCAAAGTATGTCCAAAAGTTTATGTAAATGAAATAACTTCTATCCATTATATTTTATCCAGCAGTGCATTTTAATAACTTTAATACTAAAGTAATTTGCTAGAAGTTAAACAACTATTTAATTTGCATTAAATATTACTCTATTATTAATTACTCTCCTCACATTCCTTTTAAGAAAGCTCCATTCTTTATATACCCAAACTTATCATTTATTCATAGCTCAAGTCGAAAGTCATTAATTCAGGGAATACTCAGGGAATTCGTAGTTATGTGAAATAGTTTATGAACTTATTATTAAATGAGTATTCTAGTATTTGATTATTTTAAATAGGAGAAAATTCGTGTACGTGATTTCGTGGCTTATAATCCCAATTTTCATAAATACTTCTTGCAAAGAGATACTATTTCAAAACGAAAATGTGTCGACGACTAATGTATGAAAAATTTGTATCATTATTTTTGTTTTACATTTGTGTTTATGTAACAGATATTGGATTTGTTGGAATGGAATGGAATGTAAATGCGCCTTCTAGAAGGGAAGGGCGTGGGCTATGTAGCCCATTACCCCGCTCGCCAGAAGGGACAGTCACAGGAGACACACAAAGAAAGGACGACACAAACACATAGACAAATAACAACATTTATTGACAAGTACAAATATCCATGCATGACCGGGATTCGAACCCGACCTCAGCAGCTCCAAAGGCCAGTACACTAACCATTCAGCCACCGAGGCGGCTATTGGATTTGTTACTGATTATGGATAAAAATTAATTTAAGAAATAAAATTTTCGTTTTAGTTTCGTTTAGTTCGAGTTTAGTTCATCTGTAATTGTTATTATATAAACACAAATAAACTATATGCATTGTCAAATTTATCTTTACCTTGCAACAAAGATATTTTGAAATTTTTCGAAATACATTTTGGATTAATCCAGTTTCTATTGAGATTTTTTCTTTTAATTTAATTTATAATTCCTATTTTCAATATTTATTGATGAAAATTTCAAACAAAAAGAACCGAAAAGTAAAAAAAAAAAATCTCTAAAAAGTGAAAATGAGAATATACAGGAGTAGCAGCTAATGCTAGCCTGGGAACCGCACGAAAGTGTAAACCTTAAGTTGTAACCCGTAAATGTAACCAAAATGTGTAACTAACTTTAGTTCAACCCGTAACTTGTTAAATAGAAATAGTACCAGCTACATGACCTTGTAAGCTAAAAGCTCTTTAATGATTAAGAAAAGCTCAAAATCAAATTACAATTATCTTTAACATGTAGTGCTTGGTGAGCATCCAAAAGAAATGAACTGTTTTTGTAATAGAAAATGATGGATATCACATTTAGTATAATGTTCTCCGTATAGTGGCACGTTTCCCAGCTCTACATATTTGCATTTAATCCATGCTTGCTAAAAACTATATGTAGTTTTTGGAAAATTAGTAATTCTAGTTTGTAGGTTGGTGGTAGACATATATATTCAGGTTTGTGTTCTTGGTCAGAGATCCGCTTATAAACCTTCGTCAAGTTTGATAGACACAACACACACAAATAAGTGACAGATGCTGCCATCTCTCGCCCATCCGCAATTTAGACATGTCCCTGAAGGAGAGAAAAATAGTCTCCAGAGGACTGTACCCGTGGGAAACTGCGCTATGACCGCCCACAGGACTTACGGACCCACAGATTTAACGATCACGTACTCGGTTGGTCTTCAGTGGTATCGGGACTCTATTGCGGGACCTTCCGATTCCGAAAACGAGGCCTTGACCACTAGGCTTTCCACGGCCCCAGGTAAGGTATGATACATTTATATTCCAGCTTGTGTGCTTGTTCAGAGAACCGCTTATAAGCTTTCGTCAAGTGGGACAGACACACAGAAAGAAATTTTACAGTCACAAAGAAATGAATAACACATGACAAATAACAACATTTATTGACTGTCACAAACATCCATGCCTGACCGGGATTCGAACCCGACCCCAGCAGCTCCAAAGGCTAGTTGGCCCCAGTTTGTAGGTAAAAGTTTTGTAATTTAATCGTTTCCAGCTGTCTATTTCCAGGCCTTCTGTCAGGAGCTTAAACACAGCCAATTACGCCTCGTACTTTAGAAGAACCACGGTCAAGAGACGAGGTCGACATCTGAGCTGGACCTCGAGCGACATCATACGCCAATGCCGTTGGGACTTGGTCAATTGTACTATAGGAGGGGCCACTATAGCCTGGTTGGTAAGTTTTTGGACTGGCATCCCTAAAGTTGCGAGTTCGAGCCCCGCTGCCCTCCGAATACTCCCGTATACGCTAATGGTGACTGGTGCACGTTAACTTGCAGTACTTAACACATAATCCTGATGCGTACTATTTTTTCAAGATACACTAAAATAACAGTGTCACACTATATTACAGGTTAAGAAATTAGTGCGTAGAGAATTACACGCATAAAAAAGATTTGCGATATAGCGACAGGATAATTTGACATCACATAAATCCCGGGACATATGATACGAAAGAAACAAACGAGCTCCGTTCTTATCTTGGGAAAGATAAGGCACAACTTTAAAACCAGAAAAATTTCTGCGAGATAGTTTATTTTGTCTTATTTGTACAATGTATATCCGCACGCGAGCCTGATTGCTCAATATAGGAAATGATTTATAATAAGTGTATTCGCATATTTGATAACTATTGGGTAATAGAGTAATTTCGGAATGAAATTTTGAATTTAGTTTGGAAATATTTATTTATTGGTAACATCCTTTTTTTCTAGACAAAAAACTGCGCTGTAATTTATGCAATGTCGTTTGATATTTATGTTATAACATATTCATGAGCTAGGAATGTCTTTATCAATAATTAAATAGGTAATCGTGAGAGTTGTAGTAAAAAAAATATATATCAGTATTTATAATCAAGGCACCAATCACATAGGAATTAAGCTTAGTGTAAGTCAAAAATGAAAATAATTGAACTTTTGTGTATGGGAATTTTTAATCATCCTCATTGAATCATTCACTAACGAAATTTAAAACTGAAGAGTACATTGGAAAAACCGCTTGATTTTGTAGAAGGCTTTCCTCAATAGGTCTTTTTGGCGATGATAGCGAGAATTCACCTAAACTGGTGTAAAGAAACCAGTTACTCGCTTTGTTTTTCATTCGTGGTAACCCTGATTCACGCCAGAGATCAGTGAACAACAGTCATGCGTTTGTACCGCGAACGAAGAACTGAAAGAAATACCGGTTTCCTGTCACCAATGTCCGCCAAGCAGATACAATGACGGAAAGACTCCCAAAGAAACAAGTGGTTCTTCTCCTGTATTCTTCAACTCTAAAAATTAAATCTATGGTTATTTCCATCACATTCAAGCCTTTTAAACACTGTAAAAATATGTGACATTCCCAGGAGTTGGCCTCTCCGTGGCCGAGTGGTTAAGGCATGTGCCTCAGGATTCAATCTTCTCAGGCTCGAATCCCACTTACTACCAGTCATCCTATAAATCGGATATCAGTACTGGAAAGAGTAGAAAAAATCCAACTCGTGACGAATGGGCCCGAGTACACTGGGACAGACGTGCTCGTTAAATCTGTGGAGTCCAAAGTCCCGACGGCGTCAGCGTACGATGTCTCTCGAAGTTTCCGTTGGGTGCCCGCTCAGGTGTCGATCTCGTCACTTGACCAGGGTTCTAAATTACGAGACGTTATTGGCTGTGTTAAAGCTCCTGACGGAGGCTAGAAACAGGCAGCCGGAAACGATTACATTACCCCAGGAGTTTTGGGTGCAACGTTACACCAATTCTGGAATAAACGAACAGACCAAATTCAATTTTGTGAGATGATCCCCCGACTGATCTTCCACTTAAAAGAGAATGAGCCTGATCGACCGCGGGTCTCCAAACCAAAGTGCCTCAGTGTTAATCCATTGAGAAAATTTATTTTCTAAGCTACATTTCTTCACTGTATTGAATATTTTCATAAATCACATTGGTTTAACATTAAGGTTTTTTAAATGATAAATGTCTCTATAATCTTACTTTTTGAAATTGCTTCCGAATATTTTATGTAAAATTATTTATTGAAAATTAAAAAAAAAATATCCGAACAAGTTTGACTGTCGTGACCTGTAAGTCAGCTACATTTATCACATGAAAAGCCGTTTGTAAAATTATTCAATACAGCCTGAGAAATGTAATTAGTAAAATTATTTTTTCTCTATTATTGGATTAACACTGAGGCCACTTAGTTTGGAAACCCGTGGTTCAGGGGGCTCATTTGCCCTTAACGCTGAGTCGCATGATCGAGTCTTACTTTTTCGACTTACTTTGGCTTTGGTTATAAAACTATAAAAAAAAGTTACTATAAACTATCGATATAAAATGTAACACTGTTGCGTATAATGTGAGAGGTAGGAGTAGATACATATATATTCCAGCTTGTGTGCTTGATCAGAGACCCGCTTTATAGCCTCTGATGTCAAGTAAGACACATACATGGAAATTTTTGACTGCCACAGAGAAAGAAAGTACACCCAGGCGAATACGGGAATCGAACCCACACCCGTTACAGCGCGCCGACTGCTTGCGTAATGGTCCAAACCACTCGGCCATCCGAGCCCCGTGTATAATGCTATACTATACTAGGGGGCTCCCCTGCTCGCTATCGCTCGCCAACCCCCGGAATTGCTGTGCAATTCCATTGACCGCTTCGCGGCCGGTAGGGAACTTCGCCCTTGCTCGCTTCCGCTCGCCAACCCCCTAGAATTGCTACGTAATTTCTCTTTGTTTGCTCCGCAAGCATACATTCAAGACTAATAAGTGGGTTCTGCCAATGTAGAAATGCTCATCTATACAATCTGCATAGAATAAAACATGCTTCCTGCTCATTCAACATAAATTATTCATCACCAGTGAAAAACGATTTGATTGGTCGATGCGAGACGTCAAACTCTTAAGCTTATTTAGTTACCACCTTTGGCTCAGTGCGTTTAATCTTCACAAAATTCACAAAAAACATTTAAAGAACTGAATTGGTGATTCATTCACTGTTTACCAATTCATTATTTTTAATTTCATACTGCAAAAATTAATTCGAACAATCGTGAAGATATTTTATTAAAATTTCCCGACCAGCGGGGAGAGTGCACCAGGCGAAAAAGGGAATATTTTAAGGGCTTCGACTGTTTCGAAAAGGGCTTCGGCTGTTTCTACCTTAGAATTAGGAAGGAGGAGCAGAGGGGTCGATCCAGAGACATTAAATAGGAAGGACTGCGCATTGGCAAACCCAAAGTGTCCTCATCATCTAACTTACACAGTCACATGACTGTGTGGCGTTTGACTCGCATGTACGGCGAGTTTAAATTTTGGCGAATTTTTCCACAACGACCTGAACACATGAGGCCGACAATCTAATGGTATGACAACGAAGCTTCGAAAGGAATATATTGAATCCTTAGTTTTTTTAAGTCTTCTTAATAGATATCCCTGATATCTGTTATAGTGCGTCTCAAAAGTTTAGACAAAAGGCATTTTGAGTCACAAAATTTCAATGAAAAGGTTTATTTGAAAAAAACTTTGATGGTAAGGTTGAGGCAAGTATATATAATTAAAAATAACATGAATCACAAAGAAAACAACCAATAATATATTGTAATTTAATTAATTGTAAAAATTACCCCAAAAATCTGTCTCATAAATATAGACAAAATCGATTTAATGTCATTTAATGATTTAAGGGGTCATAGGAGTCTTAAAAATGTGCAAAGAAGGTACTACAAAGTAGAGTTTGATCTTTCATGTAATTTTTTAACTACTCACTATATAAGTATAATTTTTTGATATGTAATTTCTATAAGATTTTTTTTAATATAAAATAAATTTTAAAATTTATGAAACTTTAGCCAAAACTAAAATAAATGATATTAATCATAAAGCTATTTGATCACTTTGTGATTAGGCTTGCGCGGCAAATTGTGAGGTCAAAATTGAAAAAATGACCAGGAAAATGACTTTATATTGTACAAATATGTACAAACTAAGACTTATACCTAAATTCTAAGCTCAATTTTAATTAGAAATTATTTTTAAAAAAATTTAAATAAAAATTTTAAAATATTTATTGATTTTTTTTAGAAAAAAGTTCTTAAAATAATTTCTAATTCAAATTGAGCTGAAAATTTAGGTATAAGTCTTTGTTTGTATATATTTGTACAATATAAAGTCATTTTCTTGGTCATTTTTTTGATATTATGAATTAAAAAACACGTTTTACTGTTGAATTTTAACCATTTTGTACCATTCCCGGTCCAATAACATAACAGCAGCAAATATTGCCGTTTTAGCTCTTTTAAGGGGACACATTGCCGGTGATTGGCGCTATATATATCCCAATTAGACGTAAATAACAACTGGTTTCCGTGGGACTGCTCCAGGGCATCACGTAGCTCTAGCGCTAAGAAACTTTCTCTACCAAAGCCACGGAATGCAACCTGAAGCAGCCCTGGCACAAAACAAGCACACCGGCCACACTTACTTTCAGCATTTTTGACGTTTCTGATTGGCTGAAGCCGCGTGAGTCACGTGGCTTTCAAGCGTACGACAATTACAATTTTATATTATATAGAGACACTAGTAAAGGACAGTTTATTTCAGATATAGGGCCCAGCTTGTTTGTTTTTTTTGGGCGGTTTTTAAAAGTCGTAAATTTAATTAAACGAAGTCGCCATTGAACGGGCCGGTCTATAAATCTGTATTATACTTTGGAGAATGTGTGTTTTGAAACTAGGTAATTCGTGTTTATTTAACATTATTTCAAAGCTGCTTACATTAACCCTTTCAGGTCCCAGTGATGCAATTTGGAATCATCACTTTCAATACTTTTTTCCAAATGTTTATGTCCCGTTATGACATCCAAACACACATCATTCGATTCTTCACACTTTGTTCTATATGAAAATATTCTCATAAATCTCAACAGAAGTCAGAACTACTTTTTTCTGCTAACAAGCATTTCACCTGATTTTTGAAAAGTTCACTTCAGTTCCACATATTTAAAACACAATTTAAACTATTTCAGTTAAAATAATTACAATTTTTTTTTAATAATATGGTCAGATACCTTAAAATATATAACTCGAAGTGTTTTTAGGTAATATATATATATTTTATTATGTTGTTTTCCACAGTTAAAAAATTTTGGCATGATTTCAACAACCATATAAAAAATTAAAAAGAATTTTTTTCTTATGGAACTCTTATTTTTGTCCTAAATTAAGCTTATTTTGTGAATATCAGATGTTTCTGTAGTGTAGTAAATTTTTGGGACTGAAAGGGTTCAAAACATATTTTAATCCTAATCTAAGATTTCCAATTCTATTTATTATGAATAAAATATTATTAAAAAAACCCGAAATATTTCATATCAAAAAATATTATAGAGAGTAAAAATAAAAAGTCTAATTTCATCTATGTCGATTTTGTTGAAGATAAACTTACTTTACTTGATGTATTTTACGACAGATGAAAGATTTAATCCATTTTATTAAGTTTAGTCTCTGGGTCATCTCCAAGATTACAGGCGGAAATCTGTCTAAAAAGAAAAATAAAAGTGTTAAAATTGATTTATTGGTTTTTGCTTTAATGTTTTTCAGCTATTTCAATTCTTTAAAGTGTTATTGTTTTAAAATGCGAGACATAAATGTTGAAGACCTAAAAAGTGAGCTTTATAAAAATTAAAAACAAGAAAAACTGTAATATGTTTAAGTAAGTATGTTTGATCATGCAGTTTTGAAGGAAAGAAAAACTGCATTGTAAATAATTTTAATCTTCATAATTCTTAATCATTTAAAATCTTTTAGACAACAGAAACTTTGGACAAATGCATACACTTCGTGCAACTGCAACACTAGTTTTAGTTTATTGAAATCATACAATGAAAAAAAAAGGACAAATACTTACAATTAAAATTCATAATGATATGCAAGAAATATAAATAAGTCCTAAAAGAGCCCATTGTATCTAAGAAACAAGACACTTTTTTAATCACTATTTGGGTTTTTTTAAGACTGGGAGCTTTACTTGAGCAATTTATCTGATTTATCTGAATAAGCACACGGTTATTTTCACGATTGTTTCACTGTCATTCGAAAAATTTCCAATGAAAATAAAGGCTTTATTTCGAAGGTTAGTTTTCCTTGTGTACAAATATTCGATTAAAATGTGTTTTTTTTACCATACACTCTGTATCAAAGTGCAAGACAAATGCATACATTGTAGTATATGCCCTTTTTACAATTAAATATAGATATTTTTTTTTGTCTAAAACCATTCCATCAATAAAAAATTCTGCTCATATGGTCTATTTTTGACTTTTCACAATTTGAAATTTAGTTTTAAGCTTTTTTTAAAAATATTTAATAGTTTTACTGATCTTTAAGTCTCAGTATATGTCATTTTACGCCCATGTCTGTAAGAATGAAGCTGTAAAAAGACAGAGTTTTCTCTTTTTAATTATCATGAAACTAATTATAAGGAAAGAAATGAACGGTTTTGAGAAGTTTAAATATATATTGTTTGTATGATTTGGTTTACAAAGATAAAATATGCTTCTACTTAAAAACTGATGAAAATGTTACTTGTAAATGAAATCTTAAAAAAATAATTTTGTAAAGTACGCAGAAAATAAATAAATAAATAAATAAATAAATAAATAAATAAATAAATAAATAAATAAATAAACAAACAAACAAACAAACAAACAAACAAACAAACAAACAAACAAACAAACAAACAAACAAACAAACAAACAAACAAACAAACAAACAAACAAACAAACAAACAAACAAACAAACAAACAAACAAACAAACAAACAAACAAACAAACAAACAAACAAACAAACAAACAAACAAACAAACAAACAAACAAACAAACAAACAAACAAACAAACAAACAAACAAACAAACAAACAAACAAACAAACAAACAAACACAAACAAACAAACAAACAAACAAACAAACAAACAAACAAACAAACAAACAAACACAAACAAACAAACAAACAAACAAACAAACAAACAAACAAACAAACAAACAAACAAACAAACAAACAAACAAACAAACAAACAAACAAACAAACAAACAAACAAACAAACAAACAAACAAACAAACAAACAAACAAACAAACAAACAAACAAACAAACAAACAAACAAACAAACAAACAAACAAACAAACAAACAAACAAACAAACAAACAAACAAACAAACAAACAAACAAACAAACAAACAAACAAAACAAACAAACAAACAAACAAACAAACAAACAAACAAACAAACAAACAAACAAACAAACAAACAAACAAACAAACAAACAAACAAACAAACAAACAAACAAACAAACAAACAAACAAACAAACAAACAAACAAACAAACAAACAAACAAACAAACAAACAAACAAACAAACAAACAAACAAACAAAAACAAACAAACAAACAAACAAACAAACAAACAAACAAACAAACAAACAAACAAACAAACAAACAAACAAACAAACAAACAAACAAACAAACAAACAAACAAACAAACAAACAAACAAACAAACAAACAAACAAACAAACAAACAAACAAACAAACAAACAAACAAACAAACAAACAAACAAACAAACAAACAAACAAACAAACAAACAAACAAACAAACAAACAAACAAACAAACAAACAAACAAACAAACAAACAAACAAACAAACAAACAAACAAACAAACAAACAAACAAACAAACAAACAAACAAACAAACAAACAAACAAACAAACAAACAAACAAACAAACAAACAAACAAACAAACAAACAAACAAACAAACAAACAAACAAACAAACAAATTTAGAATGCTATCAAAACAGAAAATTTTGAGATATAGATGGGGGGGGGGGGATATCAAAATAATTGGAAAAAGAAAAAAAAATATAAAAACACCAACGACATTCTGTAGAATATGCCAAAAATATTTTATTCCGCGCATTGGGTGAGAATTAGTGCTAAGTAATTTGTAGTAATTTTGTATGTTCATAAAAAAAAAATATATTTTACTCAAAATTATTGCATATCGTTTTATTCAGAACTAAGCATTGGAAGGCGTGCTGTCGTGGCCGAGTGGTTAAGGCGATGGACTTGAAATCCATTGGGGTTTCCCCGCGTAGGTTCGAATCCTACCGGCAGCGAGATGATTTCACATTTTTAAAAACAAAAAGTAAAACGAATATAAATTGAACTACAAACCTAAACTACTTCATCAATTTATTGTTGTTTGAAACAATTTTTATAAAATATATAACGTTTAAATGATCTGTGTATATTTAATTTTTATGTCTGGTCAAAAATATTTGTTTACTTAACTTGGCATTTAATTACTCAAACATTCATATGACTAAAATTCTTAGAAATAGCCTTTATTAAAATTTCCGCATGAGGAATTAATATGACACGGCGATGTGCTTAAAATAAACTTAAAATCAACTAACACTTTATAAACGCTTTTCTAATCATCATTAACAGTTTTGGAAATAATATCTGAATAAATTTCGAAGGTATTTAGCTATTTTGTTTTTATACAAACTGTTTTTTACTGAATACTTATCAAAAGGTAACCAGCGGTATAGAAATTATTTCAAATGAAATCCAGTTATAATTTGCTGCCATCTATTGTTGGCTGTTGAAACTAAAAGTTAAGAAAAAATATATTTGTTTTAATTTTAGAATAGCAGGTAAATTGAATTTATTAAAAACATGTACGCAACAAATATGTGAAAACAAAATATCTTAAAATGTTGTATTGATAACTTTAAAAAATCAAAAAGCGTTTGAATGGAACTTATGTTGAAATTATATGTTTTATTTGAATAGGAAAAAATTTACTATGGTCTCTTAAAAAACTAAAGGTTAAAAATTTTATAATTTTAAATTGCATAACAAATTAAAATATTTTATCTGAAATCTTCCAATGCTGCTGATGAAACTAAAATTCACTTCCCATTTTAAAATGGATGATCTGATTTCTGCAATTTTTTAGAACTGAATCAGGAATTAATGCTTTAAAATTTTTATTTTATTAAATTCGAAACACAGCCCATATGCGACATATTTTTTCGCAAAAATTGTAGATCAAAAAGAACTTTTCACTTCTCATTTCAAAATCTGTAACTAGAAAAAAATTACCATTCAATTTTGTCTTACAAGTTCAATAAGTAATAATCCTTTTTCAAACGTTTAGGAAAAAAATGGCAATTTAGTGAGCTGTGATTTTGTTTTCAATGATACTCAATAAATAGTGCATTATTCTTTACATATTTTTATTACAAAGTTTTTTAAATAGCTTTTACTTAATATAAATATAAAATTAAATTTTGTAACATTGAAAACTAATTATTAGTTCTCAAAATATACAGAAGAGGACGCCACGTCTAATCATTACAAAAGCGAAATAGTCGTTCAATAGGGAATTACAGTGTTTCCCCTTGTTTCGTTCGATCGACTGCATTTAGTAAAATAAATTAATTGTTTTTAAAAATAAATAAGTAAAATAAGACGCTATTTTTATTTTGTTTAAATTTTTATTCAGCTATTTTAATTTTCAATATATATTTTAATATAACTTGCCAATTTCAAACAGGAAGCACGTATTATTTTGCTGAGATTCGTAGATAGTGTTTCGAACAAGTAGGCGGCACCTTCTTTGAAAGTGTTGAAGTTAGGTGAAATTGTGTTTGCTCAATAGCATAGCAGTCACTAAAAAAAAACTAATTAGCTGGCACTAAACACGTCACGATTATTTGGAAGTTGTTTTTGATTTATGGCGCAATTTTTTGTGATTTAAAAACTTTTATAATTCAATTAATAATTTTTTAACAATAAAAAAAAACGATTTCCGGTTTTTA
Source organism: Hylyphantes graminicola (assembly GCA_023701765.1). Taxonomy (NCBI): domain Eukaryota; kingdom Metazoa; phylum Arthropoda; class Arachnida; order Araneae; family Linyphiidae; genus Hylyphantes; species Hylyphantes graminicola. The sequence continues at coordinate 9,191,740 of CM043123.1, forward strand.
TCGTAGAAAACCGGTTTCCTTTTAAGACGGGCCCCATGAAAAAACCGGTTTTTCGGCAAAAACCGAGGGGAAAAAACCGGTTTCAGTTTTCCATTCCTAAAGTGTTTCAAATAAGGGTGGCTGAAACTATAGTCACTACTAACAACTGTACCTCTTAATTTTTAGTAACATTTCCGTTGTCAAAACTTAAAAACTATTAGCCGAAGAAAAATGTGAATGCTATATGCAGTTAATTTTGACTTTATTTAAAATTTAAATTTTGTTTTCTCAAAGTCTCAAGCAACATGAAGTTAACTTCCTCTAGTTATTTGGATCTTGGCAGATATTTTTTGTAATGTTTTTTTTTTTTTTTATAATGTAGTCAGTATAGTTCTGAAGAAATTTGCTAACTTGTGATTCGTGCTTTGAGTTTTTTTTTACCGGTTTTATAACAACTGAATTTATATATTGAAAACTTAATTTATCCCCCTCTGATTATTCAATTTATTCTTTTTAAGACTGTCAAATGTTTCTTTTTGTGTAAAAATAAAACATGTTTCCTCTTCCGGCACAAAGTTCCTTAAAGCCAAGTTTTCAACAATGAAGCTTTAAAGTCCCCATTCAATTTTCCCGCACTATTGTTGTCGAAAATTGTAGAAGTGTGTAACTTTGTTGCAAGTGGCTAATGAGATAACCTTTCAAATTGTATCTTTAAATGCAAAAATGCGTAAAATCCGTTGGAAAATTTCCCCCTAGGCCACTTCCAATCAAAATTTTAGTGAAAGACGAAGCGTGTATGGACATTTTCCGCTAACTTGACCTTTTTTTTGCTTAGAGATTCAATCGTACTGAATTGAATTTTGCCTTTTTGAGAAGATTTCTTTTGTGGTATGGATAAAAGCATTTTATGGTATTGTATAAACCCTCATCACCCACATTAGATTCTGATTCCCATCAAGGAAACATCTTCCTAATTAAAAAGAGATGGGATAGGATACCATTAGGTAGTTCTCGTGAAAGATTGGGATAAGAATAATAATCCTATCCCACCCTCTGCCGTTTTTACCTGTTCTGGGAAATTGACAAGAAGGTTTTGAAATGAATTTTACTTAGAGTTAGGGTAGATTGAACACTGAGTGAACAGGCCCAGTGAATGAACAGTTGGTAAATACATTTAAAAAAAGGATTAAAAATCATTCCACTGCATGGATCGGCAACACTGACTTCCTCCCATCTCGTAGGAAACTATCTGACATCTGATTGGTTGCAATTGGTCATTTATTAAAATCCAACATGTTTATGGACTGGACATTTTTGTGTTCATTCACTGGTATTAGAACTGTTCATTCAATGGCGTTTGTGCCACTTTTTATTTGGACCCCCAAAAGATCCAAAGCAATGCAATATAAAGTCACCTCCTTTTTTTTGTAGAATTTACATGTAATGACAAATGTGTTCACATTGTCATAAACCAGAAGCTATATTTTCTTAAAATGTATGAATTTTCTTAAAACAAATTGTGCTTAAGCGTTCATTCACTGGTTAGTTTACCCTATTTGGTAAATATTAAAATTTGCATATTTCTATTCGGATTATAGCGAATAAGAAACAGGCTGAAATTGGAAATATCGAGGTGTAAGTGTGAGGAAAAATGTGTATTTTAGAGCTTGAAACCTCAAATTATATTATATTACTATTCCTTCAGCAAGACTTAAACTTTATTTTTTTAAAATTACTTGCCAACTTGCTTTTAAATATTTATTTGTTTGAAAAATATGTTTATATGAAGAATATAGTAAGTGTCGCGGATTTCGCTTGAGTTATAAAAAGCTAAAAAGGGAAACTAGGCACCAATGTATAAATAACATTTATTAACATAATAATTTCCGTTAAAAAAGTCCCGCATGTTAAAACAGTTCCAAAAATATTTTTTTTTTGATGTGGAAGAACAAGAACGGTGGGCAGCTGTTGAAATTAAAAGAACATAAAATTGAATTTCTAAATAGCCAATAGTTCTTTCACGTAAACGCCATAAACAATCGGACAGTTACACTAAAAACTTTTAAAATGCGCACTAAATGGTTCTTGAAATAAACCTTTGTATTTTAAAAACGGTTGCTTTTGTGTATCAGCTACTGAACATAATGCAGTTATAAAAGTAAATTGCATTCGCACAATGTTCTATATTTAGTAAGGATTTCGGAATTAGTGCAAGGGGAAGTGTTCTAAAGAAAAAATGTTGTCTACGTACAGTCATTGAAGCCGCCTATCTTGGAAAAAATCTAACAGAATTCAGAATTTTAAGGCTTTATAATTGGGTGGTGAATAGAATAATAGCATAAAAGCATAGTTAAGACCATAATGAGGTTGGTGTGAGGAGATAATCAGGTATAATTAGATCCTAATTCCAAGTGAACTAAATAAGGTAACTAAAAAAAAGTTTTGCGAGTTACTGTCTGGTGTTTTATTTTTTAATAGTTTTTCTGAACGTATCATTACGATAAATAGCCACCAGATTTTTTTAGTCCATTTGATTTGGAACAGATATCTAATAAAAGGCACCTTAAATAAGTCATTATAAAGAAGCTCTAAAAAGTTTCTTTTAACATTTAAAATAGTTTCCCTATGACTTATGACTTTCTTGGTGGGGAGCAAGTTCACCGAACACTGCGACCTTAGGTCTATTGTATTCAACCCCAGAAATGACACAATCACAAGAGACACACAAAGAAAGAGACGACATAAACACTTAGACAAATAACAACATTTATTGACGGATACAAACATCCATGCCATGACCGGGACTCGAACCCGAGCCCACCAGCACCAAGGGCTAACACGTTAACGATTGCGCCAGTCAGTTTCCCTATACTATCCCAATTTCAATATAAACTAAATGTAAAATTTGGTAGGTATTGATGCTGAAATTCAACTATGGTATATTTTTTAAAATCATAAATTGATATTTTAGCAAATACATTGTCAGTCGCTGCCTTCAGTCTCAAGCTTAAAATAACCACAAGAACGACAAACGCAACTTTAAACACAAGGCCGCCATTTTTATTAAATTCTCCAGTTGAAATTCTAAAACATAGAAAATATAAATTCACACAGCTTCATGCTCGCGCGGAGCAAGCATTTTTACACAGTAGGAGAGCGTGCAGTAATTAAATATTTTTAAATTCTACAAGAAACCTTACATACATATTGCGTCATTATAGCTCGCTGTAACGGGTACGGATTCGATTCCCGCCTTCGACCTGGGTGTATATTCCTTTCTCTGTGACAGTAAAAAAAAAATCTTTCTTTGTCTGTCGTACTTGACGAAGGCTTCATAAGCGGGTCTCTGATCAAGCTCTCTAGCCGGAGTATATGTGTGTACTAACCCTACTCCCTACACCTCATTATAACTTTTTTTCATTATATTGATGTCATGTATTGTGTATTATATTGATTACTTACAAGAAGTGTTACTAGAGATAGTCAATAAGTAATTTGTTCTAACTATTTTGAATAAATTTTTTTCTCGTATTTTAGTTGATATACATTGTAGACTATTTTGATTGATATAGAAAAAAAACATTAAAAACCATTCATTTAAAATATCAATAAAAATACCAAGGTATAAATTACTAATATAAATTCAATTTTTTGAAATATGGTTTTTAAGAATACTTCAAAATTTATTTTACCGCATTGATAGTAGTTAGCAACTATGTAAGACAAAATTGTCTTTCATAGTTTAAAAACGTAAGAGAAAAAAAAATATTCATTCAATAACTTTATTTTGCTTGTAAAATGTTAGTCTTCTGCGTATTTTAAGCTCGAAAATAATAGACTATCAATCATTTCTTACCTAATTTTTTTTATCATTAACCTTCACATACCATTTTAAATCAAGTTCAAACACCTAAACTTCAGGAAAAATATAAATGCCCATTAAAATGACTTATTTTCTTCTAATATTATCAATTCCCGATCAAACCCCTTTGTTTATTTTTTTTTAAATCTACCTGAAGCCAGGTAGATTCGATCAGAAGATTCGTTGTTCTAAGGTTAGTAACATTTCAAAATTGGCTCCGAGCTGTTGACCTTGCATCAATAGCTCAAGTTTCCATACTCGAGCTATTTGACCCTATGTTGGTGAGGTAGAAGCACTTTCGCTTATAAAGAAATCTTATCCCAGTTCCTTTGCAAATATTGTTTTTAGTATGTACTACTTTGTGTGGCATTGCGTTGTGGTAGACATATTGGAGGTCATTAGTCTCATGTATGTTTTTAACGATTTTTTTTTTGTACCGGGTGGTTATAAAATAACGCTCGCTATTCGGAGAGGTCTGTAGCTTGAATGAATAATCCGAATGTTAAAAAAAAAACATTGATACACTTACTAGTCAAGAAGGAGGGGGAGGGGGGGGAGAGAAAGAATGGAATCATAAAAAACTCGTCACTGGACCAGTACTCTAAATTACGAGGCGTAATTGGATGTGTTTGACGTTATTTGCCATAATTGGCTATGCCTAGTAATTTAGAACCTTGGTCAAGAGACGAGTTTCTTTTTTACGATTCCATTCTTTTTGAAAAAAAAGAAACTCGTCTCTTGACCAGAGCTCTAAATTACGAGGCGTAGTTAGCTGTGTTGGCCGTAATTGGCCATAATTGACGACGCCTCGTAATTTAGAACCCCGGCCAAGATACGAGTTTGTTTTGAATGATTTTTCTTTTTCTATGATTATTTTTTAGGATTCTATCTTTTTTATGATTCCATTCTTTTTCCCCTTTCTTGATTTGTAAGTGTCTCAATTTTTGATGCATTTGGATTATTCATTCAAGCTACAGACCACTCCGAATAGCGAGCGTTATTTTATAACCACCCTGTATGTTTAAAATTTCTTTTTTTTAAAGAATTACCTTTGGAGCATCGAATATAAAAGTACAGGCTGTCTTAAAATAAACACGAAATTTCAAAATGGAATAACAAAGGAACAATGGATACGTTGATTTAATAAAATTTAGTGAGATCTAGGTTTTCTTGTTGTTTACAAAATAGTTTAGGAGTTTAAAGAGATGAACCTTCCTTAAAACTATCATCGGAAATTCAAATAAAGCAGAACGCAACTGCAAACCTGAACTTTAATGAAGTGAGACGAAAATTCATCAATTTTTTATCGTTTCTTATTAATGAACACAGACAAAAAAAATGAATTTTGGAAAGATTGTTTTTTTTTAAATCTTTCCATAAATTATGTGCGTTATGTAACTTACATAAGAAAGCGAGAAACTGTAGTATGTAATATAATCGTACAACCGAGGGGGAAAAAAACCGATCCACCAAAAATGTTACTTGGCTGCTACTAAACAGAAGATTTTAAGAAAAATGACATATTTCAAGGCAGGTAGTATATAATTGATTTAAGGTATCAAAATTTGCATAAAGGATCGTCTACATGTTAAAAAAGCACCTAAAATGAATCGGTGAGTGCAGAAACAACGTCAGTCACAAATATCAAATTTTTCAGGAGGGAGAAAAAACGTAATAACTCCTCCTCTATTTCTGCACTCAACACTCGAAACAAACGTCCTGTATTTACGGAACTACTCAACAGACTAACGTAGTTTTTGCACCCAACACGCATCTTACCTTTCTACGCTTATTTTTATTGAAAACGAGTTTTCGAATTTTTTTTGACTGAAGTGGTTTCTGCACTCACCGATTCAAATGTTAGAACGCTGTAAAAGTACCTCAAATATCAATAGATTTATCAATGGGATAAGTTTTTTTCCCCACTAGCTGGTTAATCATATAAGTTTGAATGCGATTTCTTTTCACTTTATTGATTAATTCTTTTAATTACACTTCTGGAGCATTGGGTTTAAAGACTCCTTAATTCCTTGAATTTTAAAATCTAACAAAATTAAAATACATTGAAATTTTTTTAAAAAAGTAAGTACTTGGTTTTAAAATACTCTTTAATTCCTTGAATTTTAAAATCTAACAAAAGTAAAATACTTTTAAGGTGGCCGATCACCATTGACAGCAAATTTCTGAAAATTCTATTCCAACCATAACGTTGAGCTATTTTATTATTAGTTATGAATACTAAAATAGTTTTAAGAAAGTAAATCATAATTTTTTTTCAGTATTTGTGAAAACTTATAGTAAAATATGCTTCAAAAAGTAACGCTTACGCAAAACATGATATCTTTGCAAATTTTTTATTTTTTTCCCATCGTTTGAATTTAAATATGCTTAACGAACATTAATATAGGTCATGAACTAAAATCCTCAAGATATCAGTGACCAAATTTTTATAGGCAAAAGTTTGTAGCAGTATATCGAAAACACGTAGAAACAAGAGAGTAACAAGCATATAAATAAATTTAAAATATCCAATTCTTAATAGTTTTATACGATTCTTGTTCAAAACTTTCTTCATACTGTTACAAAACTACTGTACAAATTTGGTAGCAATTGATAATAAACAACTTCAGTTTTTATGTTATGCGCAATGCGTTTTGAAAAAAATGCAAAAACAAGCAAAAAAAAAAAAAGCTTTAAAGTTCTATAACTTCGGTTAGATTAAAAACTATAAACTAAAATGAAACATATTTAGAAATTGAAAACATAAATGAAACATATTTTTTATATTAAAATGCAAAAAACAAATGTTTGATATTTAGTCGACTTTTGCTGAAGGAAGGTGTCGGATACCTTAAATTAAAAATAAAAAGTAATTTTTCGTGGAAACACTGACAGTACTTGAAGGAATTTTTAAATCTATATCAATCTGATGTAAAGGGATTGTTAGGTTTTTTAAAATTCACATTCAAAATAAAAAAAGTTTGCTTTTTACTACTATGAATTATTAATACAACCACTAAGAAATCCTCCATTTAATACTGAAGGGTATAGGACCTACAGAAATGGAACCTACAGAATGGTATAGGGGGCTGGGGAGCCCAGTCGGTTAAGCACTCGCTTAGCATGCGAAAGGTCCCAGGTTCGGGTCCGGGCATCGCCAAAATAGCTGCCGACCTATAAACGGCCCGTGCAGCCAAAAATGTCCGACGAATAATACCCCGTGTAAGGGAGTGCACGTTAAATATCCTTCAAAGTCCTAACGCTGCGTACGATGCCGCCCTTAACGGTTGCGTTGGGTGCCTATTCAGGTGTTGGCTCGTCACCTGACTGTGGTTCTAAAATACGACGCCCGTCGCCAATAGCCCTCGTGTAGCTCTAGTGCGACGATAATTCAAACCAAACCAAACCAGAATGGTATTATACATATATTAGTTTAAGTGCGCATAACTATTCCAGAACACACCCTTACACGCAATTACTATTTAAAAATATGAATACCTTATTGTTTTGACAATCACAATACTTATACTATTATTTTAAAAGAAAAACAGTATTTATATAGAATGCATGCTAATTTCAATGCCGGACTTGCATTTAAAAACTTTTATTGCCCTGGAACCGCCCATATATTTTCTCTAGAATTGAATTTAAGAGATTTTAAAGAAGGATTAACTCATACATAAATAACGCCTTTGTTATCTTCTTAGTTTTATCTACAAACCTACAACTCTTCAGTTTTCAAAAAATCTTACAGCATTTTTCATTCTATTTTTAAAGGAATCGCCCATATATTATCTCGAATTAACTACACCTTACCGATTGATATAATTGTAGGGAAGTTATAGTTAAGGCTATTTTCATGTCCAGTTTTATCTACCAAACCTACAACTCTCGTGCTTTAGAGATCTCAGAACTTTGTTGATCTCAAAACGCCCATTCCATAAAAAAAAAAAATAAAAAAAAAAAAATAAATAAAAAAAAAACCCACATGCATCCTACATGGTTTGTTTTCATTTGAATTTAGTTTGCGTCTCATCTGAAATTAGTTTCGTCTAATCTGAAATTAGTTTCGTCTAATCTGAAATTAGTTTCGTCTCATCGGATTGTTTTCCTATTTTTGGAATGGTTAAACACAATGCTTACTATTAACTATTATTTTTTTATGTAAAACTCCCCTTCTTTTTCCGAGAATATCTACCTGATGTTGTTCTTTTATTTGGTGAATGTAAAAATTAGCTATTCAGTCACACGATATGCATTTCCGCTTGGCTGGTTAATCGCTCCCACAATTAAGTACCTGATCCGGAACGTATCTCTTCCGATATGTTCCACAGATATGCATGGATACCTAGACAAAAGTCCGACAACCTTTTGCAGGTATCTAACAGAAAAAAAACGGGACTTGTAAATCATAGTTGGTTAGGAATGTGGTTTTCATCGGAAAGAGAGGGAAATGTAGACAACCATAAAGAATACGTTTGGCGTTTTCATTTCTTTTGATAGGGTGGGCGTTTGAGATAAAAAAAAATTCTATAAAACTTTTCTTGTTTATGAATTTTTGGCATAGTTTAGATGGTTGTTAATCTTTTAATATGAAAGCAAACATGAAAGCTAAAAATTTTTTGAATAGTGTGTAGTGTAATAGTTTCCGGCTGCCTACTTCTAGCCTCCATTAGGAGCTTTAACACAGCCAATAAACGCCTCGTAATTTCGGTTAAAATATATTTGTTGTAAAATTATATAAAAATATCGTTCTCAGCTATATAATCTATCTTCATTTTATGTAAGTAATAAGCTTCTTGTAAAATACCTGACAAACAAAAGTGATATAATGAATGAAAATGCTACAATCGGGTCCGGACATAATTACGACATACGAAAAATCTGACAAGCCAGCACCGACAGTCCATTTTCACCAGAGGGTCGAAAACACGACACTAGAAATATAGACGGTTAACTTACATGGTTACCAGGTTACATAATACATAAGTGCAAATTTTACAACGAAAACGCCAAAAAAAAACCCCATAAACAATAGACTATTAAAAATACTCCGATTAATTATTATGAATGTGAATTCCGAAAAAATAAATTTTAAATATAACACACCTTTTTCGAACCAAAATTATTTATGTTTACATAGCAATAGATGAAAAATCCCAATTCGCAATAATGCAAAAATTAGTGTTTAAATTCCCCTTAATTGCAAATAGCGTCATCAATTTATATATTCTTTGGGATTTCGAACCTGTCGTTATTTCGACCCAGTCGGAACTTTGCTCTGTAGGGAACCCGGTTTTCGGGATTTACTGGCTTGTCGAGGTTTTGGCGCTGTCGGGTTTATATCGAGAACCCGCTAAAATCATTTCCTAGACTTTACTAGAAAAAAAATATATAAAAAATTTGAATTGACTTTTAAATGCTAATATTTATTGAATTAAAATGGGCAAAAGATGGTTTCAGGTCAAAATGCCATTAAAATTATATCTTACACCATAAAACGCAAATAAATAAATAAAAATAAAAATAAAAAAATGAAATAAAATAAATAAAAAACGAACGCAACGCATTAACTAATACAAAAATTTTAGTTTAGCGGCATTGTACATTTTATTTTGTAGTTTTCATAATTTTCATTTCTAGTTTTCAGGGGTTAATTGCGTTTCAAATTAATTTCAATAATATTTTGATATGAAAAATAATTAAAAATGAGTTTTGCAACGAAATGAGACACAAGATTGTATGTCATATTTGCCTCTTTCATGTCTTACATTAAAATCAGCAATTTGAAGAAGGGAATGATTAAACATACACAACACAGCTTCCGACTTTCAAAGAAAACTTTCTTACGTAGTTATATATGAATATTTTCATATTTAAGTTTTACGGCATACTTATTAAATTAAACTTTCCTTGCCATGCAAATGATTGCAAAGAAATTTGCTCACAAAACTGGTTGAATTTGAAGACAGAGAAGAAAAACAACCAGGAAAATCAAGAAGTTCCTCTTGAAATAAAAGCCCGGAAAATCACATATCTTTTGATTAAAGAAAAGATTTGAAGGAGAACTTCTGGTATTAAAAAGTTGACAATTCTCACGTGTCATTTAAATCGTTTTGAAAGATAACGCAAGATTAAGAATTTAATTAAAAGGAAACGAGAATCTTGCTTTTCAATTTCCTGTGAAATTAACTGTAATAATTGAAGTTTTAATGGTAGGAATTTAAAGTATTTTGCTTTCAATAAATTAGAGCAAACTAAATGCAAAATTTGCCGTAGAATTTAGATCAAACAGTCATAGCTCGATCATTTTATAAAATTTAATTTCTTGGTGAAAGGACAAAAAACGATGATTGTAATTGTAAAGCATATATGGTTTTCAGGATATAACATTACATTAAATATTTAAGTTAGGTTATTGGAAGGTAGATAAAAAATTATATCTACGATTATAAAAAAAAAATGGTACAACTAAGACTAACATTAAACAATTTCCACTTTTCTATGAAATTACTTGCCTTATTAATTACAAAAATAAAAAATTCGCCTAAAATTATTTTTAATGAAATCAATAACGTAACTTTTCACCTCATCTAAAAGAGTATTTGAAAAACGTTTTTGTGTTTTAACCCTTTCTCTCTTATTTTTGCCAACCAAGCATATGTCTCCACACTCTTAAAACAGAAGAGTGAAATCCACTCATATACGATAAGTGCATTTTCGAAACTGGAAAGGAGTGAAAATTAACTCAGACTGAGTTAAAATCACTCGCTTGGAGTGATCCTGTCGGAGTTTTAACTAAACAAAAGAGTGAAATCCACTCCAATTAGGATAAGTGCATTTTCGACACTGAAAATGTGAAAATTAACTCAGACTGAGTTAAATTCACTCGTTTGTTTTAAGAGTGTAGGAAGTGGCCGGATTTTGGACTGTGGACACTTTTTATGAGAGGGGGGCTGGGGAGCCCCGTCGGTTAGGCACTCGCTTAGCAAGCGAAAGGTTCCAGGTTCGTGTCCGGGCATCGCCAAAATAACTGCCGACCCAAAAATGTCCGAAAAATACCCCGTTTAAGGGAGTGCACGTTAAATATTCTTCAAAGTCCTAACGCTGCGTACGATGTCACCCTTAACGGTTGCGTTGGGTGCCTATTCAGGTGTCGACTCATCACTTGACTGTGGTTCTAAAATACGACGCCCGTCGCCAATAGCCCTCGGGTAGCTTTAGTTCTACGATAATTCAAAACCTAACCTAACCTTTATGAGAGGCCTATTTATTGACTGGGCTATGAAGCGCCCACTTGATATTAGTTAAACCTCTTACTCCTCTCTTCGGTAAAAATGAGGAGGCAAATTTGTTAGATTTTCCTAGAACTTTTTTAAATATAAATTTTAAGTAAAAAATAAATTAAAAATAAATAGATAGATTGTCCATAAAAATATTTTTATATAATTTTCAGAGATCAAAATATAGACACTTTTATAACCGTTTTCATGAACATTATCATTATCCAGTCAATTAAAGGCTTAAACTATAGATAATTAAACATATTTACATTTAGTAACTTAAAAAGTAATAGTTTCCTACATGAGGTTCATATAGTCACTTAAGTTCCCACATGTGCTACCTCACTTTGCACAACGGATCAGATTTACTGTACGGTAATCCTTGGCTCGATTTTTTCGGATTTGGCGAAAACATTTTTTTTTGAGGCAACCTGTCTGACTTCGACTGATGATTCGAATTCTGTGACTTCGCAACGATGGCGTTTTCCGGCAACCCTATCTGACCATTATTAGAGCAGTATAGAGAGCGTGATGTCAAAAGTCGTCAGAATACGGACTTTCGGTGCGATTTTGGAAAGTTCGCCGAGGGTTACCGTACAGCAAATCTGATCTGCTGCGCAAAGTGAGAAAGCACTTGTGGGAACTTTAGTGACAATATATTTCGATAATATGTCAACCTCTGGAGTTGTTTAGTGATTAAATATACGACTATGAAATATCAATAAATTTTCCTAATTAATATTTTATTTACGATATTTTTGCTAGAAAAACTATCAAACATAAAACGGAGACGCACTACTCGCATTTTTTTTTAATAGCAGAATAGTTGAACAACAAACTAAACTGCATTACAAAATGCAGTACGTCTGGTCACACCAGTTTCGGAAGCACTTTCGAATTTATTTTTTAAAAAACACTTAGACAATAGGAATTTTAATAATTTATTTTAATGAAGGTTTTGTGCAAGGGAAACATTAACACTTTCCTACCGCAACTCAGTAATTGAAATTCCTTTTGGTGTCGTCACAAAATTAAATTAACATCGCACTACTTTGATCCCAAACCTTCAAACCCGTCATTAAAATCAAATCAACCATCAATACAATAATCAATTTCCCACGAAGATGCCACTTAAGAAAAATTTCTCAAAAGAAACTTCCTCCTCTATCAGACAACTTTTTTCCATTTTTGTTCATCAGAATATTATTGTTATTGGGCTGTGAGGCGCCCTGTGGTCAGTGTCTCGATCTACGGATCGGAAGGTCCCGCGATCGAGTCCTGGTCACTGAAAACTCACCGAGTATATGCGGAGTACGTGCTCGTAAAATCTGTCGGGTCCGAAAGTCCTGTGGTCGGTCATTGCGCAGTTCACCATGGGTACAGGTCCCTGGAGAAAATTTCCCTCCCCTTCAGGGACATGTCTAAATTGTGGAGGTGACGCGTGATAGATGGCAGCATCTGTCACGTATATGTGTGCATGTGAGTGTGTGTTGTGACTGTCTTACTTGACGAGGGTTTATAAGCGGCTCTCTGAGCAAGCACACAAGCCTGAAAATATATGTACATCAACCAACCAACCATTATTGTTATTGTTGTTATTATTATTTCGCAACGAAATCAAAGGTGGCTAGTGTCCAACCGGTCAGCGCTCAAACCAGATCGGGCAGGGCCAAACGCGTGACCTAAATTCTTCCCTGGCAATTGAGGTCAGGCTCCGCCGATCTCCTTCTTCAATCCACCTGATATACCGATCTTCCTCAGGGATCACGTGAGAGCGGCGGCTGACGTCTGGCCAGGAATTATATAACCTTGCCAATTTCAAGATGCGAAGGAATATAACTCATTGCAGCCGAAAAGCGTTAATTGCGAAACAGGATAATTAGAATTTGCTGCTGATTTTGGACTATGTGTTTTCGTTTAATCGTATTTGCAAATAGTCCTTTCAGATAATTCTAACCTAGGTAGAATGGATGGACGCGGGTCTCTAAAGACTCCGGCTGTCTATTCTAGCCTCCATTAGGAGCTTTAACACAGCCAATAAACGCCTCGTAATTTAGAACCCTGGTCAAGTGACGAGGTCGACACCTGAGCGGGCAAACAACGGAACTTTGAGCGACATCGTACGCTGACGCCGTCGGGACTTTAGACTCCACAGATTTAACGAGCACGTCTGTCCCAGTGTACGAGGACCCATCCGTCACGAGTTGGATTTTCTACTCTTTCCCAGTACAGATATCCGATTTATAAAATGACTGGCAGTAAGTGGGATTCGAAACCCCAGCACTCCTGAGAAAGCTGAATCTTGAAGCGGATGCCTTTAACCACTCGGCCACGGACTGGCATCTCTAAAGTGTCTCTGTGTTAAGGGGTCATAGGACTCTTAAAAATGTGCAAAGAAGGAACTACAAAATTTAGTTTGATCTTTCATGTAATTTTTTAACTACTCAATATACAGGTATAATTTTTTTATATGTAATTCTTCAAGATTTATTTAATATAAAACAAATTTTAAAATTTATAAAACTTTAGCCAAAACTAAAATAAATGACATTAAACATAAAGCTATTTGAACACATTGTGATTAGGCTTGCGCGGCAAATTGTGTGGTCAAAATTGAAAAAATGACCAAGAAAATGACTTTATATTGTACAAATATGTACAGACAAAGACTTATACCTAAATTCTCAGCTCAATTTTAATTAGAAATTATTTTAAGAACTTTTTTCTAAAAAAATTAATAAATTTTTTTTTAATTTTGATTTTAAATATTTTTAAAAATAATTTCTAATTTAAATTGAGATGGGAATTTAGGTATAAGTCTTTGTCTGTACATATTTGTACAATATAAAGTCATTTTCTTGGTCATGTCTTCAATTTTGACCTCACAATTTGCCGCGCAAGCCTAATTACAATGTGTTCAAATAGCTTCATGTTTAATATCATTTATTTTAGTTTTGGCTAAAGTTTCATAAATTTTAAAATTTGTTTCATATTAAATAAATCTTGTAGAATTACATATAAAAAAATTATACTTATACATTGAGTAGTTCAAAAATGACATGGAAGATCAAACTATGTTTTGTAGTACCTTCTTTGCACATTTTTAAGACTCCTGTGACGCCTTAAGGGGTCTAAGGAGTCTTAAAAATGTGCAAAGAAGATACTGCAAAGCATAGTTTGATCTTTCATGTCATTTTTTAACTACTCGATACATGAGTATAATTTTTTTATATGTAATTCTACAAGATTTATTTATTATAAAACAAGTTTTAAAATTTATGAAACTTTAGCCAAAACTGAAATAAATGATATTAAACATGAAGCTATTTGAACACATTGTGATTAGGCTTGCGCGGCAAATTGTGAGGTCAAAATTGGAAAAATGACCAAGAAAATGACTTTATATTGTACAAATATGTACAAACAAACACTTATACCTAAATTCTCAGCTCAATTTTAATTAGAAATTATTTTAAGAACTTTTTTCTAAAAAAATTAATAAAAATTTAAAAATTTTGATTTTAAATTATTTTTAAAATAATTTCTAATTAAAATTGAGCTGAGAATTTAGGTATAAGTCTTTGTTTGTACATATTTGTACACTATAAAGTTATTTTCTTGGTCATTTTTTCAATTTTGACCTCACAATTTGCCGCGCAAGCCTAATCACAATGTGTTCAAATAGCTTCATGTTTAATATCATTTATTTTAGTTTTGGCTAAAGTTTCATAAATTTTAAAACTTGTTTTATAATAAATAAATCTTGTAGAATTACATATAAAAAAATTATACTTTTACATTGAGTAGTTCAAAAATGACATGAAAGATCAAACTATGTTTTGTAGTTCCTTCTTTGCACATTTTTAAGACTCCTTAGACCCCTTAAGGGGTCATATTAGTCTTAAAAATGTGCAAAGAAGGTACTACAAAACATAGTTTGATCTTTCATGTCATTTTTAAACTACTGAATGTATAAGTATAATTTTTTTATATGTAATTCTACAAGATTTATTTATTATAAAACAAGTTTTTAAATTTATGAAACTTTAGCCAAAACTAAAATAAATGATATTAAACATGAAGCTATTTGAACACATTGTGATTAGGCTTGCGCGGCAAATTGTGAGGTCAAAATTGAAAAAATGAACAAGAAAATGACTTTATATAGTAGAAATATGTACAAACAAAGACTTATACCTAAATTCTCAGCTCAATTTTAATTAGAAATAATTTTTTTAAAAATTTTAAATCAAAATTTTTAAATTTTTATTAATTTTTAAATTTTTATTAATTTTTTTAGAAAAAAGTTCTTCAAATATTTTGTAATTAAAATTGAGCTGAGATTTTTGGTATAAGTCCTAGTTTGTACATATTTGTACAATATAAAGTCATTTTCTTGGTCATTTCTTCAATTTTGACCTCACAATTTGCCGCGCAAGCCTAATCACAATGTGTTCAAATAGCTTCATGCTTAATATCATTTATTTTAGTTTTGGCTAAAGTTTCATAAATTTTAAAACTTGTTTTATAATAAATAAATTCTGTAGAATTACATATAAAAAAATTGTACTTAAATATTGAGTAGTTGAAAAATGACATGAATGATCAAACTATGCTTTGTAGTATCTTCTTTGCACATTTTTAAGACTCCTGTGACCCCTTAAACCAGTTGAAAAAAAATATATGAGCCACATTACTTCGACAGTATTTCATATTTTTACTAACAGTTTTCAAACTTACAGGAGTCTTTAATGCCCAAAGAGTTAGTAAAGAGCATAGAGCAGCCCATGTATGTGCGCAGTAACGCACAAAAGAAGCAGGCTAAAGCGGTGCATCTTGGGATACCTCAGTGCAAGTTTGTTATGCGCTGTAGCTCGAAAAACCTGACAGCCCTGCTTCAAACCATTTGAACTGATAGCCCCTCTACTCCTCCTTAATTACTCTATGTTAATCCCACTTTTTGAAATTGGTTCGAACATTTTGTTGTCAAATCATTTATTGAAAACTAGCAGTATGGTCCTGCCTTACTGGAAACCCGTTGACATCGCATTGCTTCCTTTTAGAGGCATGCTTACTTGTAAAAATACACTCAATATCTAAACTAAATTCAATTCGTGAAGAAAGCAAACACTAAGAGAGGATGAAGCAGCCTTAGGGCGAGCGCATATCTCAACCAAACTCAATCAATCAAACTAATAGAGGATGGCGTCAAGCCCCCGTTTCGGCCCGGTCCATGTATTTTCAAGCTCTGTTATGGTCCCGCAAACCCACGTGGATGACGTATTTTTGAAACTAATTATATTAATTAAAAATCGCAATCAAATATGAAAAAACTAAGCCTCAGGTGCACACGTAGGTATTAAAAGGAATCTATATTAAAAATTTCGAATTTTTTAGAGCAGTTTAAGTAGGTCTTTTGCGATCCACAGACATACACACAGACAGACTCACAGACTCTTTCTTTTATTATTATAGATTAAAAAAAAAATTCGAACCGATTTCAAAAAATGGCAGAGCAATTGCCGAAGGACCGTGACCTCCAAGTAAGTCAGAAGCTGCCGGGTGATTTGTTTGTAAGATAATACTCGGTGGTTATAAAATAACGCTCGCTATTCGGAGTGGTCTGTAGCTTTAATGAATAATCCAAACGCAACAAACTTTGAGACACTTACTATTCAAGAAGAGGGTGAAAGAATGGAATCATAAAAAACAAACTCGTCTCTTGACCAGGGTTCTAAATTACGAGGCGTTTACGAGGCGTAATTTAATGTACTGGCCGTAATTGGCCATAATTGGCTACGCCTAGTAATTTAGAACCCTGGTGAGAGACAAGTTTCTTTTTTATGATTCCATTTTTTGAAAGAAAGAAACTCGTCTCTTCTTGACCAGGGTTCTTAATTACGAGGCGTAATTAGCTGTGCTGGCCGCAATTGGCCATAATTGACTACGCCTCGTAATTTAGAACCCTGGTCAAGAGACGAGTTTGTTTTTTATAATTATTCTTCTTTATGACAATTTTTTTTATTCAATCTTTTTTTTATGATTCCTTTCTTTTTCCCCCTTCTTGATTAGTAAGTGTCTCAATTTTTGATGCATTTGGATTATTCATTCAAGCTACAGACCACTCCGAAGAGCGAGCGTTATTTTATAACCACCCTGTACATACAACGTGTTTGATATCGTCGGTAAAATGTCAAAACCACGAATGTGCTAAAATACAGGGAAGGAAAACCGGAAACATTTAAACCGGTTTTTGGCTTCGGTTAAATCGGCAAAAACAGTTCTTTAGGTGAACCGGTTTAAACTGAAGAACCGTTTAAATAAACATTTTATAACCGGTTAACTGAAGGTTATTGTTAGCTTGAATGACCGTCGCACTAGAGCATACGACGGCTATAGGCGACGGGCGTCGTAGTTTAAGAACCACAGTCAAGTGACGAGCCCCTTAACTAAAGGAAAATTACGATGGGCTGTGATCCAACCCACTAGGCCATCCGGGCCCTAGGTAATGTAATAGTTTTCGGCTGCTTATTTCTAGCTTTCCTTAGGAGCTTTAACACAGCCAATAACTCCTCGTAATTTAGAACCATGGTCAAGTGTCGGCGGGCCCCAGGTAATTTGGTGATTTTTATCATTTGCTGGGGGCTGTCAATTAGTAGCCGCTCTCAGGAGCTTCACACCGCCAATTTTTGTTAAAGTTTGGCTGCATATACAGGGTGGTTATAAAATAACGCTCCCTATTCGGAGTAATCTGTAGCTTGAATGAATAATCCAAATGCAACAAAAATTGAGACACTTACTAATCAAGAAGGGGGAAAAATAACGGTATCATAAAAAAGACAAAATCCTAAAAAAGAATCATCATAAAAAAACTCGTCTTTTGACCAGAATCTAAATTACGAAACGTCGTCAATTATGGCCAATTACTGCCAACACAGCTAATTACGCCTCGTAATTTAGAACCCTGGTCAAGAGACGAGTTTCTTTTTTACGAAAAGAAAGGAATTGTAACACAGAAACTCGTCTCTTGACCAATGTTATAATTACGAGGAGTAGCCAATTACGGCTAATTACTTCCAACACATCCAATTACGCCTCGTAATTTAGAACCCTGGTCAAGTGACGAATTTGTTTTTTATGGATTCCATTCTTTCCCCCTTCTTGATTAGTAGGTGTCTCAAAGTTGTTTTGCATTTGGATAATTCATTCAAGCTACAGACAACTCCGAATAGGGAGCGTTATTATATAACCACCCTGTACACTGCGTTGCATAATGATAGAACCACCATGTATTTTCAACGTAGCATAAAATAGACTACGAAACGTCGTCAATTATGGCCAATTACTGCCAACACAGCTAATTACGCCTCGTAATTTAGAACCCTGATCAAGAGACGAGTTTCTTTTTTACGAAAAGAAAGGAATTGTAACACAGAAACTCGTCTCTTGACCAATGTTATAATTACGAGGAGTAGCCAATTACGGCTAATTACTTCCAACACATCCAATTACGCCTCGTAATTTAGAACCCTGGTCAAGTGACGAATTTGTTTTTTATGGATTCCATTCTTTCCCCCTTCTTGATTAGTAAGTGTCTCAAAGTTGTTTTGCATTTGGATAATTCATTCAAGCTACAGACAACTCCGAATAGGGAGCGTTATTATATAACCACCCTGTACACTGCGTTGCATAATGATAGAACCACCATGTATTTTCAACGTAGCATAAAATAATTGAAAGAAATCATTGAAATTAATACTTTTATTGGAAATATACGTAATAAGAATGAAAATAGCAGAATAAAAACATAGTACTTGTTTAACTTTTCGTGTAATGAAATAAAAATGCAAATATTATGTTGCAAAATGATAGGACCAGTCATAATTAATACTTAATAACATAACCCTTTTTGGCTGTAACTTCAACAATTCGATCAGGCATGGTTTTGACTAGACGTATAAGTACATCTGCATTAATATTTTTGCATTCTGTTATAATAGCGTCGTTTAATTCTTGAACAGTTGTATATTGCATTCCGGTGGCGTATACGGCCCTGGTTAGGTACCCCAAACGTTCTCTATTTTGTTCAAATCAGGATAACAAGCTGGCCAGTAAATAACCTGCACTTTGTTATCCAGGAAACAATGCCAAGGCGAGTTGGCAACGTGAATACTGGCATTATGATGTTGGAATTTCTAAAATGGAGGGGCCCGGATGGCCGAGTGGTAAGCATCGCAAGCCAGCAGTCTGCGTGCTGTAACGGGCGCGGGTTCGATTCCCGCCTTCGCCCTGGGTGTATTTCCTCTCTTTGTGACAGTAAAAAATCTTTCTGTGTCTGTCTTACTTGACGAAGACTTATAAGCGGCTCACTGAGCAAGCACACAAGTCGGAATATATATGTAAAAATACCCTACCCCCTACCCTACCCCTTTCTAAAATGGACCCCCAATTTTTTCTCCAAACGGCAACAAATTGTCTTCCAACATGTCTTGGTAGTCTTCTGTTTTCATTCGACCAGAGGGGAACACATTATTGGTCTGCCTTGAGCTTCCCAAACCAGCCCAAACCATTAGCGATCGTCTACCTCCACTGCCTCTTAGAGAAAATACTTTCTTCATTTCGAAGATCCATCTAATAGTACTCCCATCCATCAGGAACATCTAAGTTGATTTTTTTTCGTCACTGAATACTATTGAAGCTACTGTTCCTTCCAAGTCATATGCTCTTTAGCCCATTGCATAATATTTCGCTGGTGAAGCTCTGTAGGTCTCGGTTGTGTTTTCTTTTCTTGTACAGCACAATATGTTCGTTCTGGCTAACCACTCCTGATAAAGTAGACTTGTGAACGTTGATGGTGGGGTCTCGTGATAATCTGCTCAATGTTTCCCCGACTTTTAGTTTCTCTACAACTAATTTTTCATGCCGAATTGTTAGCTTTCGAGGTCGTCCAGTTGATTTCTTCTTCACATATTTTGATCTAAGATGGAGAAAGTTATTAACCACGTGCGGTGAACGTCCAATATGTCTTGCTATATTCCGTGACGACAATTCTGCTTGGTTTAAAGCTGCAATTTGCCCCTTTTCAAAACCTGATAACTGCTTTTTCCTACCCATACTTAATTAGTACCTTTTCAAATCTATTGATTTGACTTATTTACAATAAATGCAGACAAGGTTAGTTTAACTAGATAAAACAAAGCTTTTATGGCTAGAAATGTTACCGGTTGCCTATTTCTATCCTCCGTGAGGAGCTTTAACACATGCAATTTCGCCTGTTTACTTAAAAGTAAGAGTGGTGCTATCATTTTGCAACAGTAAATCTCCATTTGTTTTAAACATTTGCTTATTCAGCCAAACCCAAAACTTCTCACAGCTTGATATCCTGCATTCTAATTAATTATACTATTCTTGTTTCTGGAAGCATTACAAACTGATTCAAAAATATATTATACAGTTTTTACTCATAAGAAACAAGGTGGTTCTATCATTTTGCAACGTGGTGTATGTGTCAAGACTGGCAGAGTCGTAGATCGTATTCGTAAGTTATTCTGCTGTTTGTGTGTTCTATTGTTCTATAAATGTTATCCATTTCAAAGTATCCATCTAAACATCAAAACATTTAATTTTACACAATCATACATTCAAAAAATATATTTTTTTAATTTGTCAAATTAAAACTTCAAATATCTTTTTTTTTTCATTTATACGACTTTTACTAAAAACACATATTATTAGTTAACAATTGACACTATTAATATCTGTACTGGGAAAGAGTAGAAAATCCAACTCGTGACGGATGGACCCGAGTACACTGGGACAGACGTGCTCGTTAAATCTGTGGAGTCCAAAGTCCCGATGGAGTCAGCGTACGATGTCGCTCGAAGTTCTGTTGGGTGCCCGCTCAGGTGTCGAACTCGTCACTTGAACAGGGTTCTAAATTATCTAACGATTACACTATACACTATTAAAAACAACAAGCACCATTCAAAACAACCTTCCCTAAATAACCTAAATCGCATCCCAAATGCTGACGTCTCCACATTTGACGCTGGGGTTTCGTCATTGCCGAGTAACGGGAATATTTTCCCTGATTAAGATGAAGGAAGTCTGGCGAGACGAGAAAAAGAAGTTCTTAATCCTTTTTAGAAATCGAAACCTTGCAGGTACGTGAGCATCACCTGTCTCCTACACTTCCGCGCTTGGTTTAGGATGAGTGCAGTTTGTGGGTCGCATTATGGAGGCTAAAGCTTGGGTTTCCTCGGAGTCCGTCAACAGATTTAAGCGGTCGGACAAGTGCGGTGAATGACGCCATACAAACTACTGACATTGATTACGCTACAGTGGTTTCCTCAGGAGCGTTGCCGGACAACTCAAACGACCGCCAGATTGCGTTGCTGTTGAGTGCGTTGGGTAAATCCTGATGACAACGTTTTTTGCTGTTGTCTATTGTGCGGTGTGCTTGCCCAAAATTAAAAATTTGAGGAAATGACGGAAGGCGAGAGTTGTTTTACGCTTGCCGAGGAAGAAATGCTAATTGATTTTGTGAGAAATCACGAAGAACCTAAATTTTCCATTTTTGACATGCATAGACGAAAACTAAAGCAACAACAGAGTTAGTTGAGTGAGTTCGCTAGGTTTCCAGTTTCGTGTCACCGTAACGTTCCGATGAAGCAGTGGCCGGTAGAGTGACGTCATCCACGTATAATAGCGGTCGTATTTTTCTGGCGACTCCGAGGAAACCAAAGTCTTAAGGGGGTCGTCCATTAATTGAGGTTTTGAATTATCGTCGCACTAGAGCTACACGAGGGCTACTAACGTCGTATTTTAAAACTACAGTCAAGTGACGAGCCGACACCTGAATAGGCACCCAACGCAACCGTTAAGGGCGACATCGTACGCAGCTTTAGGACTTTGAAGGATATTTAAATGGCACTCCATTACACGGGGTATTTATTCGTCGGACATTTTTTGGCTGCAAGGGCCGTTTATAGGTCGGCAGTTATTTTGGCGATGCCAGGACACGAACCTGGGAACTTTCGCATGCAGACGAGTACCTAATCGAATGGGCTCCTCAGCCTCCCGTCCATTAATCAAGTGATGCGATTTTGACTTTTTTTTTACCCCCTGGTGAGATTTCGTGAGATTTATGTCTCCCCCCCCAGCCCGTAATTTCACGTGAGATTTTTCAAAATCCGTATTTTTTTTTAAAATTTGATTTCCTTATATTGGTGAATTTTGAATTGTTTATTTTAAAACTTTCGCTGTGCAAGATTTTTGTTTCCGCTTATGTGTGATAGGAATTCTCAGCTCAATTTTAATTAGAATTTATTTTTAAAAACTTTTTTCTAAAAAAAATTATAAAATTTTTTGAATTTTGATTTAAAAAATTTTTAAAAATTATTTCTAATTAAAATTGAGCTGAGAATTTAGGTATAAGTTCTAGTTTGTACATATTTGTACAATATAAAGCCATTTTCTTGGTCATGTCTTCAATTTTGACCTCACAATTTGCCGCGCAAGCCTAATCACAATGTGTTCAAATAGCTTTATGTTTAATATCATTTATTTTAGTTTTGGCTAAAGTTTCATAAATTTTAAAATTTGTTTCATATTAAATAAATCTTGTAGAATTACATATAAAAAAATTATACTTGTATATTGAGTAGTTCAAAAATTACATGAAAGATCAAACTATGCTTTGTAGTTCCTTCTTTGCACATTTTTAAGACTCCTTAGACCCCTTAATTTGATCAGCTATCATCAGATCTTTTTGGTCGTCGTAGTCTCCAACCCCTACACCTTCCAGCCATCCCTCTAAATAACTCCGTAACTCGAAGATCAAATCACGCCACAAAGCCCCCGATTTCCGCTGATGCTGGTGGAATCTATTCCGGAAGGTCTCCGCACCCAATTTGAACCGATTTAGAGGGAGGGTTTTTACGTGTTCAAAATTGTCCGCCACTTCTTCAGGTTCCCGAACAATAATTTCAGCAATATCAGTCGGAAGTAGGTATATCAGTTGCATTACCCACTCGCTTTCCTCTATCTTTGCCTTGCGGGCCTGTCGCTCGAAAAGTGTAAGGAATAAAACCATATCAGAGTTTTCGGGATCATATTTTTGCATTACGTTCTTCATATTCTTTACCGGTCTAAAATTTTCCCCCGAAGCCGATGGCATAAGGCTGATATTCTGCCACTTGAGTAATTCTCAATTTCTCTAGTACGTATGCTCTTTCCTCTCTAAATCTCTCGGCCTCCTCTCTTAATCTCTCAGCCTCCTCTCTTTTGTTCCCAGCCTCTAATTTCACCCTACCTTAATTACCTTTAACTTACCGATTATTTTCTCGAAATTGTACGTTAATTTTTTGCGGGAAAAAGTACGTGATATTTGATATTGAAAATTATACGTGATATTCCATCCCTCCCCTTCATGTGAGATTTGGTGAGATTCTGGTCGATTCCCTCCCTGAAAGCATCATGTAATTTATAGACGCCCCCTGATAGTCTAAGAGCTAGCAACGTTTTTGAGAGAGAATTTCAGGAGGGCCAGTTTTAAGATATGCTATCTCTCTCACTCTCCCGGACATCATACGGGCTATCTGGCTGGCGGTAGTGGTTGCGTTCATCAGTGCGCATCCTACTAATACAAGTAAAAAATTGATTTTGCAAATCATTTTAGGACGTTTCATTTTTTTATTATTATTTTTAGCGAACTTTTTGCAACATAAATCTATTATTGCCAGAAATTTTTATTGTTGTTTAAGCTGTGCCAGACGCTAATTTTGATTTTGAAAGCTCAAGTGTTGCCCAAATTACCAGCTCAGGTGTAAATTCACCGATCATTGTAATTACGTCATCGTCATTCATTGCGCAATACCATGTGGCAATACTTGTAATGAGCTGATAATTTGGGCAACACTTGAGCTATTAAAATCAAAATTAGCGTCTGGCACAGCTTAAACAACAATAAAAATGTCTGGCAAGAATAGATTTATGTTGCAAAGAGTTCGCTAAAAATAATAATAAAAAACTAAAACGTCCTAAAATGATTTGAAAAATCAATTTTTTACTTGTATTAGTAGGATGCGCACTGATGAACGCAACCACTACCGCCAGCCAGATTGCCCTTATGATGTCCGGGAGAGTGAGAGCGATAGCATATCTTAAAACTGGCCCACCTGAAATGCTTGTTTTTCCGACGTTGCTAGCTCTCGTACTATGAGAAGAGAAACAGGAGGGATAAATACAGAAATAAAGATTTAGTGCATGACACGCAAGGTAGAGATTCACTTGAAGAAACAGTAAAAAGTAAAAGCTAAATATTTAATTAGATAAATTTGAATTAAACGTTATCATGCCATTTTATCAATACTACTTCTGAACAAAATTCGGATTTTCTGTCGGATTTTCTGTCATCAAAAATACTATCCACAATTTCATGCTAAAACTTTAATTTTAATTATATCTATCTTATCTATAATAATAAAAGAAAGAGTCTGTCTGTGTGTCTGTCTGTGTGTATGTCTGTGGATCGCAAAAGACCTACTCAGACTGCTCTAAAAAATTCGAAATTTTTAATATAGATTCCTTTTAATACCTACGTGTGCACCTGAGGCTTAGATTTTTCATATTTGATTGAAATTTTTAATTAATATAATTAGTTTCAAAGAAACGTCATCCACGTGGGATTGCGGGACCATAACAGGGCTTGAAAATACATGGTCCGGGCCGAAACGGGGGCTTGACGCCATCCTCTATTAGTTTGATTGAGATATGCGCTCGCCCTAGGGCTGCTTCATCCTCTATTAGTGTTTGCTCTTTTAGGTGCGCATGCGAAAACACGAATTTAATTTTGTTTTAATTTTGAGTGTATTTTCATAAGGTAAGTATGCCTCTAAAAGGAAGCAATGCGAAGTTAACGGGTTCCCAGTAAGGCGGGACCATACTGCTAGTAATTTTATAATTAAGTAAAAAAAAAACTTTAACAAACTTGGGTCTTTCAGAGACATAACATAGAGTGGACTGTGCATTCATAGTAAAGCAGCTTAGGGATGGAAAACCAAAACCAGTTTTCAAAAAACCGGTGGTCCCGGTTTTGCCTGAAAACCGGTTTTTTTATGAGGCCCTCCGGAACCGAAAACCGTTTTTTTAGGGAAAAACCGATGGAAAATGGAAAACCGGTTTTTTCTAAAAAACCGCCATCCCTTGCAGATAAGCATTATGTCCTAAACATCATAAATCGCCAAGAGGGGAAAGGTTGCTACATATGGCAACTTAACGCTACCGTTTCGTTACGAACTATTCCAAATTGTCGCCAGACCTGAATATCAGCTAGCAAACCGAAGTGGAGACTACCATCAATATCCAAGTCACGTGGGTTTCTACCAATCACGGCAGCTTGAATTTTTTTTAATGTTTTTGCAGACGATTTTTTGAGCATTGTTGGTATTTTTCTCTTTTGGCTTTTATAATAAATATTTAATTACGTTCTTTCAATCTCTGAGCATGTTAACAATAGTGAATGTTGTACTCTTAATTCAGTAACGTTTTGTGCAAGATGCCAAATGCTTGTGAATTCCTAATTGTAAAGAGGGGTATAAAAAAGGATTAGTCACACTTCACGGGTAAAATTTATTTAGTTCTGCATACTTTTAGTAATTGTGTGTTCTTCATAAACTATAATTTCTATCGAGGGAATTTATTCTAAAAGCTCTTTTATACTGAAGAATCATATTCATGATTAAATCAACGTTGCTAGAACTCTAATTATAATAAATATTTTGGGCCAAGTCAATTAATTTAATGGTCTGAACATTGGATAGCTTATAAGTAGAATATATTTTTTTTACAATTTGGTCAAAACGAAACCTGTTTTTGCAATCGTAGTTTTTGAGTTATTTATATTTAAAAAGTAGAACATTTGTTGAATTTGGAATATATTGATGTGTTTTAGAAAGTTGATTTATTCCAGGTGAAATAAAGGAAGAAGCAATATTTCAAAAAATATATATAGTATTTGATTTTTTTTTAAATCGGACCGTTAGAACGAAAGTTATAGAGACGGCAGAAAATATTCACCAGGTCAATAACCAACAGGGCATATTTTAAGGGGATTTTTTGGGGCAATTGCCCACCCAGTCAAGTAAATTGCCCCCACAGTCAAATAAAATTGCCCACAAACATTTTCCTAATTTTTTCCAGCGGTTATGTGTTTCTATAATTTTTTTTTATTTTTCTGTAAAAAAATGCCACTTTTTAACGGGACCCCTAACCCTTCCCACAAAGTAAAAGAGTAAAACAAAAATGGGGGTTCTCTTTCTTTCCTACTATCGTTGCATTGATGTCGCAAAGCTTGTTTCTATAAGGACGGATGGAATCTGCGCATACTTTCCACAAGGCAGGTTTGTGGCAGTCACTCAAATATGAACTAGATAAGAAATAAGTGACAGTGTGGTACATGAACACAGAAACGATTTAGCATTTGAAAATGTAGTGTTGTCAGTCCTTGAACTCAAACCAAATCTCAGCAGTATTTTGACCTATTACCGAAAATCGGTAAGACATACAAATTCGCTTGCGATTATTTTTCCATAGTATAGAGCAGTGGTTCTCAACCTTTTGTAGGTGACGACCCCCTAATGCCACAAAATAACTTAGCGACCCCCCTCCCCCTGTCTTACACATGCTGTACTCTTTATTAACTGTTATATTTGGGTAATTGTTTTTTTATTTTACGATGGCTGTCCCGTGGGAAGGTTTTGAATTTTTGTCGAAATATAACAATAATCAAAACTCGACAAAATTAATGGATTCTTAAAACATAACTGAATGTTTATGCTGCTAAAGTTAAGAAAACTTCCATTTATGTTACGAATTTAAAAGGTTCCGTTTTTAAAAGTTCCGTTTTTATTAAAAAAAAAAACTTTTTGCGACCCGCCTAGGATCCCTTCGCGACCCCCCAGGGGGTCGCGACCCACCGGTTGAGAACCACTGGTATAGAGCTTTTCCCCGCCACAATGAAGTCCATTTTGCTGGACATATCAGAAATGAAATTCAAGTAGTCATCAAATACTTGTCTTACTGTCGGAAACAGTGGCAGAATATCATGTCTGACTGTAACTCGGAAGCCTCCAAGAAAGACAAGAATATTGTATTTATACAATATAAATACAATATAAATTAATAAGTGATACGACAAGAAATTGTCCTATCACTTATAAATTTTCTTAAAGATAAAGTTAATGACGAACAGGCCGAAACTTTAAAAACCGCCAAAGCCATAAAGGCTCGCGTTTTCAGGATCAACGGAAGAAATAATTTCCGTCCGAGAAATTTACTTTTCAACCTATCATTAAATGAAGTTTCTGAATTTGCGGATTCGATGTGTGAAATCTGGTCGCTCGTTGATCAAATTCGCACTCTTCCAGCGAATTCGGACATTGGTTCCTACACTTCCACAAGACTAAAGGAAATGTTCTCCGTATCCAAAGGGCCACTCAAAAAGTTGCTTGGAATTATCGTGGCAACTCCTCATTCAATGCAGGTGGAGCTGGTAGTTTCCGGCTATAATATTTTCAAATCGGACCATAGTGCCGGAACGGAACTTGCAAAAATAAACAAGAGATTGAATAGCGCTCTAAATGGCTGCAGGACGGACTATTTTTTTGAACCAACGGCTATCCGTCATAAAATTTCTGTAAAATAAAAACTGAAGAGAAAGAAAACCATAAACTGAACTCTACAAAGAGAGGTTTTTCTACGAAATCTTTTTTTAAAGACAATGTTATTTGAATTTGGTAATTATAATGAATGAAATCGAAATATTTCACAAAGTCACAGAGTTTACGTTCCTTATACTATTTTCCTATCGAACAAACCGAATGTCAGCATTAATTTCTGCAATTCCAATTTCAAACACCCCAATTCTTTTTTGACGATTGTTCAACAAAAATAAGCTGCACATTTAAAATCCCCCTCCCCCTCTCCGAGGAAGTTAGAGTTGCCCACACAGTCAAATTTCCTTAAAATATACCCTGATAACCAAATTATATTAGAGCAACACTCTACATAAACTTACTAATGTTCTTTTAAATTAATTTTTAATAAAGAGTCCACATTCAATTGTTCAAGTAATCTTAAATAGACGCACAAAATCAAAGAAGTAATCTGATATCTATTAAGAGGATCTTAAAATACTAGCGATTCATCCTTGCTCCTTTCCAAGCTTCTTTATCATAACATTAGATTGTCGGCCTCTGTGTTCAGGTCGTTGTGGAAAAACTCGCCAAATGGTAAACTCGCCATAGATGCGAGCCAAACGCGACACAGTCATGTGACTGTGTAAGTTAGATGATTAGGACACTTTAGGTTTGCCAATGCGCAGTCCACTCTATGTTATGTCTCTGGGGTCTTTCCGTTCAAGAAATCAAAATATTTTACTTTTCGAAGAATTATGGATTATCAAAATAATTGAAATAAAAAAAATTAAATTTGATTACATTAATATTAAACATATTATTTATATCAAAACTGGTAGAGGTTATGGCTATTTAATTGCCCTTATAATACGTCAAAATTGACGGTATTTTTTTGCAGCCTAGGTTAGGATTGAATATCGTCGCACTAGAGCTACACGAAGGCTATTGGCAACGGGCGTAGCAGTTTAGAACCACAGTCAAGGGACAAACCGGCATCTGTATAGGCCCCCAACGCAACCGTTAAGGGCGACATCATACGCAGTGTTAGGACTTAGGACATTTAACGTGCACTCCCTTACACGGGGTATTACTCACCGGACATTTTTGGCTGCATGGGCCGTTTATACAGGGTGGTTATAAAATAACGCTCGCTATTCGGAGTGGTCTGTAGCTTGAATGAATAATCCAAATGCATCAAAAATTGAGACACTTACTAATCAAGAAGGGGGAAAAAGAATGGAATCATAAAAAAAGATAAGAATCCATAAAATAACCATAAAAAAGAATAATCATAAAAAACAAACTCGTCTCTTGACCGGGGTTCTAAATTACGAGGCATCGTCAATTATAGCCAATTACGACCAACACAGCTAATTACGCCACGTAATTTAGAACCCTGCTCAAGAAACGAGTTTTTTTTCTCAAAAACAATGGAATCATAAAAAGGAAACTCGTGTCTTGACCAAGGTTCTACATTACGAGGCATAGCCAATTATGGCTAATTACGGCCAACACATCCAATTACTCCTCGTAATTTAGAACCTTGGTCAAGTGACGAGTTGGTTTGTTTAGATTCCATTCTTTCCCCCCCTGCTTGATTAGTAAGTGTCTCAAAGTTTGTTGCATTTCGATTATTCATTCAAGCTACAGACCACTCCAAATAGCGAGCGTTATTTTATAACCACCCTGTATTTTGCAGTCCAGGTGAGATATGGGGCTGGGAAGCCAAGTCGGTTAAGCACTCGCTTAGCATGCGGAAGGTCCCAGGTTTGGGTCCGGGCATCGCCAAAATAGCTGCCGACCTATAAACGGCCCGTGCAGCCGAAAATGTGCAATGAATAATACCCCGTGTAAGGGAGTGCACGTTAAATATCCTTCAAAGTCGTAATGCTGCGTACGATGTCGCCCTTAACGGTTGCGTTGGGTGTCTATTCAGGTGTTGGCTCGTCACCTGACTATGGTTCTAAAATACGACGCCCGTCGCCAATAGCCCTCGTGTAGCTCTAGTGCGACGATAATTCAAACCTAACCAAACTAGGTGGGATATGAAGTTTGAGTTTTTTTCAACGTTACCCAACCCACCCAATCTTGCTTGTTTCAAACTTGTTAGCGGAATAACATCGTGAAATAATAAAATCCTATCACGCCGGTTTTATTCCACGCTTGACAGTTTGAGGATGTAAATTTGGGACGTGTTTTGTTTGGCGCTGTTTTTGAAATGTGACTGGAGAAGTAATGAAAATAAGTTTTGATAAGTGTGGAAATGGCTTAAGCTTATGGTTTATTTGAAAACTGTATAGGACACTCGCTTAGCATGCGGAAGGTCCCAGGTTTGGGTCCGGGCATCGCCAAAATAGCTGCCGACCTATAAACGGCCCATGCAGCCGAAAATGGGGTTATAAAATAACAGAGTGGTTATAAAATAACGCTCGCTATGTGGTTTGTAGCTTGATTGAATAATCCAAATGCAACGAACTTTGAGACACAAGAATGGAATCATAACAAACCAACTCGTCACTTGACCAGGGTTCTGAATTACGAGGCGTAATTGGATGTGTTGGCCGTAATTAGCCATAATTGGCTATGCCTCGTAATTTAGAACCCGGTCAAGAGACGAATTTGTTTTATGATTATTTTTTTAGGATTCTATCTTTTTTTCTGATTCCGTTCTTTTACCCCCTTCTTGATTAGTAAGGGGGGCTGGGGAGCCCAGTCGGTTAAGCACTCGCTTAGCATGCGGAAGGTCCCAGGTTCGGGTCCGGGTCCGGGCATAGCCAAAATAGCTGCCGGCCTATAAACGGCCCGTGCAGCCAAAAATGTGCAACGAATAATACCCCGTGTAAGGGAGTGCACGTTAAATATCCTTCAAAGTCGTAATGCTGCGTACGATGTCGCCCTTAACGGTTGCGTTGGGTGCCTATTCAGGTGTTGGCTCGTCACCTGACTATGGTTCTGAAATACGACGCCCATCGCCAATAGCCCTCGTGTAGCTCTAGTGCGACGATAATTCGAACCTAACTAACTAACTTGATTGGTAAGAGTCTCAAAGTTTGTTGAATTTCGATTATTCATTCAAGCTACAGACCACTCCGAATAGCGAGCGTTATTTTATAACCACCCAGTATTATATAGGATGGCTAAAGCATGAACTGAACTCACTTATTCAGACATATGACGTCTTTTAGCTGCAAAATTTACTTAAGTTTGAATATCGTCGCACTAGAGCTACACAAGGGCTATTGGCGACGGGCGTCATTATTAAGAACCATAGTCAAGTGATGAGCCGACACCAGTGCAAAATTTAGAATTTTGATAGAATTACAAAAGCCCCCCTAAACATATTAATTTTTTTAAATGCTATAATTGGAACATAATTATTTGACTTGCTATATTTTTGCTCATAAAATATAAATTTGTATGATGTAAAAGTTTAGACCCAATTACGAGATTATGCATATTTAAAGTGGATAATGGGCTTAGTTTCGCATTTTATCTGATAAATTGTATTTTTTTAATACGATAAATAAAAAAAAACCACGATATTGATAATAGATATATTGGTATCAGACAATATAGCCACTTTAAATTTTTATAATTACTTGCCTATTTTAAAGCTATTTGTGTAATTAATAATAAATTAGGAGAAAAATTAGTTGAAACATAAAATGCCCTTTATGGAGAATTTGATTTCGTTTTTCTTACTTTTCTATTTATGATAACTAAATTACACTGACTAATAGCGAAATTGTGTCGAACGAATTAGATTTATCATTTTAATCTTTCATGTTTAAAACTGAAAATTGCATAATTGAAACCCCCACTATTTATTTTTCCTTCAACGAATATTTAACAGTCAAAAACGGTATTTTAAATGGGCTTACAAATACCTTCCGGGCGTAACAATTCGGCGCAGGTAACAAGAGAAAAAATTTTCTGAAGAATTTACTTTACTCTTGTAGACTTTAATGTTCCAAGAATATACAATTTAATCTAATAGTTCCATTTTGCCATTGCCATAAAAATCATCAATACTCATTCAAATCTGTAAAGAAGGAGCAATAAGAGGGTATATTTAAATTATAAGTTTTTAGAAATGAATGAGGGTTTCTCCTGAGATTTGAGTAACCTGTAAACAAACCTAAAAAGATATTTGAAATGCATAAAACAAAATATAATAGTTATAGCAGATAGGCAAGGATAGTATATCAGATTAAAATGAAAATTTTCGATTATTATTTTTTTGGTTGTTAAAGTTAAATTAAAAATATTATGCAATGCATATCAAATTATTTTTGCTCTAATTATATTTCAATTTGCTACATCAAGACTGGCAAGCACATAGCACAGAAGGAAAATTTTATTCAATGTAATTGTCAGTGCAAAAAAAAAATCAGCTTAGTTAAAGCGTGTTTTTTTAAACGGTAAGTTGCTGTCACTGGAAGCTGACATTTTTCTAGTTGACTGATGACTGATTAACGATTTTACGCACAATATCATTAATACAATGGGCTTAGAGTTGAATACATTACAAAACTTTTTGGTTTTTATCTCGGATTCCACAAACTTTGCTACTTCCTGTGTTTGTTGATCCTTTAAATTAAAGTTTTTTAAGAAAGGAAGCTTTTTAGCGATATCCGGAATGCGGTACAATGCAGGTAATGATTGGCTTAGAAACTTATTCACAAATGATTCGGTGCACAGATTCACATTCTTGAAAATTTCTCCCAGAAATGAATGCCTAGAAATTATATTGTAGTCAACATCCATGGTCGCTCCATATTGAAAAAGAAGAATAAAGATTTCCCTGCGCCCGTATTCCAATGCTACTTTAAGAGGCGTTTTCCCATCTTTCGCTTCAACATCCAGATCCGCAACTCCTTTTTCCAGGATGAGCCGTACTTGATCCGCCCAACCTCCCAAAGATGCAAAGTGGAGGGGAGTCCAGCCGTCACAGTCTCTCCCGCAGCTGACTTGGGCTCCATTTTGAATAAGGAGGTCAAAGATTTCCTTGCGCCCTCTTCTTGCTGCTAGAATAAGAGGCGTTTCCCCATCTTTCGCTGCATCATTCAGATCCGCAACTCCTTTTTCCAGGATGAGCCGTACTTGATCAGCCCAACCTTCCCAAGATGCAAAGTGGAGGGGAGTCCAGCCGTCACTGTCTCTCCCACAGTTGACTTGGGCTCCATTTTGAATGAGGAGGTCAAAGATTTCCTTGCGCCCTCTTCTTGCTGCTAGAATAAGAGGCGTTTGCCCATCTTTCGCTGCATCATTCAGATCCGCAACGCCTTTTTCCAGGATGAGCCGTACTTGATCCGCCCAACCTTCCCAAGATGCAAAGTGGAGGGGAGTCCAGCCGTCACTGTCTCTCCCACAGTTGACTTGGGCTCCATTTTGAATGAGGAGGTCGAAGATTTCCTTGCGCTCTCTTCCTGCTGCTAGAATAAGAGGCGTTTGCCCATCTTTCGCTGCATCATTTAGATCCGCAACTCCTTTTTCCAGGATGAGCCGTACTTGATCCGCCCAACCTTCCAAAGATGCATAGTGGAGGGGAGTCCAGCCGTCACTGTCTCTCCCACAGTTGACTTGGGCTCCATTTTGAATGAGGAGGTCAAAAATTTCCTTGCGCCCTCTTCTTGCTGCTAGAATAAGAGGCGTTTGCCAATCTTTCGCTGCATCATTCAGATCCGCAACGCCTTTTTCCAGGATGAGCCGTACTTGATCCGCCCAACCTTCCCAAGATGCAAAGTGGAGGGGAGTCCAGCCGTCACTGTCTCTCCCACAGTTTACTTGGGCTCCATTTTGAATGAGGAGGTCAAAGATTTCCTTGCGCCCTCTTCTTGCTGCTAGAATAAGAGGCGTTTGCCCATCTTTCGCTGCATCATTCAGATCCGCAACGCCTTTTTCCAGGATGAGCCGTACTTGATCCGCCCAACCTTCCCAAGATGCAAAGTGGAGGGGAGTCCAGCCGTCACTGTCTCTCCCACAGTTGACTTGGGCTCCATTTTGAATGAGGAGGTCGAAGATTTCCTTGCGCCCTCTTCCTGCTGCTAGAATAAGAGGCGTTTGCCCATCTTTCGCTGCATCATTCAGATCCGCAACGCCTTTTTCCAGGATGAGCCGTACTTGATCCGCCCAACCTTCCCAAGATGCAAAGTGGAGGGGAGTCCAGCCGTCACTGTCTCTCCCACAGTTGACTTGGGCTCCATTTTGAATGAGGAGGTCGAAGATTTCCTTGCGCCCTCTTCCTGCTGCTAGAATAAGAGGCGTTTGCCCATCTTTCGCTGCATCATTCAGATCCGCAACGCCTTTTTCCAGGATGAGCCGTACTTGATCCGCCCAACCTTCCCAAGATGCAAAGTGGAGGGGAGTCCAGCCGTCACTGTCTCTCCCACAGTTGACTTGGGCTCCATTTTGAATGAGGAGGTCGAAGATTTCCTTGCGCTCTCTTCCTGCTGCTAGAATAAGAGGCGTTTGCCCATCTTTCGCTGCATCATTCAGATCCGCAACTCCTGTTTCCAGGATAAGCCGTACTTGATCCGCCCAACCTTCCCAAGATGCAAAGTGGAGGGGAGTCCAGCCGTCAATGTCTCTTACACAGTTGACTTGGGCCCCAGATTGAATGAGGAGGTCAAAGATTTCTGTGTGTCCTCTTCTTGCCGCTACTATGAGAGGCGTTTCCCCGCTACTATTGCAACCATTCATGTTCACACCAAAGTCGATAAGTTCTCTTACCCTCTTCAAATCGCCATGATCAACAGCACGGTGCATAGAAATTTCTGCCATTCTGTTTATTTTCTGCTTTATGGAAGGATGAAACAAAGTTTTTATAATAATATGATTGCATGCAAATCAAAAACCTACGCGTCTCAGTTTATTGGAAAGTAGTAATGATAACTTTTAACATAACTAAACCAAGGCCTAAAATGCACGAAATCGTAGCTAGTTGAGTAAGACAGTCACAACACACACTCACATGCACCCGTATACGTGACAGATGCTGTCATCTATCACGCTCCACCAGCACAATTTAGACATGACCCTGAAGGGGAAGGAAATAGTCTCCAGGAACCTGTACTTGGGGAAACTGCGCAATGACCGCCCACAGGACTTTCGGACCCAAAAGTTTTAACGATCACGTACTCCGCATATACTCGGTGAGTTTTCAATGACCAGGACTCTATCGCGGGACCTTCCGATCCGTAGATCGAGACAACTGACCACAGGGCGCCTCACAGCCCTCGTAGCTAGTTACTGTAAAATTCTGATCATTTTTCTTTAAATCACTTCAGTTCAAAACTTTATTTAAAAAATCGCTTAGTTCTTGATAAGGTTGAAAATCGTAGATGCATAAAGCTCATTTCACACGACGCTCCTTCTGCACGGAACTTCCATAGTAATACCATGTTGAACCGCTGTGGGGAACTTTTCCTGAAATTTTCTGATGCAGGCACGAAAAAGTTCTGCGACAAGATATAGATAGCCAATCAGCATAAAGTGTAGCTCTGACGTCTTGTTGGCGAAATAGAGTTTGCCAAATAGAAAAAAATCTACTTTATGCTCGCCAATTTTTTTTTTTTGGTAGTTAGTACTCCTGCTCAATCAATACCACCTAGATTAGAAGGCCGAAGAACTAAGCAACACAACGTCACCTAGTAGACCAATTCCGATTTGTTGACCAATAACGTCGTATCTTAAGATGACGTCGCATCTTGATTGATCTTATTTTAAAAATGTATTCAAATACAAGATCTAGTCACGAAAGATCATTGGTCAAAACCACAGAATTGGTCCACTAATATGACGTCAAGTATTTAGTTCGCCGGCCTTCTAATCTAGGTGGTATTGGCTCAATCGAGTTTTTTTTTTTTACCACGCACTCACTCTGAAATCCAGCTTACGAAATAAGTAAAGTGAAAGTTCCAACACTCCCATGGCCTGCTGCCTTGGAAGTGGATTTGATCGAAGAAGTCAGAAAATATAAATTTCTTTTAGATCCTAAGGATCCTCTATATTCCAAACGAACGTTAAAAATATCGACATACCAGAAAATTACAGAAAACTTAAACCCTGCAGTAACCTCAATACACAGATCAATTAATATTTAGGGCAAGATAGATAAATTCGTTAATAATATTTAAGGCAATTAATGCCTTTTGTGAAAATGAAAAATGTTGAACTTTATTTCCGTTATTTTTTTTAATAAAAAATGTAGTAATAGAAATGTGTAAACAAATAAAAAAAAATTGAAAAAGTGTGCCAAGACTAGTGATAATTATCATTCACAGCAACCTCTCCAGGAACGCGTGATGACGGAATCTGGGCAGTCGGACAACCTTGTCAGTGCAGTTCCATGCAGGAAGAACACCATGTGAAATATGTGAAATGGGCTTTAGGAACACAAACATTTATACTCCTGCTATGCATCCACTGAACTGAACTGAAACTCTGGAACGAGTATAGAAACACCCGTCAAACGGGTCGGTGAAGCCCGGCAACCCTGTAAGAGTGACCCAACTTTTGCCGCCAATCCTATACTTTACCTGTTAAAATAGACATTTTGAACCAACTTTTTCAAGAATTTTTTTAAGCAGAAAATTGATAGGTTATTGCTTTAGGAGGTTCTTTACATAATGAAGTTTCGGAAACATGTACTTTTAAAAAAATAGAATTGCGGCAACAATCTTTAAAACTTAAATTCCTTGGAGTACTATTCTTGGCGAGTGATTGGCGACATCCAATGCAAACTGCAAGTCAAGTGTCCATTTTGATCGGCGAAGTTATGCCAAATATGGCACATATTCTCCCTAAAGCTGTCGCCAAGTGACCCAAAAAAAAGCTTCACCAGCTTATCATGGGATGATTGTTCCAGAGTTTCAGTTCAGTTCAGTGTATGCATCACACAAAACCAACACACGGGTTCTTGTGTATCGAGAGGTTAGTTAGGTTAGGTTTGAATTATCGTCACATTAGACCTACACAAGCGAGAGGTCAGTTGATTGGCTGATAGCCGCCAGCGATTGCACATGAATTTCATTGCTATATTGGATTAACCATCAATCGCTTTGCATGTGTCCTATATACAGTGGTTATAAAATAACGCTCCCTATTCGGAGTGGTCTGTAGCCTGAATGAATAATCCAAATGCATCAAAAATTGAGACACTTGCTATTCAAGAAGGGGGGAAAGGAATGGAATCATAAAAAAGACAGAATCATAAAAAATAATCATAAAAAAGAATAATCATAAAAAACAAACTCGTCTCTTGGCCAGAATCTAAATTACGAGGCGTCGTCAATTATGGCCAATTACGGACAACACAGCTAGTTACGCCTCGTAATCTAGAACCTTGGTCAAGAGACGAGTTTCTTTTTTATGAAAAAGAATTTATCATAAAAAAGAAACTCGTCTCTTGACCAGGGTTCTAAATTACGAGTCGTAGCCAATTATGGCTAATTACGGCCTACGTATCCAGTTACGCCTCGTCATTTAGAACCCTGGTCAAGAGGTTTTTTTTTAAAGTTTAGTTTTGAGTTTGTTGAGTCCATTCTTTCCCCCCATCTTGATTATCAAGTGTCACAATTTTTGTTGCCTTCGGATTATTCATTCAAGCTACAGACCACTCCGAATAGCGAGCGTTATTTTATAACCACCCTGTATTATATAGGATGGCTAAAGCGTGAACTGAACTCACTTATTCAGACATATGACTTCTTTTAGCTGCAAAATTTAGTTAAGTTTGAATATCGTCGCACTAGAGCTACACGATTGCTATGGCGACGGGCGTCATAACTTAGAACCATAGTCAAGTGATGAGCCGACACCAGTGCAAAATTTAGAATTTTGATAGAATTACAAAAGCCCCCCTAAACATATTAATTTTTTTAAATGTTATAATTGGAACATAATTGTTTGACTTGCTATATTTTTGTTCATAAATTATAAATTTGTATGATGTAAAAGTTTAGACACAATTACGAGATTATGCTATTTTAAAGTGGATAATAGGCTTAGTTTCGCATTTCATCTGATAAATTGTATTTTTTTAATACGATAAATTAAAAAAAAACACGATATTGGTAATAGATATATTGGTATCAGACAATATAGCCACTTTAAATTTATATAATTACTTGCCTATTTTAAAACTATTTGTGTAATTAATAATAAATTAGGAGAAAAATTAGTTGAAACATAAAATGTCCTTCATGGTGAATTTGATTTCGTTTCTTACTTTTCTATTTATGATAACTAAATTACACTAATAGCGAAATTGTGTTGAACGAATTTGATTTATCCTTTTAATCTTTCATGTTTCAAACTGAAAATTGCATAATTGAAATCCCCATTGCTATTTATTTTTCCTTCAACGAATATTTAACAGTCAAAAACGGTATTTTAAAGGGCTTACAAATACCTTCCGGGCGTAACAATTCGGCGCAGGTAACAAGAGTAAAAATTTTCTGAAGAATTTACTTTACTCTTGTAGACTTTAATGTTCCAAGAATATACAATTTAATCTAATAGTTCCATTTTGCCATTGCCATAAAACTCATCAATACTCATTCAAATCTGTAAAGAAGGAGCAATAAGAGGGTATATTTAAATTATAAGTTTTTAGAAATGAAATGAGGGTTTCTCCTAAGATTTGAGTAACCTGTAAACAAACCTAAAAAGATATTTGAAAGGCATAAAACAAAATATAATAGTTATAGCAGATAGGCAAGGAGAGTATAGCAGATTAAAATGAAAATTTTCGATTATTATTTTTTCGATTATTATTTTTTGTTAAAGTTGAATTTAAAATATTATGCAATTCATATCAAATTATTTTTGCTCTAATTATATTTCAATTTACTAGGGGAGAGAAGGGGAATCCCGCCACCTCGGGTAATGCCGCCACCCCTTGTATCTCGCCAGCGGTGTGCGTGGGAGGGGGGCTGTGAGCGCTGACCTGTAGCAGGAAACAAAGTAATTTGTAGTATAGACGCTAATGGCTGTGCGGTGAGTTGGTGTAAAGTTATTTAAAAAATACGGTTTTTAGTGATTTTCATCTAATCTTGAGCCTTCTGAAATTAAGCGATAAGTGTCTGCTATCTCTAAGTTAGATAAATCAGTTATATATCATTTAAAAGAGTAATTATTTGGCTATTTTATCACGTCGTTAGTTTGGACGCTAGGCTATTTACCTTTCTTTGAACTAGTCGTCGATGCCATTTTGTCTTACTGGGGTAATGCCGCCACATCACTCTGGGGTTATGCCGCCACATGCAAAAGTATGGCGGCATATTCCGTAAAATAGAAATTTCATATATTGGCCCTACAACCTATTATTTTTCGTTAGAGATGCCACGTATCCTAAAAAGAATAACTGAACTGGTCAAATAGACCAACGAAACTTTAAAAAAAAACCTGCATATTTAGTTGCACATAGAAAGTTTATAAAAGAGCTGTACCCTGTACAATTTACCATTCCAAAGTTAGTTAAACCTATTTTAGTTCTATATGTATTGCTTTATTATGTAATTTTCCATTATTTATAGATTATTTGCTATGTTTATTGATGTGGCGGCATAACCCCAGTGGTGTGGCGGCATTACCCCAGATACCGGGGTAATCCCGCCACTGTGCGAGCTTTAAAAAAATTCAATTTTATTCAGTTTCTATTAAAGATTTAAATTTTAAAAAATCACTACAAGATAGGTAATGAACTGTAGTATGCTATGCTCATTACAATTTACATTAATTGCAACACAATTCTGCATGAAAATTCAATTTCCCTTAAGGTGGCGCCATTCCCCTTCTCTCCCCTACATCAAGACTGGCAAGCACATAGCACAGAAGGAAAATTTTATTCAATGAAATTGTCAGTGCAAAAAAAAGAAAAAGAATCGGCTTAGTTAAAGCGTGTTTTTTTAAACGGTAAGTTGCTGTCACTGGAAACTGACATTTTTCTAGTTGACTGATGACTGATTAACGATATTACGCACAATATCATTAATACAATTGGCTTAGAGTTGAATACATTACAAAACTTTTTGGTTTTTATCTCGGATTCCACAAACTTTGCTACTTGCTGTGTTTGTTGATCCTTTAAATTAAAGTTTTTTAAGAAAGGAAGCTTTTTAGCGATATCCGGAATACGGTACAATGTAGGTAATGATTGGCATTGAAACTTATTCACAATTGATTCGGTGCACAGATTCATATTCTTTAAAATAACTCCTAGAAATGAATGCTTGGAAATTAAATCGTAGTCAACACCCATGGTCGCTCCATATTGAAAAAGAAGAATAAAGATTTCCCTGTGCCCGTATTCCAATGCTACTTTAAGAGGCGTATCCCCATCTTTCGCTGCAGCATTCAGATCCGCAACTCCTATTTCCAGGATGAGCCGCACTTGATCCACCAAACCTTTCGAACAAGCCCAATGGAGGGCGGTCCAGCCGTTACTGTCTCTCCCGCAGTTGACCTTTGCTCCATATTGAATGAGGAGGTCAAATATTTCCTTGCGCTCTCTTCTTGCTGCTAGAATAAGAGGCGTTTGCCCATCTTTCGCTGCATCATTCAGATCCGCAACCCCTTTTTCCAGGATGATCCGTACTTGATCCACCAAACCTTTCGAACAAGCCCAATGGAGGGTGGTCCAGCCGTTACTGTCTCTCCCGCAGTTGACCTTTGCTCCATATTGAATGAGGAGGTCAAATATTTCCTTGCGCTCTCTTCTTGCTGCTAGAATAAGAGGCGTTTGCCCATCTTCCGCTGCATCATTCAGATCCGCAACGCCTTTTTCCAGGATGAGCCGTACTTGATCCGCCCAACCTTCCCAAGATGCAAAGTGGAGGGGAGTCCAACCGTCACTATCTCTCCCACAGTTGACTTGGGCTCCATTTTGAATGAGGAGGTCGAAGATTTCCTTGCGCTCTCTTCTTGCTGCTAGAATAAGAGGCGTTTCCCCATCTTTCGCTGCATCATTCAGATCCGCAACCCCTTTTTCCAGGATGATCCGTACTTGATCCACC
Source organism: Hylyphantes graminicola (assembly GCA_023701765.1). Lineage (NCBI taxonomy): Eukaryota > Metazoa > Arthropoda > Arachnida > Araneae > Linyphiidae > Hylyphantes > Hylyphantes graminicola. The sequence goes on from CM043123.1 coordinate 9,232,580, forward strand.
AAACCTTTCGAACAAGCCCAATGGAGGGTGGTCCAGCCGTTACTGTCTCTCCCGCAGTTGACCTTTGCTCCATATTGAATGAGGAGGTCAAATATTTCCTTGCGCTCTCTTCTTGCTGCTAGCATAAGAGGCGTTTCCCCATCTTTCGCTGCATCATTCAGATCCGCAGCCTCTTTTTCCAGGATGATCCGTACTTGATCCACCAAACCTTTCGAACAAGCCCAAGGGTGGTCCAGCCGTTACTGTCTCTCCCGCAGTTGACCTTTGCTCCATATTGAATGAGGAGGTCAAAGATTTCCTTGCGCCCTCTTCTTGCTGCTAGAATAAGAGGCGTTTCCCCCATCTTTCGCTGCATCATTCAGATCCGCAACCCCTTTTTCCAGGATGATCCGTACTTGATCCACCAAACCTTTCGAACAAGCCCAATGGAGGGTGGTCCAGCCGTTACTGTCTCTCCCGCAGTTGACCTTTGCTCCATATTGAATGAGGAGGTCAAATATTTCCTTGCGCTCTCTTCTTGCTGCTAGAATAAGAGGCGTTTCCCCATCTTTCGCTGCATCATTCAGATCCGCAACCCCTTTTTCCAGGATGATCCGTACTTGATCCACCAAACCTTTCGAACAAGCCCAATGGAGGGTGGTCCAGCCGTTACTGTCTCTCCCGCAGTTGACCTTTGCTCCATATTGAATGAGGAGGTCAAATATTTCCTTGCGCTCTCTTCTTGCTGCTAGAATAAGAGGCGTTTGCCCATCTTCCGCTGCATCATTCAGATCCGCAACGCCTTTTTCCAGGATGAGCCGTACTTGATCCGCCCAACCTTCCCAAGATGCAAAGTGGAGGGGAGTCCAACCGTCACTATCTCTCCCACAGTTGACTTGGGCCCCAGATTGAATGAGGAGGTCAAATATTTCTCTGTGTCCTCTTCTTGCCGCTACTATGAGAGGCGTTTCCCCGCGACTATTACAACCATTCATGTTCACACCAAGGTCGATAAGTTCTCTTACCCTCTTCAAATCGCCATGATCAACAGCACGGTGCATAGAAATTTCTGCCATTCTGTTTATTTTCTGCCTTATGGAAGGATGAAACAAAGTTTTTATAATAATATGATTGCATGCAAATCAAAAACCTACGTCTTAGTTTATTGGAAAGTAGTATTGATAACTTTTTGCATAACTAAACCAAGGCATAAAATGCACGAAATCGTAGCTAGTTGAGTAAGCGTATCGTAGCTAGTTGAGTAAGACAGTCACAACACACACACACTCACATGCACACATATACGTGACAGATGCTGCCATCTATCACGCGCCAACAGCACAATTTAGACATGACCCTGAAGGGGAGGGAAATAGTCTCCAGGAACCTGTACCCGAGGGAAACTGCGCAATAACCGCCCACAGGATTTTTGGACCCAACAGTTTTAACGAGCACGTACTCCGCATATACTCGGTGAGTTTTCAGCGACCAGGACTCTATCGCGGGACCTTCCGATCCGTAGATCCAGACAACTGACCACAGGGCGCCTCACAGCCCTCGTAGCTAGTTACTGTGAAATTCTGATAATTTTTCTTTAAATCACTTCAGTTCAAAACTTTATTTAAAAAATCGCTTAGTTCTTGATTAGGTTAAAAATCGTAGATGCATAAAGCTCATTTCACACGACGCTCCTTCTGCACGGAACTTCCACAGTAATACCATGTCGAACCGCTGTGGGGAACTTTTCATGAAATTTTTTTTTTGCAGGCACGAAAAAGTTCTGCGACAAGATATAGATAGCCAATCAGCATAAAGTGGAGCTCTGACGTCATGTTGGCGAAATAGAGTTTGCTAAATAGAAAAAAAATCTACTTTATGCTCGCCAATTGTTTTTTTTTTGGTAGTTAGTACTCCTGCTCAATCAATACCACCTAGATTAGAACGCCGAAGAACTAAGCAACACAACGTCACCTAGTAGACCAATTCCGAATTGTTGAACAATAGCGTCGTATCTTAGGATGACGTCGCATCTTGATTCATCTTATTTTAAAAATGTATTCAAATACAGGATCTAGTCACGAAAGATCATTGGTCAAAACCACAGAATTGGTCCACTAATATGACGTCAAGGATTTAGTTCGCCGGCCTTCTAATCTAGGTGGTATTGGCTCAATCGAGTTTTTTTTTACCACGCTCCCATGGCCTGCTGCCTTGGAAGTAGATTTGATCGAAGAAGTCAGAAAATATAAATTTCTTTTAGATCCTAAGGATTCTCTATATTCCAAACGAACGTTAAAAATATCGACATACCAGAAAATTACCGAAAACTTAAATCCTGCAGTAACCTCAATACACAGATCAATTAATATTTAGGGCAAGATAGATAAATTCGGTAATAATATTAAGGGCAATTAATGCCTTTTGTGAAAACGAAAAATGTTGAACTTTATTTCCGTTAATTTTTTCTAATAAAAAATGTAGTAATAGAAATATGTAAACAAATAAAAAAAAATTGAAAAAGTGTGCCAAGACTAGTGATAATTATCATTCACAGCAACCTCTCCAGGAACGCATGATGACGGAATCTGGGCAACCCTGTCAGTGCAGTTCCATGCAGGAAGAACACCATGTGAAATGGGCTTTAGGAACACAAACATTTATACTCCTGTTATGTATCACACAAAACCAACACACGGGTTCTTGTGTATCGAGAGGTTAGTTAGGTTAGGTTTGAATTATCGTCGCATTAGACCTACACAAGCGAGAGGTTAGTTGATTGGCTGATAGCCGCCAGCGATTGCACATGAATTTCATTGCTATCTTGGATTAACCATCAATCGCTTTGCATGTGTCCTAGATATTATTTAAGGGATCATAGGAGTTTTAAAAATGTGCAAAGAAGGTACTACAAGGCAAAGTTTGCTCTTTCATGTAATTTTTTAACTACTCAATATCTCTATTATAATATAAAATTGTAGTTGTCGTGCGCTTGAAAGCCACATGACTTACGCGGCTTCAGCCAATCAGAAACGTCAGAAATGCTGAAGTAAGTTTGGCGGTGTGCTTGTTTTGTGCCAGGGCTGCTTCAGCTTGCGTTCCGTGGCTTTGGTAGAGAAAGTTTCTTAGCGTACGTGATGCCCTGGAGCGGTCGCACGAAAACTAGCTTATTTTTCAACTGTTGGCATCGGTCTTGAGTTTCCGGCCACGGATCATAAAAACCATAGAGTTAGGAAAGAGAATGGAGCGGTCTATATGTATGTGTGCAGTAACGCAGAAAAGAGGCAGGCCAGAGCGCTGCATCTTGGGATACTCAGTGACAGTTTCCATACCATAGTCTCGGCTACTATGTTATGCGCGGTAGCTGAAAAAACTGCTAAAGCGGAGCATCTTGGGCTGTGCCGGTTTGTTATGAGCAGTAGCTCGAAAAACCTGACAACCTTGCTTCAATAAATTTGAATTGATAGACCTTAAATAGAATGGACTGCGCTTCAATAGTAAAGCAGCTTAGGGATGGAAAACTGAAACCGATTTTTTTAACCGGTATTTTGGCCCCGGTTTCGACAGAAAAAAAACGTTTTTTTATGAGGCCAGTCTGAACCGAAACACCGGTTTTTTAGGGGAAAAAACCGACGGAAACCGGAAAAACGGTTTTTTAAACCGCCACCCCTTGCAAAATAGAATTATGTCCTAAACATCACAAATCGCCAAAAGGTAAAGGGTTGCTACATATGGCAACTTAACGCTACCGTTGCGTTATGAACTATTCCAAATTGTCGCCAGACCTGAATATCAGCTGGCCAGCCGAAGTAGTGACTTGCATCCATTTCCAATTCACGTGGGTTTCTACCAATCACAGCCGCTTGGTGTTTTTTTTAAATGTTTTTGCAGACGATTTTTTGCGCATATTCCTTATTTTTTCTTCTGGCTTTTATAATAAATATTTAATTACATTCTTTTAATCTCTGAGCATGTAAACAATCGCGAATGTTATACTCTTAATTCAGTAACGTTTTGCGCGATATGCCAAATGCTTGTGCAATTCCTAATTGTAAAGATAGGTATAAAAAAAGGATTTGTCACACTTCACATGTAAAATTTATTTAGTTCTGCATACTTTTAGTAATTGTGTTCTTTATAAACTATACTTTCTATCGAGGGAATTTATTCTAAAGTGAAACAAAGGAAAAGTCAATATTTCAAAAAGACCTATTTGATTTTTTTTATATCGGACCATTAGAATGAAAGTTATGACGGCTGAAAATATTCACCATGTCAATCATCAACTTATATTGCAGCAACACTATACAAAAACCTATTTACTGTTCTTTAAAATTATTTTTTAATACAGAGTCCACGAGCAAATTTGGGGCCCTGAAACATACATCGATAAAATATTTGCGTGTTTCCTATCTTACAGTGTTAAAAAAAAGCCGTAGTAACTGTATTGGATAAAATGCTTAATTCCTCCCTCCCCCCCCCCCAAAAAAAAAAATATTCTTCTTCTTCTTCTTATTATTATTATTATTATTTATTGTGAATTGATCAATTCAGAGTTTAAACACAATTTAACACATAGTAAGCTTTTTTTCGTGAATTAAATTTTTTTTTTGTTTGCTCCAGATTAAAAAAAAATTGGGCTGTTGTAGACAGCATAAATGATAAATGTTCATGGAGAAAATTTGGGGGCCCCCTTTAAGGGGGCCCGGGGCACGTGCCCCGTTTGCCCTGCCGGAAAACAGGCCCTGCTGATATCCATTAAGAAGATCTTAAAAAAACTAACGATTCATCCTTGTTCCTTTCCAAGCTTCCTTAACATACCATTAGATTGTCGGCCTCATGTGTTCTGTTCGTTGTGGAAAAATTCGCCAAATGGTAAACTCGCCATGCATGCGAGCAAAACGCGACACAGTCATGTGAGTGTGTAAGTTAGATGATGAGGACACTTTAGGTTTGCCAATGCGCAGTCCTTTCTATTTAATGTCTCTGGATCGACCCCTCTGCTCCTCCTTCCTAACTCTATATTAAAAACAGCCGAAGCCGATGCATCTTCCCTTTTTCGTCTTGCGCACTCTCCCCGCTGGTCGGGACCTTTTAACTAAAATATCTTCCCGATTGTTCTAATTTATTTTTGAAGTATGAAATTAAAAATATTGAATTAGTAAACAGTGAATGAAACACCAATTCAGTTCTTTAAATGTTTTTTTTTTTTTTTTTTTTTTTTGTGAAGATTAAACGCACTGATCCAAAGGTGGTAGCTAAATAAGCTTAAGAGTTTGACGTCATCGCATCGACCAATCAAATCTTTTTTTACTGTTGATGAATATTTTCTGTTTAATGAACAGGAAGCATGTTTTATTCAATGCAGATTATATAGATGAGCATTCCTGCATTGGCAGTACCCACTTATTAGTCTTGAATGTTTGTTTGCGGAGCAAAGAAAGAGGAATTACTTAGCAATTCTAGGGGGTTTAAAGTAAAAGGGATAAAGAAGAATGCTTAGTTACAAAATGGTGTCAGACAGGATCTGTATTAAACAAGTCCAAAAACATTCGCAAACGGGTTCAAACACCAGATTTTGGGTCTTGCAATCAGTTTAGAATGTTTTGTATTAACAAACGGAAAAAGGTCCGATTCTCTAAGATAAATAACGATCGAAATAATCGCTACAACGGAACTTTTTGTTGCACACGCAAACATCTACAAACCTTTAGTTTATATTTCATTTTAACTAGTTTCTCAAACCATGGCATAATTGCCGGCAAACAATTCGCCAAGTGTTTGTTTGGGCTTAATATTGAAGCGATCAATAGTTCAGTTGGCAAACCTGTTTTTGCATTGGTTTTTGAATTGGCAACAATTCTGTCGCATTCTTATCTCCACGTTGTGACCACTTTTATTTGCTCCACCCTGGGCATTTGAAGCAAATATAATTTGAAAAAATATTTAAAGCGGCTGTTTTGTCTGTATGGGTGTAAAATTGAACCAATATTATTATTAAATATGTTTTATTTCACCGGATATCGAGTTTTTTTTTTAATTTATCATATAGAAAGTACAATTCATCAATAAAAATGCGAAATTATTCCATCTACTTTAAATTAGAATAATCTCGTATTTGTGTCTAAACTTTTGCATTTACAAATTTATGCTGTATGAAAAAAAAATTGTTATAGCAAATTAAACAATTCTGTTTCAATTATAGCATTTCAAAATATTTTTTTAATATGCTTAGGTTTTTTTTTGTCATTCTACTATCACAATTCTAAATTTTACAGCAAAATGATCTGAGACCCGCTTATGGAACTTCGCAAGTAAGACAGACGCAGACAGAATTTTTTACTGACACAGCGGGAGAAAGTACTCCCAGGGCGAAGGCGGAAATTGAACCCATATCAAGTACGGTACACAGACTGTTAGCGCAATGGGCTGTGATCAAACTCACTAGGCCACCCGTGCCCCATGAGGTCTTTACGCACTTATTCTGCGATATGATATGCATAAAAACGGTCTCCACTTTCCTTCAATAAAATTCAAAAGCACAAGCAAAATAATTGCTAATGAAACTTAATAGTTTTTAAATGTAATAAAATTTTGAGATGTATTTTTTATTAAAAGCAAGGCGATTGAAATTTCTATCTATAATTACCTCTAATTGTAAATTGTGTTTTAATTTATTCCTAAAGTTAATTAAAATCAATTTGGCTGTTTTAATGAATCACGATTTTCAATGCTAATTACTCATTACAGATTTTAAAAGGTGTTAGATAGTTAATAAGCATAAAATTTGAAGAATTTCTTAAATAGATTATACGATCCAGCATACGAAGCTTCGCGCCTTTTTACCTATAATTATTCATGAATGGGACATTTATTAATCAATCCCAATTTTATGCTTAAACCGTTAGATGAACAATGCGAAAGTATACCAATAACGTGAAAGAACAACTGAAAATAAAACTGGTTCTCAAATCAGGCTTTTCCAAATTCTTTCAAGGTTACTTTTATAATTTACTGCTCTACAATAATTAACTTTTACCGTAATTTGCGGTCAATTACTGTGGTATTTGGAAATTAAAACACGCGGAAAATATTTAAACAAATGGTCGGGCATTTCATTCTTTGCGTAGTCTAATTATTCAAATTCTTATTGAAATTAGAATTGGAAAGTTTGCTTTGTTCTTCATTACAAATGCAGAAAATATTCAAATGACTTTGGGAATAACACGTTACGTGAAAATGCATTGTAAATTTTACGTTTTTTTTTAAATCGAAAATGATAGGTTAGAAGTAAATGTGTGTGAATATTGCACGTTTTTTTAATAAAGAATGTCTGAAAGTAGTTATTACAGTAAACTTTATAATGATTAACCAGATTTTTAAAAAGTTAATTCAGATGTATATATCGTAATAAATGATTGCGGTTTTGGTACAGAAAATATTTAAATTAATTTTAATGAATATGATTTGAAATTGTTAATTATATATTTTTTTTCAAGAAAGGAAACTAAAAAAGGAAAAGACACAGTTTTTTTTATGAGAAATTTAAATATTGGAAATATGTTTTACATGTTTTAACTAAAAATCGAAGGAATTTTTGAGTGTTATATTCGTCTATTACCAACACTCCGTCTATAGACATGTATTAATACTTAAAATAACATAAAATGTTTCTTCCGTTGGAATGAATTTTTAAACATAGTTTTAAATAGACAAGAAAATTAATAGGTGGTTTACACTGCTTAAAACAATTAGGAAAACAATTAGGGGGGCACTTTGAGTACTTTTGTTTACAATTTCATTTTCAACTTCTTATTTTTTATTATAAAAATCTAAGATTTGTGAAATAGATTCATTATGTATCCAGAATGAAATGGTAAAAAACAGGAAAAAATATTAATTTTTTAACTAAAATTTAAGGGGGGAAATGTTGGAATCATGAATTTTGAATAAATTATAAAATAATTTTTTGAAAACTTTATTTATAAAAAAAAAGGGTAAAACCAATTTTAAACATCTAAAAATGCAAAAAAGAAGAATTTAGGTAAAATTTTTTTCCTAAAATTTTTTTGGGAGGGAATTTTATTTTACCTTGTTTTTCATATTTTCACTTAGTTAAAACAAGCATTATTTAATTCTTCAAAAGACATTATTCTTCCATCCAATGATAAAGAAGTGCGAACTCAACTTATTGAGAAAAATAATCGGAAGCTGATGATACGAAATGGAATCATTGGGGTTTGAAAGAGTTTAAACCATGCGTTCCCCTAATTGTTGTGAGCAGTGTATTTAAACTTTATTTAACAAACCCTTACTCTCGAAAACAAAACTGGTTGAATTATATCGGTTTTGCTTTCGCAGTATCATTAAACCTGCTTTAATAAGTCCAAAAAAGAAAACCTTAAATCTGGACATTTAAAACTAATTTCAAACGATGAAAATGACAAAATTTCCTCTAATATGCTTCTACACCTGGAAACTGAATCAGTATTCCCAGTGCTTGGCATGACACTGCAGCGATTATAATCGGGGTCACAAAACATATATTAGACGTCCAAAAACTTAAGTTCCATTTCCTTCTAGGATCTTCCTGTCGCAGTTTAAAAGTTTAATTAAAAAAATAATAAAAAATCCAGAGTCATATGTTTTTAACCCTTTAAGGCAGGCGAATACCCAAAATTCTAAAATTTTTACAATTACTTTAATCTTTTCCAAATTTGGCATAGTGATTTCAAATATAATGAACAATGCTTTTTGGGCATTTTTTTTTATTTAAATATAATTGATTTATTTTAAACGGTGTTTTTCACTTAAAAAAGGGGGTTTACACCAATAGTTTTAGTATAAAAAGTTTTACATTAATTTGCCTAAAAATTTTTACAGATTCTATTTCAATATATATCTGTGCCATGAAACTCTAACACCTGGTGTAAATATATGTTTTTTTTAAAAAAAATGTCCAAGTGTAAGTTAATCGAAAAAAATCCTTTTTTGGTGTGGCTAATTTATGACATTTTTCTTGAATAACTTCTTTTCTTGTAATTTGTATGTTATTCTAGAGGGTCATTGCATGCATCAGTTCAAAACGAATAATTTAACACATAATTAATGTTTATAGGATGAAAATTCAATGTGGTAGACTTGTTAGCGTAAACCTCATTTTTAGTAGGAAACCACCGTTTAAAATAAATAAATTATATTTAAATTTAAAAAAATGCCTAAATAGTATTATTCATTATTTTTGAAATCACTGTACCAAATTTGGAAATGATTAAAGTAATAGTAAAAATTTTAGAATTTGGTGGAATTTTGGGTATTCGCCTACCTTAATCCCCATTTTTTTTATTCTAAAAATTTTAAACTTGTGAAATGATTCACTATGCATCTGGAATTAAATGGTAAAAAGCAGGGAAAGAAATCTTAGAACTAAAATTCAAGAAAAAAGGAATGCACCATAACATTAATATTTCGAATCTTTTTATGTTAAAATAGTTAAAATTCAATTTTTAAACATTTATAAATGCAAACGCGAGAAATTTAGGGCCAATTTATTTAATAAAACTAATTCAAAATAAATATTTTTTTAAAATGTTTTCATGCTTGTAATTTTGAACTTAATTTTATAAATACAAACGTATAAATTTCTGCTCGTAAGTATAAAAGTGTAAAAATCCTATGTTATGATCCTAGGCAACCAGCTTCCGTATACAAAAAAGGTCATATACAAATTAATTTTTCTTATATTAGGTAGTAGTGAGTAGAAACACATTTCAACTATGTTTTATGGGTAAAGTAAACTTTCTTTTTTTCAACAACTCCATTCTGCATAAGTTTATTTTATGTCTAGACAATTCCTCAAAACTTTCAACGCCTTGGAAAAAAGAGAGCTTCTTCAATAAGCAAGATAATTAATATCCGCAATCGACCTAGAAAAAAGGAAAGTAAAAACCTTTCATTATCTGATAAAGTTCAAGATGAAAGAAAAAATAACAATTTACCTCTTTAGGTATCTTATTTTCAATTAAAGAAAAATATCGAATTAGTCTTAAGCAATAGGGTCTATGATAGATGGCTAAATAATTGAAAAATCGTCCCGGGTATCTCTAGTTTCAATACAATGAACGAAATTGCCAATTTTTCAACACAAGGAAAGTTGAGATCTGTAAGTATTTCAATGGTAACAATTTGATGGTGTTAATATGAAAGGAACGTAGAGATATAGTGCTATGTTTCCTATTTTGAGTTATTGTTGCAATGAAGTTGCTCTAGAATTTATTTTGTACGAAGAAACAATCCATAAAATGTTAAATAAAGAGATTAGTGGAAGAACGTGCTAAGAAACATTTTTTTTTTTTGATTTTATCAATGAACATGCTATTCAATAATTTAAACACATCAATTCAATAATTCATCAATTTCAGACATCAATTCAATAATTTAAATACATCAATTTCCCCTTTTTCATTCCGATCCGGCAGCACAACGGTTCGAGAGCTAGCCTTTGGAGTTTTAGGGTTCGGGCTCGAATCCCGGTAAGGCATTGATGTCTGTGTTTGTCAATAAATGTTGTTATTTGTCTATGTGTTTCTGTTGTCCTTTATATGTGTGTCTCTTGTGTCTGTTTCACTTCTGTCGAGTAGGGTAACGGGCTATAAAGCCTATACTCCTCCCTTCTAGAGGGCGCATTCCAAGTCATTTGTCATTTTCCTTTTTCATAAACTTTAAGTCAAGTATATTTTCTGCCGTTTGTAGGCTGCGTTTTTAACGGATCAAGTACAAACTAAAAACTCTAAAAGCTCTTTTTCTCGTTTGTCACTCTTTGCACGCTCTTCCACAAAGCTCTTCAATTTGGAGGGAAAAAAAAGAGTTTTGAACTTATGATTCTTACCGTGCTGCAGTTACAAGCGAATATTTAACATAAGATACTTGGTTAATTCAATATCAAATGTGCACCTCAGAGTATTGGGTTTACAGTGTCTAAATGAAATGTCTTATCTAGAAATTGAAAGGTAATTTGATTAAAAATACATTACCAGATTAGAGATTTATGGCCAAAGATGCATAACGACGTCAACAGGCATTTAATGAAATTTCTTCCACTGTTACTTGTTAATTAAGCGTTCTTTTTAAACACGAGTAGTATTTTGTAACCATGCTGCGTTTTTTCTTATTTCTTTAAATAGCTTTTACAAAAGATATAACGTACTTGCTCATTAGAGTCAGTTGGATTTCGGCCCTGGCATAACGTGAAACCTCTATTGGATATGGTTATTTTTGATATTTTGCCCTAGAAATTATAACCATTATTGTATTCTTTAGAATTTAGCACTTCAGTGTAATTACTAGATTTTTGCTCTAGACATATTTTGCCTTCACTATTGTAAATACATTCATTGAAATTCTATCCTTAACATCTGGTTTATCTAGTTCTTACATAGAAACTAATGCTTTAAGGAATACATGAATAAGAACACGTTGATATTTTCTTTATCACATACTTCTATTAGTTTGTAGAGGAAAAAGGGGCAATGGATGATAAAAGCTTGAGAAACGAAAGTATCACCTGCATGAGAATGATACCGAAGAACTCTGTGTACATCTTAAATTGGTACTTAGCAGAGGGAATATTAATTAGGTCAAAGATTTGAGAACCGAGATTAGGAAGGAGGTATTGCGTAGAATTATGCATAAGGAAAAGTATTTTGTGTTTAGGGTTTGTTTTGTGGTTAGAGTCGTGTTTACCATTTGAATACGCTATTTTGGTTTACTCTCGTCGACTTAGATCACGCTAATGGCAATGGTTAGACGCCTATTTCCAAGGAAAACTTTGTAATGGTCCCCTTCAGGGACATGTCTAACTTGTGGAGGTGGCGACAGATGGTAGCATCTGTCATTTGTGTATGTGTGTGTCTTGTGTTGTCCTACTTGACGATGGTTTATAAGCGGGTTTTTGCGACCAAGCACACCAGCCTGAAAATATATGTCTACCAACCAACCAACCAATGGCGTTTGTTCATTGACACCTAAGCTGAAAACTTCGGAAGCACGATATTTTTAAAGCATTTCAAAATATTTTAAGCCAAATTAGACAAAAAGAATTTATGTCTCCATAATCAGTGAATGATATCAGCGATGTTAAAGAACCTCACAAATAATATGATACAAAGACGTTCCCCAAGGGTCTTCAGAATTTTCCATCTCTCTGCCTTCTTATTATTTCATTTTAAAATGTATGAAAGATGAATAATCAAAAGCATATGAAAATGAGAAAGAAGTAAATAAAATTAACCAAGCACAATTAAAAAAAAACTCGATGCATTAAAAATATTTTGAAAAAACTCTTCTATATTTCGTCACCTGACTGTGGTTCTAAAATACGACGCCCGTCGCCAATAGCCCTCGTGTAGCTCTAGTGCGACGATAATTCAAACCAAACCAAACTCTTCTATATTTGGGTAATTCTCCCAAAAGTCCATAATTTCAGTCTGGGATTTAGTGAAATTTAAAGTTAATTTTCTAAACAATTTTTGCCCAAAATAGATATGATAACATCTCAAGGATTATCTACAACATTCCGTCATGAATTTTTAATGATTTTTTTCTACTACAAAGTATACATGAATAGGAACTTATTAAAAATTGAAATAGGAGGCAGCAAAATATTTAGTGTAAAACGATGAATTCTTTAAGAACTCAACCGAATATTCAATAAAAGTGTAGGACCACGATCACATGATATTTATTACGTTCCGAGCGCATTCCATTCAGGTCCAATATATTATTTTTTTACCATAAAATATTTTTTCGAAAAATAATAATATGGCATTTTAACGGAAGTCTTCCTGTCACCTTGCGAGTTCAATTTGCAATTGTATACGAAATATGACAGCATCCGTTGCCACAAAGGAAATTTAAATTCAAGTATTCAGAACTAAAATATTTTTTAATAAAGCCTTTATTCATAATCGGTATTATACTCTGAATTCTTCTATAATCCATGGATAACTCAAGGTTCCCAAGTCTAGGTATAACTTTAAAAAACCATGAAATTGTTAATTTTTGGGGGGATTTTAAGCTTTATATCGAACATATAACATAATATTATAAAAAAATAATGCAGACTTTTTTTTAGGATTTCAAAATTAAGACATGGGGTCTATGGCAGTGACCTTCATTATTGAGACAAAAAGACTTGTGATGAGTAAAGTAAATGAAGAGTACGAGGGAAAAACTTTATTTCTTAACCCTTTCAGTCCCAAAAATTTACTACACTACAGAAACATCTGATATTCACAAAATAAGCTTATTTTAGGTCAAATATACGAATTCCATAAGAAAAAAAATCCATTTAAATTTTTTATATGGTTTTTGAAACAATGCCAAAATTCTCTAATTGTGGAAAACAACAAAATAAAAATATATATATTACCTAAAAACACTTCGAGTTATATATTTTAAGGTATCTGACCATATTATTAAAAAAATTAAGTAATTATTTTAACCGAAATAGTTTAAATTGTGTTTTAAATATGTGGAACTGAAGTGAACTTATCAAAAATCAGGAGAAACGCTTGTTGACTATTTTCTAAATAAAAAAAATAGTAGTTCTGACTTCTATTAAGATTAAAGTAAAATTTTGTCAGATAGAACAAAGTGTGAAGAATCGAATGATGTGTGTTTGGATGTCATAACCGGACATAAACATTTTGAAAAAAATAATGAAAGTGATGATGCCAAATGGCATCACTGGGACTGAAAGGGTTAAAGGCTTCCCACAATAGGCCTCTCTGGCAATGATAAATAGAAATCGACTAAACTGGTAAAAAGAAACCTGTTACTCGCTTTGTTTTTCTTTCGCGGCAACCCTGATCCACGCCAGAGATCAGTAGATACGAGTCTCACGTTTGTAATTTAAATGAAGAATCGAAAGAAAACCCGGTTTCCTGTCGCCAATGTCTACCAAGCAGACACATAAGGTAAGACTCCAAAAAAATCAAGTGGTTCTCTCGTGTACTCTTCAAATGAGGTGGAAGAAGAAATTTATTAGTTTAAGAAAACTTGAGAGATCATAACAATTCTAGATGCCAAACATTTGTCAGGAAAAGCGAATTTCATACAATCGGCGAATCATTCTCAGCGGATGAATTTCGTTAATAAAATTGTAGAATCAATTAGTTTTGATATTGAAGTCAAAAAGGTTATGGAAATGAATGTGGTCGGTTACATATTTTTTTTGTTTAACCGTTTATGAGTAAATGTGTAAGAATTGAATAATATAAAATGCTGGTGTTATGAATAGTCTTTGTTGTTCGCCGCCCTGGTGGCTGAATGGTTAGCGTACTAGCCTTTGGAGCTGCTGGGGTCGGGTTCGAATCCCGGTCAGGCATGGATGTTTGTGACAGTCAATAAATGTTGTTATTTGTCTATGTTATTCATTTCTTTGTGACTGTAAAATTACTTTCTGTGTCTGTCCCACTTGACGAAAGCTTATAAGCGGTTCTCTGAACAAGCACACAAGCTGGAATATATATGCATACCATACCATACCATACTTTGTTGTTCGATTGAATTGGGTTGGGTTGAATGATCGTTGCACTAGAGCTACATGAGGAATATTGGTGATGTGTGTGTGTGTGTGTGGACATCATAATTTCAATTTACAGTTAAGTGACGACATCGCAAGTTTGACTTTGACGAAGGACTTTGACTAGGCTTTGACTTGCTTGAAGTGCACTTTGACGACAAAGTGCACTTCATCTACACGATATATAATGCATCGCAATCGGCCAATTTGCTTATTCCTCAGAGGGTTTTAATAAACATCTGATAAGCTGGAAACATCATCACTCTTCATATATTATATTTATTATATCTCAAAATATTAAAATTTTGCATTGAATTCATGAAATTAAACTGAATTTGTATTTATATAATACTTTTTCTTGAAACTATTATTTATTAATTCCACTCGCGCTATTATAGTATGAGTTATTAAGTATGGAAATGTTTTATTAATAGTGAGTACATTCCTAAAACAAACGAGAGATTTTAACTCAGTCTGAGTTAATTTTCACTCATTCCAGTGTCGAAAATGCACTTCCCCTATAGGAGTGGATTTCACTCCTTTGATTAGTTAAATCCACGACAGGATCACTCTAAACGTGGGATTTAAACTCCGTTTAAATTAATTTTAACTCAGTCTGAGTTAATTTTCACTTCTTTCCAGTGTCGAAAATACACTTCTCCTATAGGAGTGGATTTCACTCTTTCGTTTTAACCCTTTCAGTCCCAAAAATTTACTACACTACAGAAACATCTGATATTCACAAAATAAGCTTATTTTAGGTCAAATATACGAATTCCATAAGAAAAAAAATTCATTTAAATTTTTTATATGGTTTTTGAAACAATGCCAAAATTCTTTAACTGTGGAAAACAACAAAATAAAAAAATATATATAAGATAAAAAACACTTCGAGTTATATATTTTAAGGTACCTGACCATATTATTAAAAAAAATTTAGTAATTATTTTAACCGAAATAGTTTAAATTGTGTTTTAAATATGTGGAACTGAAGTGAACTTATCAAAAAATCAGGAGAAACGCTTGTTGACTATTTTCTAAATAAAAAAAATAGTAGTTCTGACTTCTATTGAGATTAATGTAAAATATTGTCTGATAGAACAAAGGATGAAGAATCGAATGATGTGTGTTTGGATGTCATAACGGGACATAAAAAATTTGAAAAAAATATTGAAGGTGATGATGCCAAATGGCATCACTGGGACTGAAAGGGTTAAAAGTGTACTGTGTAATAGTCCCTAACTAGGCAGGTTAGCAGGTAATATCTCCGGCTTCCAACCAGATCATCAACCATCTCGTGACAAATCTGTTGTCCAATGAAGTGGAAAGACAGTTGCATGAGTATTTCCGCCCAGCTTATCGGCAGGAAGCCATTGTCAATCGCCCGACTGATTGCTCTTGAGCATAATCTCATAACTAATTGCGTCTTGAGAGTGCCTCTCCCAGCTGTAATTAACTTTCTCACCCAGAGGGGCGCCATTGTTGTCGCAGTTCAAGATGCCGCTTTCACTTGGCCCATCTGCCGGAGAGTAAATGCCAATCGCACGTCTGAATCCAATGAATGCTACTAACGTTTTGAGTTCTTTTTAAAATATTTCAACTTTTTTAGTTCTTGCAATTTTGTTGAATAACTAACTTTTGAGTAACTTCTCAACTGGAAACCTAGTTTTTAGTTACTTTTGAACGTGTTGAGTAAAAAACTTTCTACGATTTTGCTAAACTTGTAGGAAACAAACTTTGACTATTAAAATTGCAATAAGAATTCCAAAAACTTTTTAATTTTTCTTTTTAACCTTCTACTATTATTTTAGCTCATATTCTGTGTTCGTCATGTTAAAGTGTCGGAAGTTTTATTTTGATCTTTGGTTATTTGAAATAAATAATGAAAAAGTGAAAAACTATCAATCTAAGGTGAAAAGACGTACTGCATTTCACAGTACAGTTTAGTTTATTTCTCAACTGTCTAGCTATAATTGTGCAAATAGTCTCAATTTCTTTTTATAGTTTTTTCATTAAAAAAAACATGATACATGAAAATTTAATATCGATGTCATAGTCGAAGAGTTAATCACTGAAACAAATATGTTCTGGCTACTAATCAATCTCCAATGTACATGCTGGATGTATCCTAGGCTCAATGTAGGCTGGTATATAGGCTCAATGTAACCTGAATGTATCCTAGGCTGAATGTAGGCTGGTATCTAGGCTCAATGTAAACTGAATGTATCCTCTAGTTGGCTTGATGCATAAGCCATCCATCAGCAGTTGCCTTCAACCTGTTCTTTCCCACCGGGAGACTGGTTTGTGTCGCCGTTGGATAGGAATAAATGGTTCTCAATCTTTTTTGTACAACTCTTTGATTGGGCCACTTTGTTTTGGATTGGGATTGAATTGAAAACGAGAGTTCAAAGAGTAGATGGGAGATGCAGGAAGTTGGGGTTGGAAATACCCATATTCCATATGAAGATGTGCCAGAGATTACACTCCTTGCCAACCTAAGTTGGGTAAATAGAAATATGCTATGGAGAAGATCCTTAGGCGCATGTAAACAGTTCCATTAATTTGAATGAATCCATGCAGAAAACATGTTTAAAACATTAATTTCGTTTAAGATCTAACAGTTTGGAATATTTATCAGAATGAAAAGTGTATTTCTGTTGAATTGTATTCAGATCATTTTGAATGTAACTATTATCTTACAAGAGTTTCCAACTAACGGACCAATCGCGCTGTTCCCTCAGCCTTTTTACTCTTTGTTTTTACCCAAAAGTTAGGTTGGCACCGAGTGTTGTTGAGGTTTTTAGGTGTTCATCTTTAAAGAAAGCGGAAATAAAATCTGTCAGGACTGTGTATTGGAAACATTTCTGTGTATTTCAAATTTTTATGTGAAGATTGAAAGGAGTAGAAATTCTAAGCAAAGACAAATCTTTTTGTTTTCAACTACGGATTCCCCTCAATTATCTATTGTAAAACAAAATAGCTTAATATTAAACGTTTAGTCATTATATGATCATGGACATAGGTTTATTTGATTAAAACGGTACTTAATTATATTAATTTTATTGTAAAAAATAGGTCAGAAAAAATTTAATGTATTTGATAGATGATTGGATTCCAAGAGAAACATAGGATGTTTAGATGCGGTTTCATTGTTAAGTGCCAACGTGTATACAATGTTATGTGAACATGGGTTTTTAACATTAATTGACTGTGGGCTTTTAACATTGGTTGTTAATTAGCCTATTCGCTTTATCAATGTTGTTTCAATGTGCATTCAAAGTAGTTTACAACTAAAGAAACTAGTTGCCAATAAAAAAGAATTTCCTAGCCGAAATTGAGCCAAATCTGTATGGGCAAGGAATCCTAACCACTAGACCACATTGTGTGGGACACATTTAGTTGTATCTAAACGAATTTTGTTAGAGGTTTTTTCATGATTTTTCCAACTTTGAGTAATTTTTATTCTTATATTCAAACCTAAATTAAACGTACTTTCATTTTAACTTAAGTTTTATCATTGAGTATAAAAAAAAGGTACTTTCTTTATCTACTTAAATATGTATTTGGTTTGAAAACAGCTTAAATATTTAATGTTCAAGGTACTGTTAAAGTAAAAATATAGCGACTTGGTAGGTTTCCAAATATTTCACTGGATAAGAATTCCAACAATGCCTTGTATATAAGCGTACTACAACCCTTATATTATTTTAAAAATTAAACTATTTTTCTATGCATGACCAAGCAATATAACTATGCATTAATTTATGAATGTATTAAGTTTTTTCCTGTTAATTTTTTTACTTAGTAATAAAAGAAAGCTGACAGAAACCGTATCATTCTGTAGCCATATCCGTTGCTCTAATGCAGTGGCTCTCAACCGGTGGGTCGCGAAGGGATCCTAGGGGGGTCGCAAAAAGTTTTTTTAAAAATAAAATATGTATTTGAGTAAAATTTTATACAATAATTTTACAACTAGAATGGAAGAAAAAAAACACCACACATTATTTCACTTTATATCTTGGTTAGTTTACATTTCAACTTTTTTATGTTATTATTACATAATTTTAATTCTAGTACGGTTACATTGCAACACGCTAATGAGAAACTTGTGCTTGTCTTAACTTTTGAATTCGTAACATAAATGGAAGTTTTCAGAATTAGATTTCTTAACTTTAGCAGCATAAACATTCACATTATTTCACTTTATATCTTGGTTAGTTTACATTTAAACTTTTTTATGTTATTATTACATAATTTTAATTCTAGTACGGTTACATTGCAACACGCTAATGAGAAACTTGTGCTTGTCTTAACTTTTGAATTCGTAACATAAATGGAAGTTTTCATAATTAGATTTCTTAACTTTAGCAGCATAAACATTCACTTTATTTTCATTAATTTTGTCTTGGATTTTGATTATTGTTATATTTCGACCTTGTAGTTCGGTATTTAGCTCATTTAGGTGCATAAATATGTCTGCTAAGTATGAAAGTTGAAACAACCAAGTTGGGGAGCTGAAAAAATCCGGCCAATTTTGGTTTAGCATCTTGTAAAAATATCAGCATTTAAGATATCGCAGCTCAAATAACTTGTACAAAACCATCCCACGGGACAGCCATCGTAAAATAAAAAATAATAATTACCCAAATATAATAGTTAATAAAGAGTACAGTATAAGTGTAGGAAAAGGGGGGGGGGTCGCGAAGTTTATTTTGTAGCATTAGGGGGTCGTCACCTAGAAAAGGTTGAGAACCACTGCTCTAATGCTAACTGTCAAGAATAGATTTAGTTGCTTAAAAGCACTCACGAAGTAAAAATTCCTAACACATTATGATTAATTGCACTATAAAATATTAATATGCCATGTTGAACCCATAACTTTGGAGTCAATTAGCTGAGGTAAAGGAGAAGCAATCTCACCATAGTTCAATGAATCTTATATGATATTTTGTTGTTGAAATCTTCAGCAATAGTTTAGATTACCCCTACACTCTTAAAACAAACACTCCTAATTTAACTCAGTCTGAGTGGATTTCACTCCTCCAGACTGGAAAATGCACTCCTCCTTTTGGAGTGGATCCTTTGTGTGTTAAACTTCCAACAGGATCACTCCAAACGAGTGATTTTAACTCAGTCTGAGTAAATATGCATGCCTTTACGGTGTCGAAAATGCACTTCTCCAACTGGAGTGTATTTCACTCTTTTGTTTTAAGAGTGATAATCTTTTGGGCTGTTTTAGTTTACAATAAAATACTGTACTTTAAAAAATGTTTTTTTAAGTGCGTTAAATCTTTTCACGAATTGTTGTAAAATTTGCCTCATCCATTTTTAACTGTCTGGGAAACTGTACCCAGTATACCGGGCCCGTTTTCCAGCTCAACGTGTTTGAATTTAAGAACTCACTGCCGAAAAGTGTATTTACTTTTTAGAAAATTAGTAATTCTAGTTTGTAGGTAGTCATGTGAGGTGAGGAAGGCAATGATATCTTTGTGTCTTCAAAATAAATAAAAGTAAAACAAATAGATGATATAAAAGTAAAAAACGTAGAAAACTATCCCTTGTCTCCCCTATGCACCTCTTGAAATGAATATTGTTACCTTTGATATTGGAAAACATGGAATCCTGTTTTTGTTTTCAGCTATACAAACATATAATTCTAAAAACTTCTATAATAAATAAAATATTACAGCTAAATATTTAAATAGAGTTACTGTAATAATATTGCAGTCGTTTACCCTGTTAGAAACAGAACGCAATTCAGAAAAACATCTTATACACGCCTTAACTATACTAAGATAATAATATTTTTCGGTAATTCTTGGAAAATATGCATCATTATAAGCATTACATACAAATTTTCCCGGTTGTTAAGAATAAATAATGTGCATATATAGACTCAAAAACCACGTAACAACCAGATTATTAGAAATATTATATTTAAAACTTTCTTTTATAAATACAAATTGCTGGTTTCTATTGCAACTCCTGAAAAGTTGAGCACAAGCTATTTGTAATCAAATGTCTAAACATATCATGCTCAAAATAACAACAAAACAACACATTCAAATTCTTAACAAAATAAACTAATGAAAGAAATAGTAATAAAATAAAAACACTAACAGCTTGTGAGGTGCACACACAATTAACACACATTCTTAACGAACAAACAAAAATAAGCATAAACAAACAACATACACTCTTAAAACAAAAGAGTGAAATCCACTCCAGTTGGAGAAGTGCATTTTCGACACCGTAAAGGCATGCATATTTACTCAGACTGAGTTAAAATCACTTGTTTGGAGTGATCCTGTCGGAGGTTTAACACACAAAGGATCCACTCCAAAAGGAGAAGTGCATTTTACAGTCTGGAGGAGTGAAATCCACTCAGATTGAGTTAAATTAGGAGTGTTTGTTTTAAGAGTGTACATAATGTTTATTCGCCAAATTAGTAACAAAGTAAAAGAGCATGTTGAGAGATCAAAATCTCTCATTGAAAATGATGTTCATTTCATTATCCAAGACAATTTTGAATATGTCAGTAAAGATTGATCTATTTACTGAAGATTATCAACCTGCATTATAATTTTTAATTGAAAGTGTAACAACCGATTCATTTTCAGTCACATTTTCACTCTTTTGAAAATGATTGATCTGTTTTGCGAAAGTGTTTCCATGTTATTCTTGTGATTCTTCAAATAGTTGAATAAATTATTTTTTGGTTGATTTTTTGATATTTGAGATGGGGGCTTCATTGAAACAACTATTGATATCATAATAGCCTTTTGTTGTGTTAATTAATAATGTGTGAGAACATTCTTGAAATAATTATATATCATTGATTAAGTAAGTGAGACTTAAGTTTCAATTCTTAAAAGTTAAATCTTCTTTAAAACATTTTATTTATTAAATTATTTTCTATTAATTGAAAAATAGCGTAATTATAAAATATGACAGCGAAAATGTACATATGTGATACATTTACGCTTCATTGCTTCCGAGATATTCATTAATGTTTTATTATAGCACGAAATAAATTCAATTAAATTACGAAGAAAAAAATAAAATCTTAAAATGACACAATTCGCGTACGCATCTCAGAACCAATATTTGTCATTGAAATCACAATCCTTTTACTAAGAATTTATATAATTTTATTTATCTAACGAAATCAAAAACAATGATGTCCATTTTGGAAATGAGTAGTTTTGGATTGCATTGTCTGGGGAGGTTAACAAAACACAGACCTTTCTCAGAATATAAAACTAAATCCCACAAACACAATACTTTTCTTTGTTGTTTTTTAGTATACGCGCTTCTTCCCGCTCGCGGCTGTTTTGTCTTACCATTTTCTTATTATTTGATAAGTGTTTTTCCCTTTAAGATATCTCATAATACTCAACCCTTAGATCGCGAGTATTGCTCCTAGGGGAACCAGTTTATTTTCCCTTTCTGACCTGACCTAGGATAATGACCTGCCAGAATTTGACCTGCCGGCTGTTTTATACGGTAAAGCGACGTCACACTCATCACCAATGTTAAACCGAC
This sequence comes from Hylyphantes graminicola, assembly GCA_023701765.1. NCBI lineage: Eukaryota > Metazoa > Arthropoda > Arachnida > Araneae > Linyphiidae > Hylyphantes > Hylyphantes graminicola. The sequence continues at coordinate 9,254,685 of CM043123.1, forward strand.
GAATCTGTTAGAAAAAAAAACATGCCACTAAACATCATCCTTACATGGTATGTTATGGTAGGTACATATACAGGGTGGTTATAAAATAGCGCTCGCTATTCGGAGTGGTAGCTTGAATGAATAAACCAAATGCAACGAACTTTGAGACACTTACTAATCAAGAAGGGGGGGAAAAAATGGAATCATAAAAAACAAACTCGTCACTTGACCAGGATTCTAAATTACGAGGCGTAATTGGATTTGTTGGACGTAATTAGCCATAATTGGCTATGCCTTGTAATTTAGAACCTTGGTCAAGAGACGAGTTTTTTTTATGATTATTCATTTTTATGATTATTTTTTGGATTCTGTCTTTTTTATTATTCCATTCTTTTCCCCCTTTCTTGATTAGTAAGTGTCGCAATTTTTGATGTATTTGGATTATTCATTCAAGCTTAGGACCACTCCGAATAGCGAGCGTTATTTTATAACCACCCTGTATATTCCAGCTTGTGTGCTTGTTCAGAGAAGCGCTTATAAGCTTTCGTCAAGTGGGACAGACACGGAAAGAGTTTTTACAAGCACAAGAGACACACAAAGGAAGGACAACACAAGCACATAGACAAATAACAACATTTATTGACGGTCGCAAACATCCATGCCTGACCGGTATTCGAGCCCGACCTTAACAGCTCCAAAGGCTAGCATCCTAACGATTGCACCACCGGGGCGGCTCATCCTTACATTGACAATTGAAAAAAAAAGTTGTCGTGCCTCGAGATACATTCTCTTGAACGAGATAATAATTAACTCTAAGGATGACTCCGCATTTTATTGTTAGGAGATAAAATTTAGAGAGACTTTATTTCTCTGCTGCACGAATTTAGAAACATAACAACCCTTTTTTTTCAGCGGAGTCATACAAACTATAATGTTTATTCATTGTGTTAATAATAATACTATAAGTGTATTGTTTGCTAAAAATATTTATTTCCATAATAGGTAGGGTAAGAAATTGTGGATTATAATTTAGCTTTACCATGTTGAATGTATTAAGTTATAAATGTTTTATTAATATCTTTTTGTTTAAAGATGCAGTGTTTTCCTTCCAAAATCCTGCATTATTTATGTGAAACAATTACGCAGAAACTATAAAATCGCTTGAGTTTAAATTACACATTTTTTAATACTTACATTTATTTCAGAAACAGGATGTTAAGGTATCCGACTACCTTTCGTGCACTTTTTTTTAAAACTTGAAATCATAAACTGTAAATGCAATGGAAAGGTAAAATGTACTATTGAAACATGAATTTAACACAAATTATAACTGTAAAATTTTTATTTTTTACAAAAATAGCGATTTTTAGTGAAAATTGACCATTAATTTGCGGAAACGGCTTTTAATGTAGAAGAAAAGTTTATCAATATAATTCATTTAAGTTTTAACCATACATTACCAGCATATTCAGGAGTGTAATGAACTAAAAGCTAATTGATATTATAAAAAACTTTAATTTTACAGGGTATAATGTAAATTTTCATAAAAAATTCAAATATTTTCAAGGATATTTTTGAATCATTCATCAATAAATATTTAAAATATGTAACTACATACACGCTTTTAGTTCATTACATTCTCTGAACTATAACGAACCACCATATAAAATATCAGACTGTTATATTGAATACATTTTGAGATACAGCGAAAGCGGTATGGCAAAGTTAGTGAAAAAGCAATTCTTCAGAAAACGCGATCAAAGTAAAAATTTCTAAAAAGGCATACCAGAAAGGCACTGTTTGTAAACATTTCAGTGTTGCCAAAATGAAATTAAAAATTATTCATTTTATTTTGGACTTATTCTAGCAATATATTTTTATGTTTAATTATTTAAAAATGGTTTAAATTTTTTTTTAAAAAAATGTTTTTTAAGCTTACTTTCGGTTTTGATTTACCATTATGCCTATTTTGAAATCCACATATCTAAGCTTCTACTCAACGGAGCTTAAAACTAAAAGCAGATTTGAAAAGATAAATGTTTATATTATCTAAAAATAAAATAAAACAAATTGCACATTTTCATCGAAATTAACGTTTGAAAGGTAGTCGGATACCTTAAAGTAAGTATGTAATTTCAAAAAGTGACCGCTAGATCATTTTATTTATTTCCCGTTATATATATATATATATATATATAATATCCATTACACATTTTGAATATTTATTTATCTTTTATCTTTTTAAGGGGACGCATTACCCAAAATATAATTTCTAGAAATAATAACATAGTCTTGTAAATTATATTGGTTTTGTATAACGTTCACTCTGAATAAAAAAATTCTAGCAATAAAAATGTATATTTACAAGTAGTTTTTTCATTTATTCAAAAAAAAGTCAAAATTTTGAACTTTTTTTAAACCCTACTCCTCCTTTAATTTTAAGAATAACTTCACCAAACTTTTATGGTTTCTTTTTAGTACTGTTTGTTAAAGAACTGTGCATGAATTTTAAAATGTGAGCGACAGTTAAAAAGTAATATGCATTTACAGTGAAAATCACAAAAAAAATACACAAAAAATAAAAATTATTGAATTCAACATTAAAAAAAATAACTATACATAGAAGACCTTATTCCATGCACAATTTTGTGCATAATATATGTAAGAACACAGGTAAAAAATTTCAAAATTCTAACTTAATTAGCAAAAAAGCCTTAGGGATTTATTAAACACAAGAAAAATTGTTAAACGCCAGAAAATATTTAATAATTTTTTTTCTACAAAAGATATCAATATGAGACTTTCAGTAAATGTTTAGAAAGATATTGTAAATAATAAGAAGTAAAAACTGAAAAATTAATATTTTGACCGATTTTTGGGTACTGCGTCCCAGCAGACGAAATACGCATTCAAACGTATAGGAATGACTCCAGAAAATATTTAATAACTTTTTTTCTGCACGAGATATCATTATGAAACTTTCAGTAAATGTTTAGAAGAATATTGATATAAATAATAAAAAGTAAAAACTGAAAAAGCGACATTTTGACCAATTTTTGGGTAATGAGTCCCCTTAAGTAAATCTGAAAAAATATTAAAAATATTCAAATCAAAATTATTTGTGTCGAGAAAAATTTCTTGGACACATATTACTATAAAAAAGTATAGCATAATTTGTTTTCTTAAGTATTAAAGAAAGCCGAAGTAATTTTTAGTCTCTTTGAAAAAAATTAAAATATTATAGTTTGAGATAAGATGAAATTGAATGGTTTTTTAATAACAATGCATACAAATTCTATGTTTATCAGTAACTATAACATCTCATAGTTATTGTGTTGTTTATAAAGCCAGAAATCTTGTGGTTTAAAAAATTCTATTAAGAATTTGTTCGTAAATGATGTATCGATTTTTTTCTAAAAATCATATATTTTTAAGCAGTCGTACAGAAGTTTAGATTGCCTTTTTTCCATTAGTTAAGTTAAAGTCTTTTTTAAGTCTTCTGTTGAACAATAAATAAGTCAATGCACTATTAATTTTTATGTCAACGGTTTTATCAATTGTGAAACAACTTAACTAAAGAAAATTTATCCTTTGATTTTTAATTACAATCAAACTTATTTTCATATGTGAAATTTATTCTAAAATAATAAACAAAACGTTAACAATATGCTTCGACAAATAATCATAAAATAATGTATGAAATACTTGATAGAATTTATAGACAATGAATAGTCAAATTTGTATTTTTCTCAAAAATAAGTTCATTATAATCGAATGTTAGTCATATTCAAACAAAAGTACTTTTCAAATCTGACTTAAACTATAATTAAAAAAAAAGTGGTAGCATTGTAAGGATTGCAAATTTATCTGTTTTTACTACATAATTACATCAACATAGGCACGGGCACATATTTAAATAATTTCGTTTAGAATACCAATTCCCTTTGTTTTAGTTGTGTCAGACAACCTCAAGATGAATAATCGGTGCATTTTCCCTTTTTTTCATAAAATCAAACAATGGTAGACATGCATCTAACACAGATATTTGGAGTCATTTCTTTGTTCAAGTCTTGGCTGTATGACTAGCTTTTCTAATTTCTTGTCTGAGGATCAGATTAAATATTGTTTTGGTATTAGTTTTTACTTTGAAGGATTGTATTTTCTTTGGAGGTTATTTTCGAGATTTGAATCTACTATCTTTTGTTGGGTTTAATATAAGCAATTATTTCTCCGTTTTTATCATTTTTTTTTAAATACAATTTTATGGAACAAACCTTAAAATGAGTTAATTGTACTAATTAGTTCATATATAGCATAATTTATATTTATCATACTTAAATTCTTAATTTAACCCTTTCAGTCATCGGGAAATGACAATTCGGCATCATCATTTTACATTTTTTTTTCTGATCGTCTATAGCCATTTATGATATCAAAAACACATCATTTGATTCCTCAATTTTTTTTTCTATTAGAAAGTATTTTTTTATTAATCCCAATAATTATCAGCCCTATTATTATTTTTTTTTTAATTCTGATTAAAAACATGATGATGACAAATGATGGCATAACTGAGACTCAAAGGGTTAAACCAGGTGAAACGTTAAAAAAAATCGGTTTGATTAAAAAAAATCATTGCCCATGCGGTTTTATTTTTCGTGATTTTTTTTATACTTTTAATTTATATGTACAAAAAGTATGTATTCAACTGAAAGCTGACTAGTAAGAAACTAAGGGGGATAATTTTTTTATCGAGAATAAGTTTATCGGAGCCATCATGTAGCTTAATAAACAGAAAAAAAAGAATGGATATATTAGGCTTACGTATTTTATATAGACTCCAAGCGGACGAAAATAACATTAAAAATACGAGTTTATGTTATAAAGATACGATAACACATGCTGCCATCAGTTTTTCGGAGCAACTTTTTAGTAAATTTTAACTATGTATACAAAAAAAAATATCATTGAATTATATTTTCGGGAATTAAAGATATTAAGTCGACACTTTGAATCCACAAAAGAACATCGATTCTAATTTAATTTTCTGTATAAATGTCTAATCTACATAGGTGAAATTTGCAATAATTCTTTGTTATAACTATTATTGTCTTTTCTATAAACGTATTTATTATACATAAAGGTTACTATATCCATAACACTAGTTCATAGAGTTCGCTACACCAAATTGCACCAAAATTCTGCAATTTATGATAATGAAGTTGTGGTATGTTTTTTTTCTGAAACTGTTTAAGATTCTGTTTGATATCGTAACTGTCTAATATAGAAATAAAAAATTAGTGATGAGTAATTTGACCCTAATTTTACTCGGCCCCCTTCACTCTTAAAACGAACGAGCGATTTTAACTCAGTCTGGTTGATTTTCACTCCTCCAGTCTGGAAAATGCACTTCTCCTTTTGGAGTGGATCCTTTGTGTGTTAAACCTCCGACAGGATCACTCCAAACGAGTGATTTTAACTCAGTCTGAGATAATATTCACTCCTTTCCAGTGTCGAAAATGCACTTCTCCAACTGTAGTGGAATTCACTCTTTTGTTTTAAAAGTGTTCAAATGTGTACATTACCTGATTAAGTACAGATGAAGGCGTAAATATCAGCCAAATTTCAGTTGATCATTTTCTCACCTTTGCACGTTTAAACTTCACAAAAATAAATTCAATATTTTTATTACTTAACTTAGCAATCTCGAAATTTTGATAACTAACTTGACAATAATTTATTTGAAACTAAATTTCCATTGTACATTTTTTTGAACAACGCATATACGAAAAAAATTATTAGTGCCCTGGATGTAATATATATATTTTATTTCTTATATAGCCCAATATAGATTAAGTAATAACTTATCAGGGATTTCACACACTCAAATTCTTGACTTCAAACTTCTACAGAATTTAGAATTAGTTATGCTTAAAGAATAGTAGGTAATTATAGACGTAGTAGGTTTTGCTTCATATGCTATAATTTAAACATAAGTATTACGCGAATACGTTTGAAGGGAAGTGTTCAGTTACTATTATCTAGACAAAATTTAGTTTCTGAACTTTTTGCAGACGAATATTCATTTATTTATATTATAAAATATTTTAACAACACATCACATGAAATAATAAAAATAAACTGTAAGAAATTTTTCAAATATTTTTCATAATAACCAATTTTATCGCTTTGGACTGGGCATGACATTTCCAATTAAATTGCAAAATTGAATTTTGAAAAAGAATTTGAATTGTTGAAACGATAAAATACCTATTAAGCATCACAGTAGCTGAAAAAAGATAACACATATAATTTTTTGCAAAATAATGTTTAATGGTAACATTCCACTATTTTTTTCCCAGTTCCTAAAAATATTTATTATAATACAAGTTTAAACTATGATAAAAAAAATGCAAAACAAATATTTTCTTGTTTATGAAATGATTGTACCTTTTTTTCATGGAAGAGAAATTTGTTTTAAAAACTAGTATTGAAGATGAGAAAAAAGTCGTTAATATCTCATATCAAGGCGCAAAATCCGCAAATTGTAGGGTAAAGTTAACAATAGAGATTTTTTTTGTAAGAAATACCAAATATGCGATTGCTTTTTAATATAAAAAGAAACTTTTTATTTTCGTTTTGTAAGTCTAGATGTATAATTACATTTAATACATAATATTGTGGAATTCTTTGCCAAATATTTGCAGAGTGGAATACTTAAGGGGTCTAAGGAGTCTTAAAAATGTGCAAAGAAGAAACTACATAGCATAGTTTGGTCTTTCATGTCATTTTTTAACTACTCAATAAATGAGTATAATTTTTTGACATGTAATTCTACAGGATTTATTTAATATAAAACAAGTTTTAAAATTTATGAAACTTTAGCCAAAACTAAAATAAATTATATTAAACATGAAGGTACTTGAACACACTGTGATTAGGCTTGCGCGGCAAATTGAGAGGTCAAAATTGAAAAAATTAATAAGAAAATGACTTTATATTGTACAAATATGTACAAACAAAGACTTATACCTAAATTCTCAGCTCAATTTCAATAAAAATTATTTTTTAAAAAATTTAAAATCAAAATTTTTAATTTTTTAATAATTTTTTTAGAAAAAAGTTCTTAAAATAATTTCTAATTAAAATTGAGCTGAGAATTTAGGTATAAGTCCTAGTCTGTACATATTTGTACAATATAAAGTCATTTTCTTGGTCATTTTTTCAATTTTGACCTCACAATTTGCCGCGCAAGCCTAATCACAGTGTGGTCAAGTACCTTCATGTTTAATATAATTTATTTTAGTTTTGGCTAAAGTTTTATAAATTTTAAAACTTGTTTTATAATAAATAAATCTTGTAGAATTTCATATAAAAAAATTATACTTATACATTCAGTAGTTCAAAAATGACATGAAAGATCAAACTATGTTTTGTAGTACCTTCTTTGCACATTTTTAAGACTCCTGTGACCCCTTAAGTGTCAGTTTTTATAGAACAAAGTAAAGAATGCAATATGTACTTCCTACAAAATTACCCCTTGCATTTGATTGACTAACTCAAACAATTCAATGGGCTGTGGGGAGCCCTGTGGTCAGAGTCTCGATCTCCGGATCGAAAGTTCCCTCGATCGAGTCCTGGTCGCTGAAGACCCAACGAGTATAAGCGGAGTACGTACTCGTTAAATCTGTTGGGTCCGAATGTCCTGTGGGTGGTCATTGTACAGGGTGCAGGTCCTTGGAGACTATTTCCCTTCCCTTCAGGGACATGTCTAAATTGTGGAGGTGGCCCTCGACAGATGGCAGCATCTGTCACGTATGTGTGTGCGTGTGAATGTGTGTGTTGTGTCTGTCTTACTTGACGAAGGTTTATAAGCGGGTCTTTAACCAAGCACGCAAGCCAGATAATATATGTATACCAACCAAGCGACAATTCAACTGGGATAGAATGCGGCTTTTAGAGTTTCATTATTTTTTAACGGGAATTTAGATTGCTTTGACTTTTATCATAATAGGATATTATGATAAATAAAATAATAAAGATAGAGAAAATTATCAATTCAGCTACTGACAAACAATGCAAATAAAATTCCCGGATATGTCAAAATTACTTTTTTAAGTATAAAAATTACTTCCTGGTTAAAAAAAATACTTTAAAACAAATATTTTTTAGTTTGGATAGGTTCGGTTTAATAGCACCTACTGCGAGTCATCCTATTATTCGGATATCTGTACTGGGAAAGAGTAGAAAATCCAACTCGTGACGGATGGGCCCGAGTACACTGGGGCAGACGAGCTCGTTAAATCTGTGGAGTCCAAAGTCCCGACGGCGTCAGCGTAAGATGTCGCTTGGAGTTCCGTTGGGTTCCCGCTCAAATTTCGACCTCGTCACTTGACCAGGATTCTAAATTACGAGGCGTTATTGGCTGCGTTACAGCTCCTAATGGAGGCTAGAAATAGGCAGCCGGAAGCGAATACACTACACTAGGTTCGGTTTCATTCACTAACTCTACAATCCCAAATACAAAGTTTATACACTGCTCACAACAATTAGGGGAGCGCATGGTTTAAACTCTTTCAACCCCAATGTTTCCATTTGGAATCATGAGCTTGCGTTTTTTTCTCACTAAGTTGAGCTTGCACTAATTTAACGTTAGATGGAAGAATCATGTCTTTTGCGGATGTAAATAATGTTTGTTTTAAAAATATGAAAACATGGTAAAATAAAATTCACTCCCAAAAAAAATTTATGAAATTAATTGACCCTAAATTCTTCACGCTTGCATTCTCAGATGTTTAAAATTTGCTTTAAACTCTTTTTTTTAGTCTCTCTCTTTTAAGTATAAAACTCTTTTCTCTCTCTTTTAAGTATAAAAATTACTTCCTGGTTAAAAAAAATACTTTAAAACAAATATTTTTTAGTTTGGATAGGTTCGGTTTAATAGCACCTACTGCGAGTCATCCTATTATTCGGATATCTGTACTGGGAAAGAGTAGAAAATCCAACTCGTGACGGATGGGCCCGAGTACACTGGGGCAGACGAGCTCGTTAAATCTGTGGAGTCCAAAGTCCCGACGGCGTCAGCGTAAGATGTCGCTTGGAGTTCCGTTGGGTTCCCGCTCAAATTTCGACCTCGTCACTTGACCAGGATTCTAAATTACGAGGCGTTATTGGCTGCGTTACAGCTCCTAATGGAGGCTAGAAATAGGCAGCCGGAAGCAAATACACTACACTAGGTTCGGTTTCATTCACTAACTCTACAATCCCAAATACAAAGTTTATACACTGCTCACAACAATTAGGGGAGCGCATGGTTTAAACTCTTTCAACCCCAATGTTTCCATTTGGAATCATGAGCTTGCGTTTTTTTCTCACTAAGTTGAGCTTGCACTAATTTAACGTTAGATGGAAGAATCATGTCTTTTGTTGATGTAAATAATGTTTGTTTTAAAAATATGAAAACATGGTAAAATAAAATTCACTCCCAAAAAAAATTAATGAAATTAATTGACCCTAAATTCTTCACGCTTGCATTCTCAGATGTTTAAAATTTGCTTTAAACTCTTTTTTTTTAATCTCTCTCTTTTAAGTATAAAACTCTTTTCTCTCTCTTTTAAGTATAAAAATTACTTCCTGGTTAAAAAAAATACTTTAAAACAAATATTTTTTAGTTTGGATAGGTTCGGTTTAATAGCACCTACTGCGAGTCATCCTATTATTCGGATATCTGTACTGGGAAAGAGTAGAAAATCCAACTCGTGACGGATGGGCCCGAGTACACTGGGGCAGACGAGCTCGTTAAATCTGTGGAGTCCAAAGTCCCGACGGCGTCAGCGTAAGATGTCGCTTGGAGTTCCGTTGGGTTCCCGCTCAAATTTCGACCTCGTCACTTGACCAGAATTCTAAATTACGAGGCGTTATTGGCTGCGTTACAGCTCCTAATGGAGGCTAGAAATAGGCAGCCGGAAGCAAATACACTACACTAGGTTCGGTTTCATTCACTAACTCTACAATCCCAAATACAAAGTTTATACACTGCTCACAACAATTAGGGGAGCGCATGGTTTAAACTCTTTCAACCCCAATGTTTCCATTTGGAATCATGAGCTTGCGTTTTTTTCTCACTAAGTTGAGCTTGCACTAATTTAACGTTAGATGGAAGAATCATGTCTTTTGTTGATGTAAATAATGTTTGTTTTAAAAATATGAAAACATGGTAAAATAAAATTCACTCCCAAAAAAAATTTATGAAATTAATTGACCCTAAATTCTTCACGCTTGCATTCTCAGATGTTTAAAATTTGCTTTAAACTCTTTTTTGCAAATAAAAATTTGAAAAAATTATTGTTATAATTTATTCTTAAGTTTTGATTAAATTCCCACCCACCCCATAAATTTTAGTTAAAAAAATTAATTCCCCCCCCCCCCTGTTTTTTACCATTTCGTTCTGGACGCATAATGAATCAATATCACAAATTTTAGGTTTTTAGAATGAAAAACAAAACGCTGAAACTGAAAGGGTTAACAGAAGTACCCAAAGTGCTCCCGTAATTGAAGAGTACACGGGAAGAACCGATTGATTTCTTCAGAGTCTTTCTGTAATTGTCTCTGCTTGGCGGCCATTGGCGACCGAAAACCAGTTTTTCTTATGGTTCTTCATTTGCGGTACAAACGTGTGACTTGTTCCACTCAACTCTGGCGTGAATTAGGGTTGCCGCGAAAGATAAACAAAGCGAGTAACTGGCTTCTTTACACCAGTTAGGCGATTTATCTCTATCATCCCTAAAGAGGCTTTTAAGGAAAGCCTTGTACGAAATCAATCGGTTCTTCCCGTGTACTCTTCAATTGTTTTGAGCAGTGTACTTTAACATCGCATTAATCGTAAAACTTCACACAATGCTATACAAATGTGTTTCGGAAGGTTGGGTGTTGTTTGAAAGTTTGTGATAATGTAAAATGTGTTGTGTCATGTTAATCCATAAAACTGGTGGCAGCCTCTTACCTCCAGTTTTATGAAGTAATGTAACACCAAATTTATTTAGTAATTTTGCATAAATAAAGAAGTTTTATCATATTTTGCGGTACAACGTTACTCCAAGAATTTGGAGTAAAGTTATAAAACATGTTTACAGTGGATAATGAGCCCGATTTTTTTTTACTTTATAATCACTTATTTTGTATTAAATCTACAATTAAAGTTTCTTGATGAGAAGTACAAAGTGTTTGCCGTAACAATAAGTATACCAACAAACACGTTTTGTACTTAGAATTGTGAATTTGACTTTAAACTGTCAAAACTATTTGTAATATCTATTTTTTATGTTTACGCGATAAAGATTTGTCTAAAGGTTAAATGCTGAAGATTTTAAAAGGAATTATCAAAAATGTTTCTATTAATGTCTTTTTGAGTGTCTGTGATTTGCGAAATATCAAGAAATCCAAGGACAATAAATTTCAAACCTTTACTTTTTCATTTGACAGTATTATTATAAAATGCGATGTAAATAAAATATCTTTGATCCTTTAAAATCTACTGTGAAATTAATTTTTTTAGTGATCTTATACTGGCATTTTTATCGATGGTAATCAAACGGGGTCGCGGCTGACCCGGCGGGGCAGTGGTGTTAGCCGGGTTCGAATCTCGATAAGGCATGGATGTTTGTGTTTTTCGAGTATATGCGGAGTACGTGCTCGTTAAATATGTTGGCCCGAAAGTCCTGTGGGCGGTCATTGCTCAGTTTCCTACGGATACAGGTCCCTGGAGGTTATTTCCATCCCCTTCAGTGACATGTCTAAATTGTGGAAGTAGCGCGTGATAGATGGCAGCATCGGTCACGTATGTATGTGCGTGTTGTGTCTGTCTTACTTGACGAGGGTTTATAAGCGGGTCTCTGACCAAGCACACACGCCTGAAAATATATATCTACTAGCCAAACAACCAAACGGTCGTTTTTCTAGAAAGGTCACATGCTTTCCATTTTGAACTCACCTCAGCCTTGGAGGTCCCAACCAAATTTCGAGAAATCCCATAAACAAATAAAGAGGCCTTAAACCTTTGCATATTAATCAAAATCTTTGACGTGGCCGAATGTAAAGTCCATGAGATAAAAGGTTAGGAACTTTATCGTAATTCGGAAATCGTGGACCGTCTGCCCATTGTAAAGCACTCATCTCTATTGCAAGCGCCATTCTGGCTATTCCAGAATACCTGGCCCCTTTGTTTCAAAACAACTGCTGTACTTCTACCACATCATGAAGTTCTGGAATTATCAACTGATGTCCTAAGGGCGCTTTGGTTTTACGGCACTTTGTTGTTTGATTTATATTTGTGCAGAGGTTGAGTACGCTGGAAGAAAATTTAGAGTGAGCATTAAAAGAAAAGTTCTTTTTTTTTTTGTGTGTGATTCGAATTTTATCACGAAAATTCGATGAAAATCAAGGGTTAGTTTCGAAATTCAAGGTTAATTATTTAATGTACCACTTCCTTATCGTGACTGGTAGGTTAAATTCTGTGGAATAAAATTCTATATAGAGAGTTACCTTTTATATTTTTTTACAAAAAAACTATATGCTTCCATTAAATATTAATGTACAATGCCATTCATTCACCATTTCCGCATGACAATATTGTACGATGACTAAATGAGCTTATTTGTAATTTGCACATAGTATGTTTTTAAAAAAATCTTGACACTCTTAACCCTTTCAGTCTCAATGACAATTAGGCGTCATCATTTTAGAAAAAAAATCCTGATCGTCTATAGCCATTTATGATATCAAAAAGCACATCATTTGAGTTTTCAAACTTTTTTTACTCGAAAATATTTTTTATTAATCCCACTAGATGTCAGCCCTATTATTTTTTAAAAATTATGATCAGAATCATGATGATGCCAAATGGCATCACTGGGACTGAAAGGGTAATATGGTGTTTTAGGTGCTGACTGTTAATTGGTAAGGATTACTTTCTCCTATTGATAAGATTTGAAGTGTGCCATAAATACCTAACGTACACGAATGATTTAATGACTTTATTATTTTTTATAGTTTAATCTTGTAATCCTAGAAATACAAACATATTTTTTTACCTTTAAAGTGCAAGCCGGGAAACTATTTAACCCTAGGATTTTTTCCTCGCAAAATAATTCTGATGGCATCAACTTGACTCATTGATTACATGAACTTTTTATTTTTTCACGCCGAAGAGCAAATTCTATTTTATTAAAATTTACACTCTTAAAACGAACGAGCGATTTTAACTCAGTCTGATTGATTTTCTCATCCAGTCTGGAAAATGCACTTCTCCTTTTGGAGTGGATCCTTTGTGTGTTAAACCTCCGACAGGATCACCCCAAACGAGTGATTTTAACTCAGTCTGAGTTAATATTCACTCCTTTCCAGTGTCGAAAATGCACTTCTCCTACTGGAGTGGATTTCACTCTTTTGTTTTAAGAGTGTAGTTTGTGGAAAAAACTATTTAAATATTTGTCTATGATGTCACTGACCAGCGAAACCCTAGAAATACAAACCTATATCTTTAGAAAATATCTACTCCGTTGTGTATTTCTAGGGTGAGTTAAAATTAATGTATCATTATTTAGAAATAGTGAAAGTTTGTTGTTTACACACCCCAACCAACCAACTATATAAATATATAAATTAAATGGTTATTATTTATCAATGTGTATATATAATGTATGATAATTAAAATTTTTAATTAATAATTTCCCCCTAAGTTTCGGGAAAATATTCACTACATTAAACGACAATTTTTACCTCACATTGAGGTCAAACCCATAATAAATGATGCGGACATTTAAATAAATAGCTAATATTGAATAAGAAATAAGTGATTACTAAAGTTATTAACGTGTCTGAAGCATATGAAGACTCGTTTGGCTATAACGTAATGATCCAAAGAGACAGTCGGGAAAATCCGGCCTTGACCGATATTCTCACATTTACAAATTGTCTTCGTTTCAACAGGAAAATAAACCGGAAATATAAGCATTTTTGATGACAAATTTACAGCTAAAATTATCGATCATAGGTAGGAAAATGTATTGTTAATAATAAGGATGATGTGAATGGTAAAAGGCAGTAATCATGTGTCAGATGTAAATGATTGGAACTGTTCTCAATGGCTAAAAGACGGGAATGTTAATTGTGTTAATTAAATAGTTATTTGCAGTTCAAATGTCAAATTTTGATAGCGTACTAAAATATTTTTCTGTCTGTATGACACATGAATCAAAATATTGTATGAGAAGCTTACCAATATGAAAATTTCTAAAATCATTCATTTGATCAATACGTCGGTCGTTTGAATATTTTAGACAGAGATCTGCACTTAAAACGTTTGGTGCAACGGACTCCATATTTGAACGTCGGTTACCGACTTGACAAAAGTCATATTGTTTCATAATACATTGGTTTCACAACATTTTTGATTGCGCATGCGCTTGGAGTCTAATGAAACATTATACCCGCTTACACAGTGCGTTCTGTGGAAGGTTACTCACATTATTGGAGTTAAGGCAGCTTTACTCCAAAATTGGTGTACCGTTGCTAATTTTTTTTACGATGTGTCAAATCATTTATCAAAATACCAACAATTTTTCGCAAAGTTTAATTATAATTGTTCATATTTTTCAAGTTAGTCTCTTTATTTAGCAATAAGGGTTAAAAGGGGATATAATAATTGACATGACAACAAAAAAAAATACTTTTTAATTTTTTATCAAAAGCTTTCTATTTTTTACAAATTGTATGTTGAAGTACAATAAAAATAAATACTATACCTTCAAAACTAAGAGTTACTAATTTTGCATATCGTTATAAATGCATACCATTGGGTAGACGCAATCACTATACCAATACGTAAGGTCTCTCGTACGTATATAATTACACATACACCATTTAAAACCTTTTTTAAAAGGTTAAATATAATAATGATGTTCTATGACTTAATTTTTAAGTTATATAATAGTCAAAACACTAAAAAATAATGAGAAAGTTTGCATTGGAGAGTTACTAATGTTGGAAAAATATATTTATCTCTTTAGGTACAAAAATAATTTTATCATTTTAATAAATCTTCAGAAGATACTTTTAGAGGTGAAAAAGTATTCTTTGACTGTTTTATACACTTTAAAATTTTAAAATCAAAACAAAAATAGAGATATAAAAACCTTTATCTTTCAATTACTAGTTGTGTAAAAATAGTTATAGTTTTATATTGGAATTAAAAAAAATCACTTTATTTTTCAGATAAACTAGATAAGAGGGCATTGCATTTTCTCTTCCTACTCTTTTCAGAAACAAACTTATTATTTTTAACAATTAAAAAGCAATTATCAAACATAAACACACGTGTAAACTCAACATCATCGCGTAGCGACAAAGTGTCATCTGGTTGTACCGGGTCCGATAAGCAGTGAAGCTGCTGTGTACTATTCGCGGCGGCCCAGTTTTAACCAACCAGGTACTGCGCATCAAATCACACCGAAATAAAATAAATAGAACAAACGCCACAAAAATCAAAACAAAACCATCCTCAAAACGCAAAACCCGGCCGGACATTATTTTTACTTTCTTTCGGATTCGCGAATCATAAGGGACGATATCTGTGACGTAGCACCGGCTCGCGACGTCATAGCGGAAGCGTGCTCCGATTCGCTAAGGTGCGGAACAGTGTGGAACTTGATTCACGCAGTGCATTGTGAACTTTTGAGGTGCTCGGACGAACTATTGAGGTGCTTGTTTGTGTTGTGTTTTGAAGTTGTGCGGCAGTGGTTCTCGTTTCGAATTCAAACTGGATATTTGTGTGTGCGCCCGTTTTTATTATTGCGGAATTATGATTTGTTGTAATGAATAATGTTCAAGGAAGTGTGCATAATTTTTCGAATGGATAATAATATTGGGATAACTTCGCTTTTCGGGTAAGATAATAAACTTTTGTAAAGGAGAGTGTGGGAAAACGTTTGTACTCAACTTTAGTTTCTTATATTGAATTTAGACTATTTTCATTTGAGGGAAAAAGTTTGGTAAGTGGTTGTTGACTCTAAGAAAGTTCATCGGAAATATTGGAAAAAATCTTTGTTGATCGTCTTTACAAGAATATAAACTTTCTGGAAAAGGTAAGAAATTTTGTTTAATTAAAGCTATTATTTATTCTTTTTTTTATTACAAGTATATTTCCGAACCTTACAAAAAATTATGCAATTTATGTGTACAGTATATTAGTTTATAGAAATATTGACTGCAACTGAAGGAAGTCATTAACCTAAGTCTTGAATATGAAATTCATAAAGTATTTGTAGTTAAATGTGTCTAAAAATATTTATCTTATATAATTGCTTATAATGTAAAGTTTAAAAAAGTCTAATCATTCTTGGTCTATAAAATAGGTAAGTATTTAAGATCAATCGGATACTTTTTCCAACATGTACGTTAAAACACTCCGAATTAAATTATGTGCATTTTATAAAACTATTTTAAGTAATTTAATTATTAAATATAATGTTTTTGTTGGCCTACTTTTATAATAGTCGTTTTAAAGTGCAGTTTCATACTAATCACTTATTTAAAATAAAGTCGTTTATGTTAATTTAATCAGAGTCCATTAAATTAATTAAAATATGCAATACATTAATTTAATGAAAATTTATATTATTCACATTAGTTCATTTAAATTTTATTTTTAATCAATTTTTCATGCAAGCATATAGCACATAAAATAGAACTAGCTACAATTGTATTGCATAAGTTCTTTAAGATGAATTTTTTGCATGTTACTCCGTACAACTGATATAAAGAAATTATTTAGGAAAATTATCAATGATTAATGTAACATCAAATGTAAAAACAATCAATCATATCGTCGATTAAGCTGCACAATCTCTGAAATAATTAAAAAAATTGCAAGATATACAGCATTTTATTGCTTTAATGTTAGCATTTTTTTTTTTTTGTAAAATTCGTTTGATGAAAGAAAGATACAAATTTCTATTTTAATCGATTTCTACAGTACTAACTTGAAATCGAATTGCATCTTAGCATTTTTAGCATTCACAGCAAAGAAAATAAAGTATATTTTCAACATTTTTCAGATTTTTTTTTACAAGAATTGCCCTTAAATAAATAATTGATCATCTTGTCAAACGATCCGTGTTAACACAGTTGAGTTTGCTTTGACTTTTTGGAAGAATTTTAGAAAAGTCATTTTGCATGGTATTGTATTATTTTAAACACTTAACAGTTTTGAACTACTGTTTTAATCTTAAGTAGCCCCGAGTTTAACTGTTGCTTTGGGTATTTTTTGCTAATATTTTCAAACTTCAAACGTTCCATAATACAGTTAAAACCCCTGATAGCGACATTGTTTTACACGTCAAATCCTTTAAAATTCAAGTCCTTTAAATTTCTTATAGGCCTCAATGTTAATACTTCCTCAATCCCCTGTTTTAACAGTAAATAACTTTTCCAAGACTGGAAAAAAAGTTTCAGCTTATTTGAAGACCAACTATTCAATCTTTGTTTCTTTTTGTTGAATTGACTGAGAAAATGAAGCTGTTTAAGTGGTTACATTACGAAATTCGCAGCAGTAGGTACGATTCTCTCCGTCACTGATGAGTTCAACATTGCCTCAAACCGTTTGTGTTCATCTCTTGCGAAGTGTATAATGCAGGCCATGGATTCGACGTTTTGACGTCTGCACGTGACTTGTGGTTTATTAGGTAACGTTATGCGAACATCGACTTGAGGGCGAATAATCGGTTTTCTACGTGAACTGAATCGCAACTGGTTTGATGCGTTTTGGATTAGGATATCGCATTTCAGAAACCTGTCAGGTGTAGTGCTGGGTTAGGGGAGGATGGCGTGTTTTTGAAATAAAGTTTTCGTTTGAGATGCGTGTATGTAGTTATCCCAGTAAGGTATTCTAGATTACGGAGCGTCTATTATTTCGCGTTAAATTTTCAACTGGCGTAATGGATATTTTTCTCAAAATGCCGAGCTTTTGATATTCTGGTTTAAGATTCGTTATAAAGTATACATATTTCGTTCTAGAAGCATCTTTAAATTGCCCAGTATGTTTTTTTGTGACTTTTATGATGTAAATTCGCTTTTAAGTATTATGAATCATCAAGTTAATGGAAAACATACCGCTGCTATATAATTCATCAGTAAAAGGCGGTCCTTTGTATGAGGGGTGCGAATAGTTTTTTTTAATAATAGGAGAAATATAGTAGTCGTTTTGAAGTTAGGTCTATTTGAAAATTTTGGCATCACAAAAAATAAACTATTAGGCGCAAAAAATAGACTAGCAGTCGAATTAATTTTTCAGATTTATGTATTAAAACTGTTTTTTCTAAGTTAATTTTAGATATTTTTTAAATGCAACCAATGTTACAACATTTCTACTCAATAAACGCATTTTTAATTTTTCATAACACGAGACAGATAAAATCAAAAACTAGTTTAAATCTGAGATTGAGCTGCGTATTAATTTCAAATGCTCAAACATAACATGTTTCCTAATACATTATAATCAAACACAGTTGTATGGATGTCAAAAATCAAATTTCTACTTTTAGATAGTGGGGAATTTCAGCTTTTTTAATAATTTTTTTTGTCAATAAAATTTCAAAATATGTTTGAAATAAATCGTCTTAAATAATTCATTTTTAATCAAATGTAAGTAAATACCGAGTACTATTTTAAAAGCGATTTGTCTAGTGGAACTAAAATATTCTTATTTTAATGCTTTACCGAATTTAACCCTTTTAGTCCCAGTGATGCCATTTGGCATCATGTTTCTGATCGTAGTTAAAAAGAAATAATAGGGATGGCATCGATTGGCATTAATAAAAATGATTTTACAATAGAAAAAGTTTGAAGAATTGAATGATGCGCTTTTTTTATATCATAAATGACTATAGACGATAGAATTTTTTTTTTCTAAAATGATGCTAAATTGCCTTTGGGACTGAAAGGGTTTTAGTAAGTTATCACTCAATAACATTAAGAAATTAGTTTTATGGCTTTATCCATTAACTAGTCTTTTTATGAAGAAGACTAGCGAAGAAGTTTTGAAGATGTTAATACCATTAAAACATTCGCTGCCACTATATCATCGATAGAACCTGATAAAGTAGAAGAACATCCTGTTTTTTAAACCTGTTCGTTACAATCGAAATGAACTAAATATTCTTCATTTTCGAACAATACAAATCTTAGTTTGAGGTCGTAAAATTGCAAGGTTAGGTTGAATTAACGTTGCTAACAAAAGCTACACGACAGCCGACAGCTAGTCGTAAAAATACGAGGAAATGTTCCTGGCCTTTTCCAACCGGATAACTCATAATCTGTCACTAATTATTGAATTGAAAGCCAATTGCCACATTTGCTTCAGTGATTAACTTTTCGATTATAAAATCATCATTAAATTTTCATAATTCATATTTTTTGGTTAGTTTTTGTTTGAAAAAAATACAAAAAAAAAAGACTTTGCAATTTTTTTTATACCTATATTGTTGAATAACAAACTAATCACTTTACGAAATGCAGTATGTCTGGTGCCTGGTCGCCTTACACTTGAGACGAAGGATGTAATTTCCTCTTAATTTTAAATAGAATGAACTCTTTCAAATCATCAAGTATTATTCCAAGCACAGCAGGATCTGTTTCAAAAGTTACAAATGAACTTGAACTCATGAGAACGGTTGGCGAAATGGTACAGCTGTGGAAATAAAAAAGTACCCACTTGAGGTTATTTCATCCGTTAGTCACCCTATAGAATCGGACCTTTTTTAGATTGTGTACAATTAACATTCTGAGTTAATTGCACGATACAAAATTTGCATAAGGGGCCGTCTTCATATTAAAAATATTACGATCTTTGACATTTCCAATAGCAACACCCCTTTTTGAATCCATATTTCAAATCTCTGACCTATGTTGATACGAAATGCCAAATTTTGTTAGTTTTTAAGCATTATTAGAGGAGTTAGAGACGTGCAAAGTTTAGGTCCCATAATGTTAAATGAGTTGCACATAAAAAACTATCCCGATCTATAAATAATTAAGATAATGAAACGAATTTTTTACTGAAAAGAAATTATAATAACCCAAACAAAATGCATTCAATATTGGGGTATTTAAAACAATTTTTATATTTTTAAATAATTATTTTATTAATTTTTTTAAAAAATGTGAATAGAAACCCCTTAATATTTTTAAAGAAATAAATTTAGGACAAGAAGTTTAAGCGAAATCCCAATTTTTAAAATTTTTTATTCATAATTTGCTGAGTAAATCACAAAATACTTTATAATTACCCTTTAGGGGACTGTGTATAAGATTACGTGTGTAATTGATAAATAAAGACGGCTTTGCATGCATGCTTGCTTGTCATTTTAGAGATGGTCCCCAAAAGGTCCACAAGTGATTCGATTGAATAACTCGTCAAATATTCATCCAAATGTAACAAAAACTTAGATTTAAGGGTTTTCAAGAGTGCTTAACATTTCTAAGTTATTAAAATTGGGTGTTGCTATTGGAAATTTCAAAGATCGTAATATTTTTAATATGAAGACGGCCCCTTCTGCAAATTTTGTATCGTGCAATTAACTCAGAATGTTAATTGTACACAATCTCAAAAAGGTCCGATTCTATAGGGTGACTAACGGATGAAATAACCTCAAGTGGGTACTTTTTTATTTCCACAGCTGTACTATGAATTTCATCAGAATGTGCTGTTATCGGTGAATCGGAACCACGCGACTCCCTAGGGAGTCAGTGGCACCCAACGTGTTAACATCTTCCTACCGAATAAAATGTAAACTTCAACATTAGGCTTTTGATCGCGTTTTCCATAACTTAATTTGCCCTACATAAACTGTCCCATGGCAAATTTTATGGCCAATCATCACTGATGAATTAATATTTTCAAACGTGTCATGTTTCTTGCCGTATTATTTACTAAACTAATGTGATAATATTGATTCACACATTTAGATCTACAATGTGTTTTCGCTTTATAAGATAAAATTTGTCTTCTTAGATTTCGATCTGATTTGGGTTGTAGATGCACCTGTATGCAAAGTTGCGCCACTGCACGTATTCGTGATCTTGTTTACATGGTTAAGATTGTTTAAAGTACATGTATTTTTGTACGGCATAGTTTATTAAAGAAGTAAAGGGCCATCGGGTCATTAATATCTTTTAATAAAGCGATTTTATCTCGAAGTTGATGTTCCTGTTTCCGTTATCTTTCGAATCATTCGAAGTGTATTTTAATTAATTTGTTTGAGTCAGGTTCTTTCCAAGTCAGTTTCGTTAGAAGTATTTAAGATTTTTAATTATCTTATCCACTCAAGTTTCGTTTATTTTTATAATTAATCAGTATACACGAAGTATTGTTGATTGGATTTGAGCATGATTAATTATTTTGGATTACAAATCAAGGATCAGGTAAGGCAGATTTCTGTTTTTAAAATGCTGCAATTTAACAGGAATGCCTAAAAAATGACCGCCTTTGTCAATCGGTTTAATAGAGAGAGAAGACGTATTGCATTCATTAAAAAAAGTCAATAATTTAATTTAATTAAATTATCGCGTTTTTGAGACATTTTATTGCATTTAATTAACTGTAAAAAAAACTGAAATTTTCAATATAATCATGAGGGAGGGGAGCCCACTCGGCAAGACGCTTACCTTGCATGCGAAAGGTTTAAAGTTCAGGCCTGAGTATTTCCAAAATGACTGTTGACCTATAAACGGTCAGTGCAGCTCAAATCTCGATGAATTGTACCCCGTGTAGAGGGAGTGTTGGTTAAATATGCTTCAAACTCCCAACTCTGCATACTATGTAAAAGTTGCGTTGTTAGCCTACTAAGGGGTCGGGTCTTCACTTGACTGTGGCTCTAAATTAGGACGACCGTCGCCAATAGTCCTTGTGTAGCTCTAGTGCAAATATTATTCAATCCAATCCAATGTAATCAAACATCAAAAGACTCTTAGTCCAGGCAACGAAGAGTTCTAGAGGGAAAGTTTTGGAACACAATTTTTGACTTCATAACTTTGTTTAGCCTAGTTAGGAGGTAAACATATCAAAAGTCCCCGCCCCTAGCCCCTGTGCTAAAGGGGGGAGGGGGGGTTAAAGGTCCCATTTTTCGGTTTTTCGCTTATATCTCTAAAACTATGAGTTCTAGCTATATAGTTGTAATACACAAAAAGAAAGCTGATTAAATTTGCTATAAGCTGCACCCCTCAAGTGTTTTAATATCTTGTATAGTTTTCGAGATATCCGCTCTTGAAAGTCAGTAATTTTGGAGAAAACACTTCTCCCCCCACATTTTTCCTCTTTTTTGACCGGATAACTCTTCAATAATGCACCGAAACACTAAATTTTGGTTCTAGAGCGGTAGAGAATTTAATTCTTTTCAATAATGCATCTTATTTTACTATTTTATCTATTTTCCTTCAAATTTTAAAGCGGTTTCAGTGTTGAGTGAAGTGGGTACTGGCAGTCCCATAGAGCTAATGCATAAGTTTTGAAATCGCAACTTTTGGAAAAGAATTGATTTGCTATGTTATTCCATTTTCACAAGGTATTAGAATCATCATAACATCAATTTAACACAAAATTAAAAAGAATATAACATCCGGTTATTTAATTATTAATTAATACAGTTTTAAAATAGTGGCGCCATCTGCTGTATATGTTGGACATTTTAAAACTTCAAAAATATATAATTAAATAACTAGATAATATTTTCGTTTCAAATTTAGTTCATTTTGATTTAATGTTGATTCCCGTACCTGGGCATAAAGGGCTAACATGGCAAAGCAATACATCTGTGGAAGTTGTTATTCCAAAACTAATGCATTAGCTCTATCGGGCTGACAACCCCTGTTATGTACACTTATTCTATACTGATCTAAATAACACTTAACTCATTTTGTAGGCACGTTGTTACGTTAATATTTTATCTATTTTATTTCATTCGTCAAACCCCAGTGGGAAAACTGTCAGATGCTATTCCTGTTCTTCATCTTCGGAGTCAATTTGAGGGACCCCATTGTTGCTGTCCCAATGGTAAGTTTGGCATGCTCTAGGACCTTTGAGGCTTGCTATTTTTGCTGCTACACTTGAGCTGGCACAGTCTTTCTTGCATCATCCGAACAAAATTTTCAGAACATCGTCAGGTGCTGCTGCTAACTCACTGTGCACTGGGACCATCAGGCAGTTATTCTCAATCTTCCAATCATACACAAGAGGAGGCAGGTAATTTCCCAGCCACAGCTCATCTTGGTGTAATATTCAGGGGAAATACTGTTTTACTGCTTCCTCGGTTTGAAGAAGACGATATATCAGGCTTGATGGCGGCTCCGGATTTCAAGAATGAATTATACCTGTGGCATTGGGGAAGGCCTCTTTCGTTGGAGCCCCATAACACCTCAAGATGTAGGTATTGCCTGCCTTTTGTACCCGATAGGTGGTTAAAGAAGTCTATGAAAAGTCCGCTGCGGCTTTCTGAACTTCTGACGACTTCGTACACAACTTCGCAAATGCGATCCTGCTTTTTCGAAATGTGAAAGATGTAGTGTCGCATCCAGCTATTGCGTTTGCAAAAATAGCACGTCCTAAACCCAGTTGCTGTAACTCTTGGGATGAGAATAAAAAAATCTTTTGTCTTCCCACGTCCAGGCTTTATGAAACCGATGTCCTTATGCACATCAGCTGTAGCCATCAAGAGGACTGTGAGGTCTACACAAAATATTATAGTACAACAACGTGCCAGAGCAAAATAAGTATCTGTGTTGTTTCCGACATTGTCACAGCCGTATGCCGTATAAACTATCAGAACGTCCACATCACTTTCTGCTCGAAGGGTCCTACATCCAATTGTCCTCAAGCTACACCTTACGCATGTAGATTAGACTATTTTATTTAAATTGTTCGACAGAAAGTCATCTTGTTTGACGTTTATCTTGGTGTCTTCAGTGAAAAGGATATCAACCGACTGCGACTTCTTGAGTCGATAGCGCTTCTGCTGGTCCCAGTGCACAGTGAGTTAGCAGCAGCACATGACGATGTTCTGAAAATTATGTTCGGATGATGCAAGAAAGACTGTGGCAGCTCAAGTGTAGCAGCAAAAATAGCAAGCCTCAAAGGTCCTAGAGCATGCCAAACTTACCATTGGAACAGCATCAATGGGGTCCCTCAAATTGACTCCGAAGATGAAGAACAGGAATAGCATCTGACAGCTTTCCCACTGGGGTTTGACGAATGTAATAAAATAAATAAAATATTAAAGTAACAACGTGCCTACAAAATGAGTTAAGTGTTATTTAGACGTTCAGTATAGAATAAGTGTACATAGCAGGGGTTGTCAGCCCGATAGAGCTAATGCATTAGTTTTGGAATAACAACTTCCGCAGATGTATTGCTTTGCCATGTTAGCCCTTTTTGCCCAGGTACGGGAATCAACATTAAATCAAAATGAACTAAATTTGAAACGAAAATATTATCTAGTTATTTAATTATATATTTTTGAAGTTTTAAAATGTCAAACATATACAGCAGATGACGCCACTATTTTAAAACTGTATTAATTAATAATTAAATAACCGGATGTTATTTTCTTTTTAATTTTGTGTTAAATTGATGTTATGATGATTCTAATACCTTGTGAAAATGGAATAACATGGCAAATCAATTCTTTTCCAAAAGTTGCGATTTCAAAACTTATGCATTAGCTCTATGGGACTGCCAGTACCCACTTCACTCAACATTGAAACCGCTTTTAAAATTTGAAGGAAAATAGATAAAATAGTAAAATAAGATGCATTATTGAAAAGAATTAAATTCTCTACCACTCTAGGGCCAAAATTTAGTGTTTCGGTGCATTATTGCAGAGTTATCCGGTCAAAAAAGAGGAAAAATGTGGGGGGAGAAGTGTTTTCTCCAAAATTACTGACTTTCAAGAGCGGATATCTCGAAAACTATACAAGATATTAAAACACTTGAGGGGTGCAGCTTGTAGCAAATTTAATCAGCTTTCTTTTTGTGCATTACAACTATATAGCTAGAACTCATAGTTTTCGAGATATAAGCGAAAAACCGAAAAATGGGACCTTTAACCCCCCCCTCCCCCCTTTAGCACAGGGGCTAGGGGCGGGGACTTTTGATATGTTTACCTCCTAACTAGTCTAAACAAAGTTATGAAGTCAAAAATTGTGTTCCAAAACTTTCCCTCTAGACCCTTTTTTCAGCCTTCGTTGCCTGGACTATCTGCCCAACACAAGTAATTTATATTATGCAATTCTAACAAAATTGCCCATGGGAATTGTTTAACAAAACAAATAAACCGATCATTCGCTTTAACAAACTTTTTGATTTCAATATCAAAATAATTGATTCTGCAATTTCTATTAGCAAAACGCATCAACTGTGAATAATTAGCCGATTGTATAAAATTCGCTTTTTCGGAGAAATACGTTTAGAGTCGTCGTGATTAATCAGCTTTTCTGAAGATAATCAATTTCTTTATCCACCTTATTTACTTTCCCTATCACAACTCTATTTGTTTTAAGAAGGAAAGGTCATTGCCATAGACCCCATGTATTAATTTTGAAAATTATAACTTCTGTAAAAATATTGTCTGCTAAATAATCCACATTTTCACACGATATAAGAATAGTTGTAACAGCGAAATAAACAAATTTAAAAGAAAACAAGTTCGAAAATATCTAAAATAGCATACCTTTTTATTGCCCATTAATCAATATAAGTCTTTTGCTTAATTTATTGGCTGTTAACTACATACATAGTTCATAAATTATTTAACTACTAAAAAATAAGAATTGCAAGTTAAACTAACCAGATTTTAATGCAAAAAAATATGCATTGCCGCTTTCTTAGCAAACAAATTATGAACAATTAAAGAATCGCATTGATACATTTTATGACGTCACTCTTAACAAATTTATAACAAATAATTTTTGCTTCAAATGTTTTAAACTAAAGTTTCTCTTGCCACTGTTTATGTGGCAACAGCGATTTAAATTAAATTTCAATGCTAATTCCAAAAAAGTGTTTTAAGGTTTTACTGATTGAACCAATTTTGGATGGGGTGTATGGACAGACAGACGGACATCGTCAGCATGTCAGTGCCTACTTTTACATTTTTAAAAAATACTTGCCAATTAAAAAAAAAGTAGGCTAAAAACATCTGGTTTAGTTAATTATTAATTTTTATTAATTAGATTCCAGTTTTTCAATGTGTTTGCCCTAAAATATTTTTCAGATGGTGACGATATTTTTAAACTTTGACACTTTCTGGTGGATAGCCCTCGCGTAGCTCTAGTGCGACGATATTTAAAACTAAACTACATATATTAAATATTACTTGTGAAAAAAACCTGCTTACTTAGCAAGGTATGCATTACTTTCGCAGAAGTTTGCTTTAAAAAAAAAACTAATTCATTAGCTTTATGAGACTGACCATCCTTTCGTAATTTTGAATGAATTTAACGAGGAACAGTCGTTCATCTTCTAAATGACCTGGATTGCTTCAATTACTTGTTAAGTTATATCCGAATCTCTATTCAAATTTTTATTTTTGGAAGATTTAGCTAAAATTATCTGAGTGTCGATGCCGATGAATTAATTTAATTGTGTATCGTATGTTAAATTGTCTATTTTATAATATTTTCAAATGCCAAATTAGAGTTAGTTTATAATAACTTCAACGAATAACTTTTCACATTAAATTATTTTGCAAGAGAATATTGTGTCTTGACAGTTTTTCCAATCATAAGTTTGTAAAAAAATTATATGCTTGCATAAATAAAAGCTTCAAAGTTATTGTTTTCAATTTATTAACGCATTTAAAAGAAAGTTCATAAGCGACTATCTTAATATATACAAAAAAAAAAAAAAAAAAACAGTAGCAGATCTAAATTATTTTCTACACATCTCAAGAGCGCATGCTTCCTGTTTTTGTAAACAATCTATTTTCCACCTTACTATATCATTTCAAAAAGATTTTTCGCCTTTTGAATTAAAAAAATCGAATGGACTTTTTTCACGGTATGTCATAGTATAAAGAACCTAAATAACTATTTTTATTTCTTTGTTGATGCATTCAAAGCTAAACTCAAACGTAACCGCCTTACTTTGAATATTTCCGCATACATGCTGTGCCCCTTATAAAAACAACTAAATCTATCATTTCTTATTTTTAATCCAATTCAGATTTATATTAAAAACACGTGACAATCCTAAGAGACCCATAGTCTATTTGTAGTCGAATTGATAATCAGTTTGTTGAACCCATAGTTGAACCTTCCACTCTTCTCCCTCAAGGTATACCTAAAGGGCCAAGTAACGATAGTCAGCTTGCATGCAACAGTGCGGAAAGCTTCGTGTTGAGAAAGATACTCGCTGGAACATCCGAAGACATTTGTTATTTCAATGGCTAAATGCAAAAAGGGTTCAAGTCCTTTGGACAGTTTCCCATTACGATTCTTCCTTTTAAACTTTTAGTGAAAGATAAAGCTTGTACGGAAATTTTCCTGTAGACAAATTTTTGCATTTAGGGATTCATTTGTTCTCTTCAATCTCTTTAAGCAGTGCGTTGGATACTAAATAAAATAGATAACAAATTCTTTAAATAATCTTCAAGGACAAGTTGTAAGGAGTGGAATTAGAGGGAAGATATTAGCAATATTATGCTTTCATATTGAGATAGTTTATTTTTTGTGTCAGAGGTTATTGTCTGACATTTGGTTTGGTATTTCTTTCCCTAAAATAATTGTGTTTTGGGGAAAAGGTTGATCTTCAATTAAATATTGTTTGGTTTAACATATTAAATTCAAAATATATCAATATTGTTTTGTAAATATTTAAATATAATGAATTTTTAGCGGTTTTTGTTGATTAGAACAATTCTAAAAAATGAATTTGTTTTTGCCATTGAGAACTTTTACGAAACATTCTGTTTTCTACTATATATTTTTTCCCTTCAGATTTAAATATACACTGCTCAAAACAATTAGGGGAAAGCATGGTTTAAAACCATTTCACCCCCCCCCCCCCCTGATTCCATTTGAAGTCATCAGCTTACGATTTTTTTCTGACTAAGTTAAGTTCGCACTTATTTAACGTTAGTCTGAAGAATCATGTCTTTTGAATAATTAAATGTTTGTTTTAATTAAAGGAAAAATTGAAAAACAGGGTAAAATAAAATTCACTCAAACTATTTTGTGAAATAAATTGACCCTAAATTCTTCACGCTTGTATTCTTAGATGTTTAAAAAAAATGATTTTAACTCTTTAACAAATGAAGTTTGAAAAAAAAAATCATTTTTTTCTCGATTCCAATTTTTCCTCCTTAAATTTTAATTAAAAAATTAGATATTTTTCCCTGTTTTTTTACCATTTCATTCTGGATGCATAATGAATCTATTTCACATTTTTTAGATTCTTAGAATAAAAAATTTGGAACTGAAAGGGTTAAAAGTACACCAAGTGCTCCCCTAATTTTTCTTTAGCAGTGTATGTAATGTTTTTATTGCATTGAAATATTAGAATTAACTGGATAATTTCCATTTACTCCTAAGATTAATTTTGTCATCCTCTTTATAACATAGTTTTTCTGTACTTTGATTTTGATAACAAAGTTTAAAAAAATGGTAATTTTAAATAACTTTTACTATATCATTTAAGTTTTTAAGTGGCATAAATTAGTGTTTGAATATATGTAAATTTAAATTCAACACATTGTTTCAATAGCCTCTCTTCATAAGAAATGTAAAAATTATGCATTCTTCCCAAAAACATTTACAAATTTATCACCATGTGTACAATATAGCTTTAATTGAGAAACCTGTTCTAAAAGTAAGTCAGTTAATCTCATAAGTTTTTATTCCAAACTTTAAAATAATTATCCCACTTCATTCTGAACTTGAATTTAGGAATTTGTTACAAAAACCTTTAGCTTTTAAGTAATTAAGGCTTTATACAATTCCTAGTAATAAGAACTAAAGGAAATCTTTGTTTAGCAACGATGTTTTATGTCCATTATGCTTTTATCTAATTTATTATACAAGTGCCAGTCCACAAGGACGTTAGTGTTTATTAGAATGTATTGTAATCGTCCGCACATACCTAGAAAAATGATTAAACAAAGGAGATAAAAGGTAAATCTTTTCAGCCTTGCAGAGTAGGTCGTCTAGGAATTTCAACCTTGATTTAAAAAAATGGAAACGATGTGTTAATTTCTGGCATCGTATAGAAATTGTAATTTATTGTGTTAATCCTGCTCATAATTTGCAAAAGCTTTCTTTTGAATTTTAATGCAATTAAGTTTGTTCCATAATAAGTTAATTTATTGGATTGGATACAAGGAATTTGTTTGATTATTTAAAATATCGACGGAATATTTCGAGAAATTTTTATGTTTTGCAGTCCTTTATTTGCATTTGAAATGTATATATTGATGATTTTTCGTTTAAATTTTTAAATGTAATAAAATTGAAATACATTTTAGTTTATGCAATGCGGAATGATTTGAAAGAATTTACCTTAAATATTACAAGCATTTTCTAGCATATACTGATTAATTTTCAGCATTCTTATGAATTTTTTTTAAATTATTCAAATTAGTAAATTGGATAAAATATCTCTTTAGGTAATTCTCCCTCTCTAATCTCTTAAGATATTTTCTTTTCCCACTAACTATAATTGATTTTTTTTAACTATTGCAATTAAATTAAAAATTTTATAGTAAATTTCTGACTTGCAAAGCTTTCTAACAAGTAGCAAATCAAAACTTTTAGAGATCGAACTTTAGAAATCACCTAATAAAATAATCAAAATTACCATACTCTTTTTCAAGACCTATTTTTACCTGGGGCATTACTCACATTCCTGCAGCTTCATATTCGAACTTTACCCCATCGGATTGCGCCCGAGGAAGTCAGTCTCACCATAAAAAATGAATACAAAAAAAATCGGAATAATGGAACATTACGAAAAAAACTGCAGCGTTTTTTCCCCTCCCATCCTAAATCCGATGGTTGAGGGGTGCAACAATAACCATCTGCCCGGAAGCTGCAGTGTACAGGTGTTACTACGTGGAACAGGCCCAACAAAGACTCGCGTTTCCGTTTGCCTGGGCTGTTTATTTCACGCACCGAATGGCTTCGGGTTTCCGGTCAAATCCTTCTGGTTTGGTGGCTCATTCAACCTATATTTATGTCCTGCATGTCACATGAATGACATGTCATGGGCTGGCTATTGAGATGCAGGGTTATTTTTTGATGTTTAAATGGGCATTGAAATATGTGATCTCGTTGGAGTGGCTACTCGAAATGGGACAACTTTTGGAATGTTTGAAGAGTGTCTGCTGGTTAATTTACGTATTGTGGGGTTTTAAATCAATAACAAATTAAGAATTCAGAATGCATTTAATGGTATATAATAGGCGATCAGATTCCATATTAACTATAAGACGATGTCTTATATGTACAGACAGGGCCCAACTTTAGGGGCTCAGGCCACGAACAAATTTGGGGGCCCAAAACATACCTCGATGAAATATTTGCGTGTATTTTTTTTATCTTATAGTGCTAACCAAAAAAATAGCCGAAGTAATTAGCTTGGAAAGCATGTTTAACTCCCTTCCCCCAATAACTATTTTTGTGAATTTAATATTTTTGTTCTTCAGATATTGAAGTTTGAGGCAGTTGTATTCAGCATGTTATTATATTGTTGAGCATAAATGTTCATGAAGGAAAACTTGGGGGGGGGGGGGGGCGCTTAAAGTGTGGGCTCTGTGCACGTGCCCCTTTTGCCCTGCCGGAAATCGTGCCCCGTGAGCAGGGGCATACTGTTGGCGATTGATAATTGAAGCAAGTGCCTTGTTTTCTATACTAGAGCATTGGTAGTGGGAAAACTGAGGCCCATGAATTAATTTAACTCAGCAGAAGTGTCATTTTTTGCCTTTTTTATTTCGAAAGAATTTTTTTTTAAAAGTAGGTAGTGACATGTGATCGATGTCCGTCTGTCTGTCCATACCCCCCTTCCAAATGTAAAAGAATATTAAGG
This sequence comes from Hylyphantes graminicola, assembly GCA_023701765.1. NCBI lineage: Eukaryota > Metazoa > Arthropoda > Arachnida > Araneae > Linyphiidae > Hylyphantes > Hylyphantes graminicola. The sequence goes on from CM043123.1 coordinate 9,285,784, forward strand.
AAAATAGTTAAATTTTGGAAGTTTAAATTATAGCTGGATGCTGTGTTTAAAATTTTTTTCGAATATGTATAAATTTAGTGTAGAAACGATTGATGATTATATTTACTGTTAGGAACATAGTTGTTTTGAATGTTGTATTAGATAAATTACTACTATGATTAACTTCTATCTTGTCTGTTATTTTACTTTCACGATCGAAATAGACAAATTGTCTTATTCATTAGACCCCAGTCTTAAGTTTTGCGTACATCAGCCCGTCATGATTTTGAGACTGGTGAAACAGTTTACCGATAAAGGTATATCCGCAATTATATCCTTGCTGTATATCCGTATTCCTTTACCCGTCAAACAGTCTCTAGTAAGCTGAGGATTTTGTTACAATCTTTTTTCCCCACAAAACTTATATACACTCACTGTTTTTTTTAAATATTTTCTAAGACAAAGATTAAAATTGATTTCCAAACTACAAATTTTAATGGTACTTTGAATGCAAAATTTAATTTTCAATTTTAATTTTTCAATTAGTGTATTGTTTCGAAAGTCACGTTAAACATATGACTGGACTTCTTTGATTTTTAATGTGCAGCATTTGGAAATAAGCTATCATAAGAAAGGTAACAAATGTATTATTTGGTCTTTAAGTAACTATGAAAGTCTTTAGATAAATATGTCGTAGTTCTTGAATAAGTAAAGATGTTTAAACTATTTTATATTGTGTATTGATTTATAAAAGGAAATATATAATTATGGAATTTAAAAGTAGGAGGGAAAATATATTTCACAAGTTCATCTAAAAACTTTTTATTACAACATAACAGAAATTGATAATTTCAAAAGTGGGAAATTTAAACCGATAAAAACTGGTTGAAATGACTTCACCAAATTCTGACTAGTTTCCTTTTAACTGGAAACCGGTGGGTATAAATTTCCATTGAAATGCATGCGAGGGTCAACTGGTATGCATCGAACTTCGTGTTTGATGAAGTAGTTATTTTAACAATATTTCTCGAAACAATCTTGAATATGCCAAAATCAGAGATCATGGTCACATCTTTTATTTTGAGCAGTGTTTCTTAAATTGAAATTCGTTACCAAAAATCAGCATTTTTTTTTATATTCTTTATTTTACGTACTTGTATAAATTTCACGAATTCGGGTTACTTTATGGTTGCGCGCGCTTACAGTCAGCCGTCGATGGACCCAATATTGCACGATCTTTTTGTCGTGGAGCATTGTCGTTGATTTGATGTTTTACCGTCTCTCGACATTCATGGTACACTCGTGAAATAATCGTAAGTGTAAATCTGAAATGTATCGCTACCCCAGAGATGTATGGAGATCGAGTTCCATCGCTTCTGAGCTATATTCAAACTCAATTTTAACCAGGAAATATTTACTTGAAAATTTCTAATGCAGGGTAATTAAAAAGGGATTTACCCAGAGTCCAACCAGAGGAAACGCGCTTTTACGTTCCAATTGGTGAAAATCTTTGTCTAACTACTTATTATCGCTTCTGTATTTTTCTTAAAAATCCATTTTATTGTGAAAAAGCTTATTTCGTGGAATTTTTTACCATCAAATATTGACGTATTATTTCGTCGTCAATTGCTTTTGTGTTGATTTAGTGCGACTTTATTCCAACTAACAAATCCATAGAAGGTTAAATAAAACATGATAAACTTTCCGAATAACAGTAGAAAAGGTAATTGTAAATTTATTTTCTTTAGTCTACGAGCATTGATTCGACATGGTTCGCTGATGACTGCTAAAACTAAACTAATACATATAATTTGGTATTTTTTAAAGGTTGGTGTTTAAAATTTTTACCTGAGCATTATTTGAAGCTCTCAAAAAAAAATGTGCTGATAAAATACGTAAATTTTCTTCATGTAAAGAATGTGTTTTGAGTAGTGAATAAAATCTTTTTAACTTCTGAACATCACTTTCCTATAGAAATAGAGTTTAAGTTTAACGCATGACAAATCCTTCGTTTTAGACGAATGTGTTTTGAAGACAGCTTTTACATAACATATCTCTACAAATTGAAAACATTCGTACATTCACAGTTAGTAGAAACAACTCTAGAAAAGCTTTTACCGTGTGCTAAAACGATGCGCTTGGATAACGACAGGTCTTTTTCTGTGTCATTTTCTATGCATTTTAAATTATTTTATGCAAAACATCAAGTGAAAATAGAAAAGCAACCCAAACTAGGGTATATGTAAAGTATGTATTGTAATGATAATGTTTAAAATTTGGTTTCCCTAAATCCTTCGGTGATCCCTAAAAAGAAATCCAATACATTTGACTGTTTTCTGTTCCATTATTAGGGCAATTCCATAAAAATTTCGACTTTTTGAAATGTCATTTTTTAAATATTTACTTGGGTTCTTTTTACTTTTCTATTCTTTAATTGGGTTTAAAAAATATATTGCAAGCTTTCAAATTATGGTTTAGGAAAGCAAGGTGATAAAGGAGATGTATTCACATTTCCCGAAAAAGAAGATAGATGCCGTGTAGACAAAAAAAATATTTGTTTTCTCGGCAAACTCAGCCGCATTTCAACTAGTTGGAAATCTATCTAGATAAGTGTTTGAAAAACATTTCACTTGTGAATAAATGTATATTATGTAATATTTAATATCTTATTATTATTCTAGATTAAAAAAATATTAAATATTACTTTACACGCTTTTAATTTCATATATAGGGTTAGGAAACTTTAGTCATTCCATAATTGTCATACCGTAACGGCAAATGACAGTTAATAACTTAAACCATGTTACAGGTAGGTTCCTATAAGTTATAATTTACATAGCTTAGATCATATTTATGATATGCATTATTTTAAAAACTCAATGTATTGTTAAGTCACAGAAATTTCCATTTTTAAGTACCAGGATGTAGTCGTAGTTGCAAAAATGTCATTCCGTAACACAAACAGAAGTTAGTCAAAAATAAAATAATAAAATACTTTTGAAAAATTTCAACTTTCTTTTATAATCTTTTAATCATTAACAGTAATATATAAACCAAAAGAAAGTAATTTTCCTTTAAAAATATCCTTGTGGTAATTGTTTTACTTCATATCTACAGTTCAAAATGTCATTTCCATCACGCATGGAACTGCCCATTAAATAAAAATTAAATATTCGTAGGTACTGGAATACTAAACTCGCCAAGCAGTTTTTAAAATACGATTATTAGCATTATTTTAAAATTTGCTTAATTTAAAGTCGTTTAAATCCGAGTGTCAACAAAATTATGTATCATGAAACAAATTAATGACTTTCAAAGCTCTTGTAAAAAAAAGGGTAGCGGGTGGATGGCAATTACAACTTAAACTCTTACTAAAATATTCATCTTTCTAAGTTGACTAACTGTTGTATGACATCAATTTCAAATTTTTGAGTTTTTGGATGTCTTCTGAACATAGTCACTAATAAATGTACACTGCTCAAAACAATGGAGGGGACGCGTGGTCACCCCTATGATTACATTGGTTTACACCGGCTTCTGATTTTTCTCTCACTAAGTTGATCTCATTCTTATTACCATCAGAGGGAAGAATCATGTCTCATTTGAAGAATTAAATAATGTTTCAATTAAATGAAAATATGAAGAACACGGTAAAATAAAATTCACTCACAAAAAGTTTTATGAAATGAATTGACCCTATATATTCTTCACGCTTGCATTCTTAGATGTTTTAAAATTTATTTACCTTTATTTACATATTTACCTATATTTTATTTATTACAAATAAAGTTTTGAAAAAATATTGTTATTTATTCAAAAGCTATATATAATTCCAATCCCCCCCCCCCCCTACATTTTAGTTAAAAATTGAGATTTTCCATACGACGGCGACGCCCGTCGCCAATAGCCCTCTTGAAGCTCTAGTGCGACGATAATTCGAACCTAACCTAATCTGAGATTTTCCCCCCTGTTTTATTTATCATTTCATTCTGGATGCATAATGAATCTATTTAACAAATTTTAGAATTTTTATACTAAAAAAATACGAAGTTAGAACTGAAAGGGTAAACAAAAGTACGCAAAGTGGTCCCCTAATTGTTTTGAGAAGTGTACCTTGTTTGGCTATGGGCAGCGTACCATGTTGGGCTTTCTAGTCGTTTGCTTGAGTTAATACCTGCTTTGAGATGCTGAATGTTTTAGCTAAATCGTTGAAACTTCATTAAGAATTCGTGAATTTTTTTAGAGTTTGACCTTGAGCAGTGTTTTATTTAGTTAGATAGATGTACTAACTTTAAACGAGGTCGGTAACTTTACAAGAAGAATGTAAAATACTCTGTTTACTTATTGATATTTGATTTCTATTTGATGGGCTTCGCTAGAGTACATACTTTTCTCCAAACTACTCTACACTTCGTTTTCAGCAATTTGGTTTTGCACGCTTGACTTAGCTTTATACCTCCAAATTAAAGTTGGAGAATTTCGTGTCAAGGTCGTTCGGATTTCGTTTGTAGGCATTGAGGGTTCTGCATTTATAGCTAAATGTCTGGTTTGTTTTTTAGAGTACATTTTGCCTAGGATCCTTCATTTTTTTTGTTGGAGTTTTCATATAAAGTATTTCAAATTCACTTGGTAATTTTTATAAAAATATTTTATTGAAATTGGTACCTTACCAGCGTGACAGGTATTGGTACCAATTCTATAGACAGCGTTTCTTTACGGACCAGGATTCTGAACTTCCCTTGTCTTGAAATATTCTTTTGACGGCTAGTTATATTGGTCCTGCCTTAGATACTAGTACTTGAAGATTTATCCAATATATTGTTTTCGATTTTAGCTTTTGTAATGATGGGCTATCTGCTTCAACTATTGTTTGCTGATTGTTTGATGATTATATTTAGCTACGATCTTTGAATATATATTAAGTTATAATTATAAGCTAAATCATTATATTTGAAACGAAGTTGCTATTACAGTTCGGTTCGTTAAGTTTTTGTAACCATTTACTATTCTTTTTTTTTAATAGGACTGTTACTTGTAAAAATAATAAATTTTTTATGTCTTATACACTTAACTGAATTAATCTGGCAAAAAACATGATGTTTAAAAGTTCGACTATCTTTTTACCGCAAGTTTTGCTGTTACTTTCCGGTCTAGTAATCACGAGGTACATTATTGTTTCTAATAAATATATCGCGTTATCAACGAAGTTTGTATTCTGAAATTAAATGTTTCTATAATGCACTCAGTTGATAATATTTATAATCACTGTTATACGATATTTTGCTGGCATTTTTATGGAAAAATTATTGCCTTGTAGCTTAAATCTGTTGAACTAAAAATAAAGTTTGATTCAGGACATTTTTTGACATTTTAAAATGACAATCATTGTATGAAACGAGGCTCTGGACCTTTTGAATTTAGGTGACAAATTTAAGGCAGTTCGAATAGATATTTCCATAATATGCAATTCAAAACGGTGAAGGTTGAAAAAAGACAATCCTTTATTTTGAAAACCGCCACTTAGATGTCGTATGGAGAAAGATGGACTCGAGGGGAAAGAACGGTCCAATGCAAGGAAAACAATGGTTTGCCATGACCCTAGAAAGGTTTGAGAATACCGCGTTTCCCTTTTTACAGAGTAGGTTATTGTCGAAGTACAATTGCGGCCAAAAAGTTCTGGAATTTTCCCTTAATTTCTTTGTTAGAGGAAGTAATTGATATTTCTCCATTTTGGAAAGGAATTCGTAACTAATTGAAAGCTAACTTCAAAGTGTAGTTATTCGCCTTGCTACATAGCAAGGTTGTGTACCATTTGCGCCCAACGTTTGGTAATAACTATTTTACCATGTTTGGGTAGTACACTTAAATTGAGGTATTATTACTTTAGGAAAGATATGATTACTCTAGGGTATTGAGGTATTATAACTCTAGGGTATTTATTACTCTAGGAAAGATTTATAACTAATTGTTTATTTATAAGATGTTTTTCTTTAAAACAAAAACCTCTATTCATTGTATTCAACAGATATTTTGTTTGTAGCTCTACTGCGTCGTTATTACAACTTAGCCCAATCAATCTAGTCAATTCGTATCGATACAATGTGAAAGTCAAATAAAACATAACATAAAATTTGATGTCGACAATATTGTAATGTAACCTACTTCAGTTTCGTATTATAGTTAAGCGTTAACCATTACACAAGTTTTGCGTTACAAACCTTTTGAAACGCTTTCAAAATTACCTCACGTCCGCCTGTCGGTTCATTGATTGCTCTGCATTCTGTTTTTTAGTCTTCCTGATTCGCCCACGAGTGTCCAGTTCATTGCCTCATGCTTTTTTACTTGGTGTTATACACCAGTTTCTGATAAATCTTTTTTTTATTGTGTTATGCACTATTTTCTTATAAAATGCTTGGTAGCTTGGCGCGTATGTGATTTTCTAATTTAAACTCATTTGCTGCCGTATCTGGCTTTCGAAACTAATTTGCTGTTGAAGTCCGTAAAACAGAACAGTTAACAAAACCATTTGAAATTAAATTATGGACATATTCAATTCACTATTTATGCGGTTGGTTATTAAAAAAAATAACAAACAAAAACGTTGCTTAGCTGGTATTTTAATCTGATTGAGTTTATGATTGCTTACACAATTTTCTTTGATTTAAAACCTTCGATGATTATATCCAAAATGCAAACAGTTTTCTTCTGTAATGATAACTTTAAAACACACCCTTTTCTGAATGAGTTTTCTACAAAAATATTATTGTTTTTAATTTTTGATTCTTTTTGTTAATGTCCCCCATCTAGTTTTCCTCTTTGATATGGATATTTTCCCAGTTTTGAATTTCATCTTCAGAGATATTCCAATTGTAGCTGAATTACTTTTTATTCATCAACCAAATAATGTTTAAAAAGTTCCTTAACCCTTTCATTACTGAAACGACCCACGACGGCCGTCCGACTAAGGATATCGATAATGATATTCCTATCACATATTACGGGGAAACAAAAATCCTTTGTAGCGAAAGGGTTAAAGAAAAACTATAGATAAAATATTTAGATTTAGAGCAGGATGTCCTTACTTGGGTTATTTGTATGTACTGGATATTACATAACTGGAAGCCTGTTTAAAATTTTAGGGAAAATATTTCTTTGATTTCTATTAACAAAAAAGAACATTTGTTGAAATTTTTTTAAATAAATATCTATTGCAGTTGCGAGTTCTTTGTGCTGTCAAATAATCTAAATATAGGTTTGTCTAAAGTAAAAACTCGGTTCTATTTTTCATAAGCAATGAAAAGTTTTATTTTTACTTCTACCCAATTTAGATATTAGAGTAGATGCTTAATTTTTTTTGTTTAAAAAAAAACAATAATTGGCTATTAAGATAAATTGAATGTGCTAATTTTTGCTCATGAAAAATTTCAGAATCTTCGATACTAAACCATTTAATGTTTTTAAAAGTTACCTTAATTTATATTCTAATACTTTTTCTTATAATATGAAATTCATTAAAATATAAGTAGCGACCGAATTGTCAATGATTTAAACTGGTGTTAACGGACAATAATTGAGGCATTAATCCTAATTAAAAATAATTACAAAACTAAATCCTAATTAAAATAAATTGAAACAAAATTACAACTGTTTAAGCAATCTTTGGTTAGCCATACCTAAACCTCAGTTGTTGATTAAGATTGAAAAGCTATGTTTTTTTCTCTGCAATTTCATTGTTTACTTGAACCTTGCCCAGCCGCTAAGTGAGTAATTTAGCAATTTATGAGTTAATGACTCCAACAATGAAATCGCCAAGCGTGGAAAAGTTCCTTCCTCCAGCGGCATCGCCTCTTGCTAGCCTTGGATGGTCAGCTGGCCACAATTCGCTCGCCAGATTTCTTAACGGCCTTAAAATATGTCTCTGGTAGAAGAAATGCAATAGCAGACGTGGGTAAGGGCGCATCCACAAATTGCGTGATGCGATTTCGGCTGTTTCCGACCCCCCACTCCCCTGGTGATATTTCGTGATCTTCGGCTCGACCAATACCACCTACATTAGAAGGCCGGCGAACTAAATGCTTGACGTCATATTAGTGGACCAATTCTGTGGTTTTGATCAATGATCTTTCGTGACTAGATATTGCATTTGAATAAATTTTTAAGATAAGAGGAATCAAGATGCGACGTCATCTTAAGATACGGCGTTAATGGTCAAAAATTCGAAATTGGTCTACTAGTGTGACGTTGTGTTGCTTAGTTCTTCGGCCTTCTAATCTAGGTGGTATTGGCTCGACCCTCCCACCCCCTGCTCCGTAATCTCATGTGACACTTTTCAAAGTTTGCATTTTTGAAAGTTTTGATTTAGATACCCCGGAAAACTTCAAAACACGTACATACTAATCGACGACCAACCCCAAAATTGGGTAGTCCAAACAGCAGCTGCAAAATCTGAGGATGGTGGGAAAGTACTTAAAAAACACATACGATGCACATTTTGTCTAATTTTTCTTCGAGATATGTTAAAATACTTTGAGTTTGTGTTCTTTGGTCTGAATTGAAGCTAATAAAGAAAACAGAAATAAACGAATGCCAATCGAATCTAGATGAAGGAACGGATATATTTTCTTAATCCTTTTATTACCACCATTTATTGAAAACCATTTTATCATTTTCATTCTGAATTTTGTAAACAGAACACCCTGTTAGATGTTAAAGTACACCAATTCACTGGTGGCGTTTTATCACACCAAAAATAGTGGCAACCAAATGTGGTGTTTCTACACACCAGTCAATTATCGGTGTTTTATTACACCGATTTACTAGTGGTGTTTCCTTACACCAATTTTGGTGGCTACTTTGGTGCCGCCATTTTTGGTGTGAAAATACACCAAAATTATTGACAGTGTCGGAAATTAACTGAAACTCTATATGATTGAGTCCAAAAAAAGTCTAAAATTAAGAATGTATATCAACAAAATAATAACCAAAAATAACTGAACAGCAAATACATAACAATAAATGGTCGATACTAAACATGATACAACCGAAAATACTAAAAGCTAAAAGAAAAGAAAAAAGCAAGCGTCTCTGAATATCAATAATTATGACGTGAATAGCAGAAACTACCAGTTTGTGAAACACCAGATAATTTAAACTTTTTATTCATTTACTTATAAAATAGTTTAAAATTTTATCCAAATTAGCAACTACAGTATGCACGAAATTTTCGCTTTGAAATAATAATAGTTATGATGGAGATTAAAAACGTTTTGTAGTGGCAAACTTTTTAGAAAATAAAAGGGGCTTAGTATAAAGTAGTAATTCTCAACATTTATCATGATGTAGTACCTACATACAGTTATTCTGTGAACATATTTAATTTGATACTAATCTATCAGTGTCGTGAATCTATCAAGAGAAAAAAAATAACTTGTTGTAAAACGTGATTACCCGTTTCTACCAAGGTTACCACGAGACTATCTCACGTTACCTGTTTTATACGGTTCAATATTTGTTCAATCAATCTGATTAAAATATAATTATATAATTAAATAATAATTATACTTAGAAGAACGCTGAAACTGTTGCCTCTCGGGCATTGCCTTTCTTAGTGAAAAGCTGTTGTCCTTGATTAGTCAGCAGTCGACAAATCATTCTCTATAATTCTAAAAAGCTTCTACGATAATTTAAGTTGTCTATTAAAATATGTACTATATTTTGTTTCTTAGAAATGGCTAAATACTACTTTCCGAAATTGTTGAAACAAACTTCAGTGTCTAATCGTTGTGTAATAGATTTAAAGTTTATTTTTTTACAGCAAAAATTTCAATTATATTAGTTCTTTAAAGGACTAGAGACATGTCCTATAATTAAAACTTTACGGTCCTGAATCACACGTTCTGCAAAGAATCGGACTTGCTTCTTTAAAAAATTTTGTCCTAACTCTACACTGTTAATAATTTTTGATTGGTATCACAATAATAATAGTTCCTACTAGCTTCAGCAACTGCAAAGGTGGAATTTTTACCAGCACAGCCGTTGAAGCTATTAGGAACCATTATTAGAATGCTGCAATTTTTTTCGTGTGATTTAAAAAGAACACAGTGTATGTAGTGAATTGAATAGATCCCTAATGTAATTTCAAACAGTTATCTTAACTGTTATTTTCTTTTATAGTTCGGCAGCAAAATAGTTTCCAAGCAAAAAAGTTCCAGGTTAGTCAACTTGCAAGTTAATTGAGTAAATTTTTTAATAATTTTCTTCATTTAAAATATTTCATACTAATTCAAGACTAACATGTTTTCCTACCCATTCATTGACTTTTATGAATGTCACAGTTTATAAAAAAATATTTTTTAAGTGTTTAAAACAAACAAACACTGGACTTCATCGATTTTTTGTTATTATAATTTTCACATGACTATATAAATATAGAATTTACAATAATATCTCTATAAAATCTAAATGTTATGCATTGTAACTTCAAAAGTAATCTTGTCGTTTTTGGAATATATTATGATTAATGTATTTAGTTTTGTATCTCCATTAAAATTTAATTAGTTGAAATACTTGTATGAATTTGAATAAAACCTAAATATGTCAATGAAATGAAATATTTTATTTCGACTGACGGTTGATTTGTTTTACTACAGCTGGTAGTTCGATGTTGAAAATCCTTGATGTTTATTGCCGAAAAATAATGTATTGGGGAAACGTTTTGCATAATTCATTTTATGTTAAGATAATTATTCTTCGCCATTGTTCACGTAAACAAATTTTGTTACACATTTCGGGTGTGTAATTCGAACTAGAACATGCCAACGACAAGCAAAAAACTGGAACAGCATTAATAACTTAGTTTTCAGGTTTGTAATTTTCTCGTATTTTTAATTTTTCAACTTCAAATCGTTGCGATTTGTTGTGGTATAGTTAAAATGAAAATAAATTGCGTATTGTAGCGAGGAAACGCATTGGAAATGAGGTATCAACGCTTTCACTGCTGTCTGTTTTCGGGTCAGTGCACACTGTATGAGCATACATCGAAAAAAAAAACTTTTAATAACTTCTGCTTATTAGTATGACAATCTATTTTTTTTTTCAATTCGAAATGCGTTGTAAAGACCGCTGTTTTTTCTTCTCTTAAACGTTTCGTTTGACCTATTTTTGTTCTGATTGTTCAACCGTGTGATTTTTGATTTACAACGAATGAAAATTTGAAAATAACGATTCATTTAACAAAACGTTTCGTTTTCGAGAAATTAGGGCTATCTCTGGATGCTTCATTTATTCCAGGATTTGTGTATTATCATTAAGTTGATATGAAACTTTTTTTTGAATAAACAGTTAAATGAAGATATATTCATTTATAAGCAATAGTTATCCACTTGCGACCTGGCGTCCCCATTTGAGGACATGTTTTAAAACCTCCCCACAAACAATTAACACGTTAATTAGTTCCCAAATTTACCTGATCAGATAGAATAAAATCCAAATATCAGTTTTCAGCCTTTGATTACAAGTATTAGTTATTTATTTCTATAAAAAATGAAGTTGAACGTTGGTCAATACAAAATTAGTTCTTAAAAAATATTTAAAACTTTTTTCAAACTTTTCATAAAGTTCTTTTAGCAGTTAATTTTAAAGGCGTTTTGAAATAAAAACAATGATAAAATAATATATTTTAACTACAAATAAGTGATACGGCCTTTTTTGTTGCATTTATAGCACAAAATGTGTATTTTGAGTATAAAGCGTGTGTGTGTCCCTGAGTAACTATTAAAAATATTTTTAATTTCTTTGCAAAACATACTTTTTAACAGATATGTGTATGGAAATATTAAGAATATACATGTAGGATTTTGCTAGTGTCTTGAGAGGTTATAGAAATAACTTAAAATATGTAATACGGTATTCGATTTTTTTTTATCCATTTCATCTACATTTTTTATTGTCTATTGGTAACTTGTCTAAGAGTTTCAGGTTTAAAGGTATTTCAACCATATTTTAGGCTCGCATAGACTACGGTTTTTTTAATGCTTTTTTTTATTTAGGATTATTTGAAATTTAATTGCTTTATATTCGATCTATGTATACATTTTTAAACAGAAAATTCATATTATCTAAAAATATTAAACATATCGCACCGAAGGGACGGATCACCCTGTGAATTATGTTGCTGGGAGCCCAGCCGGTATGGCATTTGACTTTCAGACGAAAGGAATTGGTTCGTGTCCAGGCCCCAACAAAGCAACAGCCGACCTAAAAGCGCCCAAAACATTTTTTAGCGCATTAGTCTTAGTATTTCTTTTTGTTGCCAATCAGCGCAAGGTATTTGTATCGTATCTGTATTTAGTTATCAGTAATACAACCACTCATTGTGTCGTTTGAAAATTTGTAAGACTTAAGGGGTCATAGGAGTCTTAAAAATGTGCAAAGAAGGTACTACAAAGTATAGCTTGATCTTTCATTTAATTTTTTAACTATATATAAGTATAAATTTTTTATATGTAATTCTATAAGATTTATTTAATATAAAACAAATTTTAAAATTTATGAAGCTTTACCCAAAACTAAAATGAATATTAAACATAAAGCTATTTGAACACATTGGGATTAGGCTTGCGCGGCAAATTGTGATATCAAAATTGAAACAATGACCAAGAAAATGACTTTATATTGTACAAATATGTACAAACAAAAACTTATACCTAAATTTTCAGCTCAATTTTAATTAGAAATTATTTTAAGAACTTTTTTCTAAAAAAGTTACTAAAAATGTTAAAATTTTGATTTAAAATTTTTTTAAAAATAATTTCTAATTAAAATTGAGCTGAGAATTTAGGTATAAGTCTTTGTTTGTACAAAGGCCCTCGCCAGATAAGACGGTGAAAAATGCCCCCATTCCAATCGGGCTAATTTTTTTTCTGAAAATACCTCATAGTATGGACAACTTCTCAGCCAAGTTTCAGCTCAAAAATATGACGCATTTTTGAGTAAAAAATTAGTTTTTTTTCTTTTTAAATTGATTATTCCCTGAATATATTTGATAAATCCAAAAAACTACTCATGAGTTTTTAGATATCATTGAGTAGTATTCTCAGAAAAATCCGCTCATAAATCTGATCGAGCGATCATTCTTAAAAATGCATTTTTATTTTTCAAAAAAAAATTTCATGCCAAAATCGTTTGGTCACAACTTAGGATTTTGTCTCTACATATTCCTCTATTATCAATCTATAATATATTTTTTTTTCAGATTTTTAAAATTATTGGACGATAGTTTAAAAAAATAATTCTTAAAGCCTGATTTTTTTGCTCTAAAATCCATAGATTTAGAAATAGCATGCCCACCGATTGCGCAATCCCGTACAACGCAATGATGCGTGATGAATCCACATTTCGTCGTTTTTGCAATGCATATACGGGATATTGATTCACAAAAATGGTTTTTCCGAAGAGTTACATACAATAAAAACTGCATTTTTAACTTGCTTCTTTTGTGAATATATACCTCATGCCTTGCAGAAATTATCAATACGCATGCAGCTATAAAATTATGCTAGCGAAACTTGTAAAAAGTTTTAATTAGTTAATATTGAATATATATCTTTTATTAGTCGAATTATCTCATGGTGCTATCTGGTGGCGTATGGCATGCCATGTGCAAGAGCTTGCGAACTGCCTTATGGGATAATGGTTAACAAATGGCTTCACCTTTCCCCCTAGAGGCAGATCTGCTACTTTCTAAATCTATGCTAAATTCTTTAGTCCGAAAGAAATTCTCCCAGATTGAATTTCCCCGCCTTTGTTAGGAGTGCCATCTGCCGAGTAAGTAGTGCGAAAAGTCAGGTTTTAAGAATATTTTATTTTTTTTTAAACTATCGTCCAATAATTTTAAAAATCTGAAAAAAATATATATTATAGATTGATAATAGAGGAATATGTAGAGACAAAATCCTAAGTTGTGACCAAACGATTTTGGCATGAAATTTTTTTTTGAAAAATAAAAATGCATTTTTAAGAATGATCGCTCGATCAGATTTTTGAGCGGATTTTTCTGAGAATACTACTCAATGATATCTAAAAACTCATGAGTAGTTTTTTGGATTTATCAAATATATTCAGGGAATAATCAATTTAAAAAGAAAAAAACTTTAATTTTTTACTCAAAAATGCGTCAAATTTTTGAGCTGAAACTTGGCTGAGAAGTTGTCCATACTATGAGGTATTTTCAGAAAAAAAATTAGCCCGATTGGAATGGGGGCATTTTTCACCGTCTTATCTGGCGAGGGCCTTTGTACAATATAAAGTCATTTTCTTGGTCATTTCTTCAATTTTGACCTCACAATTTGCCGCGCAAAAATAGCTTTATGTTTAATATCATTTATTTTAGTTTTGGCTAAAGTTTCATAAATTTTAAAATTTGTTTTATATTAAATAAATCTTGTAGAATTACATATAAAAAATTATACTTATATATTGAGTAGTTAAAAAATTACATGAAAGATCAAACTATACTTTGTAGTTCCTTCTTTGCATATTTTTAAGACTCCTATGACCCCTTAAGATCAACCAATCGCCATAGTTTTTATAACAAGCTGATTTTAAATGCCGCTGAATGTTTTTACTTAGTAGCGAAAAACTAGTATAAAAGTAATTAATCAATCCTTTTTTAGCACAATTTAAATAATATTGAGTTTTTTAAGTGCTTCATAAAAAGTATTAAAAAACTGTACTGGAGGTACGTGCTTCTTTCATACTTAAAAATACATAACGGTAATAAATCTACTGTGTAGAGGTTTTTAGTTCCATAAAATTGGTTGTTATACATTTTTGTTGAATGTTTAAGAGGATTTATCAGCCAACTTTATTTGGATTCTGACTCGCCAGGTGGCGTTACAAACTTTCGCCAAATGATACGTCTGGCGATTTAAAAAAGGGGATACGTTTCTCGTTCTGGTGAGTGGTGCACGGCGAGATTTCATCGCAAGATAAAGAGGATTTGATTGTAATCAAGGGTTGACTAACGAATACTGGTTCCGGTACACGTACACTTTTGATAGCCGGGACGATTTCTGGAAATTTATTATTTGTGTTGCTTGGTTATTTCTCTTTCATTTAATTTTTTTTATTTGTTTAATAAGTTATATTTATTTTGTAAATCTTACGATCTTTCAGGAAGCAATTTCTTTTCTGGTTTGCACTTACTAATATATTATTTTTCTATTTAAAATTATCAAGATGTGATACCGCTACGATTAAAAATGTGCAAAGAGGGTACTACAAAGCATAGTTTAATCTTTTATGTAACTTTTTATCTACTCCACATATAAGTAAATTTTTATATGAAATTCTATAAAATTTACTTATTATAAAACAAATTTTAAAATTTATGAAACTTTAGCCAAAACTAAAATAAATGATAACAAACATAAAACTATTTGAACACATTGAGATTAGGCTTGCGCGCCTAATTTTGAGTTCAAAATTGATGAAATGTCCAAGAAAATGACTTTATATTGTAGAAATATGTACAATCGAAGACTTATACCTAAATTCTGAGCTCAATTTTAATAAGAAATTATTTTAAGAGCTTTTTTTCTAAAAAAAAATTTATAAACGTTTTAGAAAAAAGCTCTTAAAATAATTTCTAATTAAAATTGAGCTTAAAATTTGGTGTAAGTCTTTGTTTGTACAAATTTGTACAATATAAAGTCATTTTCTTGGTCATTTCTTCAAATTTGACCTCAACATTTCGCGCGCAAGCCTAATCCCAATGTGTTCCATATGTTTGTTATCATTTATTTTAGTTCTGGCTGAAGTTCCATTAATTTTAAAATTTGTTTTATAATAAGCAAATCTTATAGAATTACATATAAAAAAAATTATACTTTTATATTGAGTAGTTAAAAAATTACATGAAAGATCAAAGCTTTGCTTTCATGCTTTGCTGAAATGCTTTGTAGTACCTTCCTTCCACATTTTTAAGACTCCTATGATCCCTTAAATCAAGTTTCGTACTTTAATTGTTGGCGTAGCAATCTTTATGTTTGTTAAAACTAATGGCATACTAATGCAAAAGTAGAAACCCCAATGTATAATGAATCTGTCGTATTAGTAGTTTTAAATTCAATAATAAGGTCAGCAAGATACGAACAAACGCGGGTTTATGGTCTCCAAAAACATCTGCAGGAACCTTTTGTATTGCTAGTGACAGTTTGTCAATTTGTTCATTCGGTTGCTCTTGTAAATTAGACACTGAGTCTCTTTATTACAAGCCTTACTCCCGCCACTAATCTGTACATTCGTTCTGAAAGAAGCTTTCTACATTGCACACCTTTGGAGCCGGGAAATCTTGACGTGTTTTTTGCAACTTTTCAAGGCCTCTAAAATAGCGTCGGACTGCGTGATTGGCACATTAAACTTTCAGTAATCTGCCATCAAACGACACATGTTCTTGATTCTCGTCGAAACGCAAGGGTATTATAATAACATTAACTGCCACCTATAACCACTTCCGCACAAGATTTATAACTTCAGAACAAATATAGCCTAACCCAGCATTCAGTTACAATTTGAATCTTCAACTCTAAAAATTGGCCACTATAATTACATTTTTTTCTTCCGCAAATTAAATAAATAATCTTTATAGTTTGCTAAATTTATTTGCAGTTTGAAGAATAATTATGTAAAATTGAACGAGTCACATCCTGTAGCATCCTTTCCGTGATCTTTGGCAATGCTTTGAAAATCTCACCTTAAATTACACGAGATTCTTGTAATTAAATAACTATCAATAACTATAATATTTGAAAAAACCTGATATATCCAGAACATTTGGCAATGATAAACATGAAAAAACTCCAAATTGTACTGATAATTAAAGGAATTTAATTGTAAATTAATACCAATTAGCTCTTTAAGCAAAAAAAAGTAACACTGTGAACCACTTTCTTAGTAAACAAATATAATAAACATTAAAAAAAATCACATTGTGGTGTATTTTTTATAATGCCATTCCAAATCGATTTACAAAGAAAAAATTAATAATCCGTAATATTTCAAATAAGGATTTTCGTGATATTGCTGATGTGGCAACAATAATTTAAATGACTAAATATTAAATTCCAATGCTACTTTAATGGATCGTTCGTCGACATGACAAGATGACAGATGTCCGTATGGACAAACAGAAGAACAAAAAGTATGAAGTTAGGTCCCTGCTGTCCTATCTTTCGATGACAAAAATGATTCTTAAGATCTGATGGATAGAACAGATTTCGTCACCGAAGTAAGGACAGACAGACGGGACACTTTGGGAAGACTACCATGTCAATACCTTTTTTTCTATTAAAAAAATGTTTCGAATTTTAAAAAAGATTATAAAATATTCTAAAAATAACGTCAAAGCTTCATCCTCATTGACTATACATCCCAGGACCCCTCCCTAAACATTTTTTAAATAAACGTTTCTATTTCTCCCTTCAATAAACCCACAGACTACGACCGTCATTTCAGAAATGGTAAACCAAAGGTCACCAAGGGATTCGATTGAATAACTCGTCAAATATTCAGCCAAATGTAACAAAAACTAAGATTTAGGGTTTATGAGGATTCTTAATATTTCTAAATTATAAAATTGGGTGCTGCCATTGGAAATTTTAAAGTTAATAGCATTTTTAATATGAACACGGCTCCTTATGCAAATTTTTTGTCCTGCAATTAACTCATGATGTTATATAAACACAAAGTCAAAAAGGTTCTATAGGATGACTAACGTTCGAAATAATCACTAGTGGGAACTTTTTCCACAGCTGTACATGTCAAAATCGCTAAAAGTATCCAATCGCCAATAGCCCTCGTGTAGCTCTAGTGCGACGATAATTTAAACCAAATCTAATCTAAAAGTATCCAACCTATACTACAACTAAAGTAGTCAAGTTTAAAAGTCGCGCGAAATTCTTTGACTGGATTTATAAAGAGCTCCGCCCACTTTTCCATGTGGTTTAGGTTTACAGTTTGAACGATTTAGATATTGGCGTTTTTTTCCTTCTACGATTTGGCGACATTTATTTTTGTGTGTCATCAAATTTTAAAATCATAGATTCTCGTTTGTTATGAACGTTTTTGTCATAAAAAGTACTTGAAAAGTAAAAGCATCATTTAAATTCTGTATTAATATACACAGATAATGCATGAGTGAATTATTTAAATTAATAATAAATCTTTTTAATCAATTAAGCCAAGTTGTCCTACAGATGTCGCCACGATTCTCAAAATGAAGCTTTTAAAAAAAATTAATAATTAAAAAACTGATTGATATTGTTCCTTCAAATCTTTTTTAAATTTTCTTTCATCCCTATTTGCGTATCTGGTGCAAACAGATCATACGTTTAAAAAATACTTTACAAGAAACTGTGATTTGAAAAATAAAGCATTACGTGTATAGGACTGACAGTCCCTCTTAATGTGCAGATAAATCTAGTTGCAACAATTTATTTCTTTTACATCAAGTTGAACTTTTCAATACTATATTTCAGGTATATTTTCAATACAATATTTAAGCTTTGTAATAAAATTAATTTTACATTATTTACATCAAATGCAAGATAAACTTTTGTGTATCAATAAGAAAAACGTGGTCACTCCTAATTTTAACGCTTTATTTATTCTTGAAAAAACAAGTTAAAAGTAATTTAATAAAATACACATTTCAATACATTGTATTATATTTCAATGTTTTTTTAGGAAAAAAGTTTTTTTACTTGCAAACAAATGAAGAGTACACGGGAAGAACCCATTGATTTCGTGGAAGGCTTTCCTTAATAGCTTCTTTGGGGATGATAGCGAGAAATCGCCTAAAGGTGTAAAGAAGCCGGTTACTCGCTTTGTTTATCTTTCGTGGAAACCCTGATTCACGCCAAAGATCAATGGAACGCGTCACACGTTTGAACCGCGATTGAAGAACCAAAAGAAAAACCGGTTTCCGGTCGCCAATGTCCGCCAAGCAGACACAATTACGGAAAGACTGAAGAAATCAAGCGGTTCTTCCCATGTACTCATCATATGAAAAGTCCACAAACCTTTTACAATATCATTGTGTTCGTGCTATCTTTTAGCTTCTGTATTTAAAAGTTAACTTGTTGTAAAAGAGTTAAATTATTACAATTAGATTTATCTACACTTTAAACATTTAACAAAAATGTGTAACAACCAATTTTAGGGAACAAAACACCTCTACAAAATAGATGACTTATTGTTATATATTTTTAAGTAAGAAGGAAGCAATAAATACATGCTCATTTTTTTAACAGTAATTACTTTGCTTAAATAAGTTTTGCAAAATAATTTTAATAAATCTTTGCCGTAAATAAAAATAATAAGTAAAACTTCTGCCACTGTTGAGCTAGTTTTTATTTAAATATTTTCTTTTTACTTTGTAGAATTTATTTAAACTCTCTAATTTATTGTTTAAACTTTTTTTTTAAAATCTAGAAATAGGTTTTTAAGAAATTATTCCTATGTATATTTTTCCCTCCATCCATCAGTTTTATGTGTTAGACTTAAGTATTTTTTGTAAGTAGAAATTTTCTGGTATTCATACTGAAAAATGTAAGTAATACAACCGTTACAAGTAATATTTATTTAAGACAGAAATTTCTTTGAAGTCTTATTTCAAGTTTACATAATTTCAAAACTAAATAAGTAATTTTCTGTTTTAGATACTGCTGGCACAGAGAACATATTTATAAAGTCCAAAGAAGGAGATGACTGATTTGAATATTGATTAACACAGGTAAGAAAATATTCCCCCCTCCCCTTCCGATTGCATTATTTGCAAAATTGAACATTTTAATGCAGTTGTTGTGACACAACTACAAGCTCTCATTCTACTTTCTTTATGTCTACCAAATCAAAACTTTGGCACGTGTTATTTGTTTTTTTTGCACGCGAATTCATTGGAATCACAAAGTAAAACTAAGAATCTATCATACTTTTTTCCAAAAGGTCAAAATAAATTTCTATAAAAAATTTTTATCCAATAACACTGTAAGCGGGGTCAATTTGTTCCTATTGAGATTCGAACAGAATAGGATACCCTTTTTGCTCAAAGTGTTCATTAGAATATGAAAAATGGGATGGCGATATTTTTTTTACTTTCCCAACTACGTTGCTGCTTATAATGGCATCTGTCAGATTTGTTCCACCAAGCTTTGGTAACACAAGTTAAACAACTTCATTTTTTTTGCTTTTAAGTAATATTTTACAAAATTTTTCTTTAAGGTTAAAAAAGTTGTTTGCAGGCCTGAAATAACATCGTAAATATTTGGTAAACATTAGTATTTAAAAAAAATTCGAATAATCTACTAAACCCGCAACAGCACGAGTTACTTTTGCAAATACATATTATCCATGCTAGTGACGTTACACCTTATTTTCAAAAAACTTTTATCAGCTTTGCTTACTATGTTTTCCTTCGTATTGGGCTAAAATTTCAACATGCTTGTATGTTTTGAAAATCGTTGTTCTCGAATTAGCGTATCAAAACGAAACTCATTAGGCCATATAACAATCGGTTTGTTTAAGTTTTTTATCGCTTCAACAAGCACCCTATTAACTACGGTGGTTATTACAACTCTATAAATTGAAGTCCATCAGTCTAGGTGATGGATGGCCTGGGCTTCAAAAGACCCACGTCAAAACAATGGTTTCCTCAGAAAACGTGTCAAGCTGTCTACGACTCGAGAAGCCTGACCTGCTCCGTTAGCGACAAATTGCAAACGCACGCTGGGCTGGCCTGTCGTAAAATGAAAAATTATCATTGTTTTGGTCGCCATTTTTATCTTTGTTTGGCATCTATTGTTGCTTTGCAGCGATGCAGGCGGATCATTTACATATCACCGCGGCAGAAGTAGTGCCTGTGCCGTCGTGCATGGGAGCCAATTGACCTTTGTCGAAGAAACAAGCGCTCGCTCATGCGTTTAAGACTAATGTCCAAGCACTGGGGTGTGATTCAAGGTTGTGAAAACACAGAGCTGAATCATCCCCTGCCATTGTAGAGGAAGAAGATAATCGAGATCACCTGTTTTTTAATGGAACAAAAGTTTTTTATGTCTGCTTCCTTCGCCTTGGTTGTTTAATTTCGCATTTTGAGCCATTACGCATAGTTGTACAACTCCATGGTTGTAAGACTCTCTATTCACATTCTTGGCAAGTCAGCCAACTTGGTTTAATATTACTATTTATAAGAATATTGTTGAGTACGACTGTGGCTGACATCTTTATCCCTTTATCTTCTGATTGATACAATCGCTCGTATTAAAGAGTAGGAAATGTCAGAATTAAAGCTGAAATGCTAGTGGTGGTTTTCTTAATAATCCTGATCATGTCCTCTATAGCTATAGCCAATGTGCATCTCTAATGCCACGTTATTTCACCTAAACTAAATCTCTGTAGTCGCCGTCCACATAAACAAAATATTCCACTTATATTGATGTTTACTTGTGGTGATAAAGATGGTATTATATTTCACCAGTTCCATTAGAAGAATCGTCTCCCTGATTACGATCAGTGGTAATATTTCATCCAGGTGTTGATATTTTCATCCTCCATAAAACTCTCTCCTTTAGGGACGCTTTGTAACTTTTTTTTATCTGTTGGCTAACCGCGCATATTTGGCTAGATTGGGAGTAAAAGAAATATTCTGCTTCCGTAGAATAGGTTGATGCAACATTCAGACTTTTAAAGAAAACTTACCTGTGTGGTTTTTGAAATAACAGAACCGATCATATTGTTCTTTTGTTGTCGAACAAATGGTAATTATTTTTATAAAACTGTTTTTGCGCAGCAATGAAATGGGAAGGTTACTATACAGATACTGGGGTGTGGTTCAAGGCTTCAGAACACACAGCTGAGTCATCAACTGCTATTATTGAGAAGGAAGACAATTTAGAGCACGGGTTGTAACAATACCAGCTTTTTAGAGGAAATAAAAATATTTATTTTTAGTAGACTATTTTAGTACAAGTTCGTTCAATTAAAAGCATGAACTCTTTTTGATTAGTTTGTACTAAGATTAGTAAACCAACTTGTTTAAGTTTACAGTCGAACTTCAACGTAAAGAAGTTGATATTTTAAATGACTTAGGATGTGTTTCTCGCTCCATTTATTTTTTATTCGATTGAATTCGTTTTGCCAAACATGACGCACCTTATTTTCACTTCAAGTAAAAATAATGTACTTATAAATTTTATAATTAAGAGTGTTTATTTTGCTTTTAAGCACAACAAAGAAAATTAGATCTAAATACCTACTCTTCCATTACTTAGATCCTTTATAAGCTTTATTGAAGTTCAATAAATTAGTCAGAGTTGAATAAACCACCTAATTTTGATTAAACGATCCTCCTAACTTTTGGAATCAAGATTCATTTATTCATCCTTACACGTATTATCTATTTCGAACTAGTTTCGAAAATCAATATACAAAAAGTCTAAAGCATCCTATTGTAGTAATCAGAAATGGTTCAATGCTACAATGACAGTGTTCAATTATAATTGAACATTAAAAATCATCAATTGAACATCAATTATAATTGAATATTGAATATCATCAATTGAACATCAATTATAATTGAATATTTAATATCATCAATTGAACATCAATTATAATTGAATATTGAATATCATCAATTATAATTGAACATTGAATATCATCAATTATAATTGAACATTGAATATCATCAATTATAATTGAACATTGAATATCATCAATTATAATTGAACATTGAATATCATCAATTATAATTGAACATTGAATATCATCAATTGTAATTGAACAAGAACTATTAATAACATTGATAATTATCAATCTTGATTGATAATTCTTCTCAGACTTTAATTGAAATTCAATAAATTAATCAGAGTGGATTAAACCACCTGCTTTCGAATTTAAAAAAAATCAATTAGCAATGTTATTGGTACTTCCTGGACACTCTTCCCGGCAGCTTAAGCTCTAGCTTCTCATTTCAATGTTAATTGAACTATTGTAAATAGCAATTATTCAAATTATTAGTTGGTTATCACCAAAGGTTTATTAAACCTTGTTTATCTTCCTTTTTATTCGCAAAAGTGACTGATAAAAGAAATATGAACTATAAACTCGTTTTCTATTGTTGACTTGTTGGGTTTTGATGGTATTAGTGTACGTTATTAAAACTACTTTCTTTTCTAATAACATGGCGTTTTTAATTTGATAAATTCATTACTTTTATATCACTGTCCCAGTTCTTAAATCATTCTTTATATCAATTTTTACAATTTAAATTATTATAGATTTCAGAAACCTTTTTTACTATGCAAATCTCACTTTCATTGATAGGCCTTCATATATTTAGACGCTTAAAACTTCTTCATGGTTGATAAACCTATTAGACAAAAAATGGTGTTGTTGATATTTTTTAAACTGCCATCAAATACGCTTTTTTTTATACTTCGTTGTTGTTTTATTAAAACTAAATGTATTCTCGCGTGATTAGCTTGGACACAAAATCAAATGGATAATTTCAGGGTGGAGGTACTGCAATGACCCTTTCCTTGACATTCTTTATTTTAAGACGAAAGCGACAGGGCAACAAAATTTGTGGTTTCCTGTAAAACAAAATCCTGATTTTAAACTCGAGTTTAAATTGTTTAGTTTTGTGCGAATTTTTGTGTTTATCTTCATCAAATGCTTATTAAACACTTTAGTGGTTGATATATTTCGTTAAAACACGTTTTTATTGCATATTTCCAAAGAAAAAAAATCCTTGCATGTCTTACAAAAATAAATTCTCATTTTCAGTTTGTCTTGCATTTTAAATAATAATAATATAGTAGTGCAATTTTTTTTATTTGAACGCGTCTCAAAATTACAAGGTATTGTGCACTTGTATTCTCTGAGGTATAGACATAAAACCGCTGACCTTATTGTGTAAGTCTACGAATTAGAAAAGACTTAATAAAACATATCCCTCATTATAAACAATGTTAGTTAGGTAGAGTCCAAAATTTCAATTGCCGCTAATGATTACCATTGTATTTCCGAAGATAAGTGCATGTAAAATGTTAAGTTGAATAGTTCATACTTGGAGGTCAAAGCTGTAAGAACTAATTGACATTAACCCCTCCAGATCGCATTGGGTGTATACATACAATTTAACCGGATTTTAAGATAAGCTATTTATCTACAAGTATTTATTTACTTGCACGGTTTTGCAGATAAATTCTTTTGTACAAGCGAAAACAACTCCCAGGATCTTGTGAAGATATCGGACATATTCTCAGCTAGTAATTTAAACAGACTAAACCTAGTTGCAGGGCCTGATTTCCGAGAGGGCAAACGGGGCACGTGCCCAGGGCCCCCTGAGCATTTATGCTCAATACAACTGAAGAGTACGGGAAAAACCGATTGATTTTGCAGAGAAGTTTCCTTAGCAGGCCACTTTGGCGATGATAGCGAGTGATCGCCTAAACTTGTGTAAGGAAACCAGTTCCTACCATAGATATCATAGTTAAAGTAATAGATTGGCAGATCACGTGACCTCCAATGCTAACGACGGGACGCGCAAGGAGCTCCCAGAAGAGCCCCAATGAAGTCAGTGTTGTAGGTCACGTGATATGCCACGCTAATAATTTAACTACTATCTCTGTGGTTCCTAGCTTCCAAGATTCAGGCGATTGGCGATCCCAACGCTTGGACCAAGCGAAGAAGAAAGAGAGAAACCGGTTTTCTGCCGCCAAGCAGACAATTCCGCCTAATAAATCAATCGGTTATTCCGTGTACTCTTCAACTGTTTCAAAACTAAACGTTTTAATATATGAAATATGTAAAAAAGATATTCAATTCATGAACTAAAGTTGGCAAAGTGGTTTTGGTTAACATAGAAAAATACACACGAATATTTTCTGGAGGTATTTGGGGGCCTCCAAATTTTGTTTTGTGCTCAGAGCCCCTAAAGTTGAAAGTCGGTCCCTCCCTAGTTGTATCCTATAACTAAACCCAATTGTATCCTGTACCCTATAACTCCCTAGTTGTATCCTACAACTGTCCCCTATAACTAAACTCAAAAATTTAAGGTGGAAGGGAAGTACATTTAAAACTTCATATTTTAAGCTTCCATTTTTGATGTATAAATCAACCATAAAGTATCATAAGTAAATAATGGACATAATTTTATCAAAAGTTGACTAGTGTGCATTTTGGATCATCCGAATATACTCATATTGTTATTGGATATATACGGATACATTATAAGCAACAATACTATTTTTCTGACTTTTATTGTATGAGTGAAAGTATGTTTGATTTATATCTTTATGGAATGAAAATTATGCAGAATATTTTTTTTTAAAGTTATATTTTCATTTATAAAAATAGGAAAAGTGGAAAAAGAAAATATTTTGTTGCACTTGGGTGCAAGTGTTTATTCCGTTGCACAAAGAAGCAAACGAGTAAAAATATATTTTGGTTTTAAAATAGTACTTTAAGCCACAAGTACCAGAGCAACGTAGCGTCATTGTGCAAATTAGATGCAAATTAGATTGCTGATAAGGAAAATTTAAACATTTACTGTAAGCTGGATGTACCATTGGGGAGTCAAACGAAGGTTTTAAATTGCAGATCACAGGCTTCTAAAATCTATGAGATGTACCCATCTCAGTTCTTGTAGCCTTAGACAATTCACTGGTTTTTATTCTTCAATCATTCTTTTAACATTGGTTGAATTTTTTTCTAACAGTAATTGTCAGATATTTATTTTTTATTTGTTTAGCTCCAATTGTTTCGGGTTCATTACAAAGCCCGAAACGCATTAGTGGTTGATAGACTCCGTTAAGCATACGCTTTGATTGATACATTCTCCCGAAGGCGAATAAAAAAGTATTCCCTTAAGAAAAACTTCTTTTTTCTGCATGTTATTGTCTTATTCAAAATATGTATAATCGCGTGATCAGATGGAATACAAAAAAGCAAAACAGCTAGTTTCCGGGAGGGGGATATGAGTGACCCTTTCCACGATAACAACGCCTTCAAGACTTCGCTGTCTTGACAGAGCTGTAACTGGTAACTATATGTATTTGTAGAAAAGGTTTTTTGTTCTAACGGTGGGCATTTGATATTTTCCATTTTAAGAAGTTAAATTAGTAGGTTAGAGACATACTGGGGTAAGAAAAAATTTTCGTAGCTGAAATTTTTTCTACACACAGCAACCAAATTTTCTTTAATTTTTATAGCATCAATATAGATTTTAAACTCTAATCGATCGTTGAGTAGAGAAAAAAACACAGTCTCTTTCCAAACTTTTCAAAAACGCGGAATGATAGAAACTAATTGGCCGCTGTGGTATTTTGGTTATTTGGAATCAATTTAATTGTTCTTAATGCCAAATAGCAACTGAAATGTACTTTAATTTGAAGTTGATTGTTAAGAGGGACTGTCAGTCCTATACACGTAATGCTTTATTTTTCAAATCATAGTTTCTTGAAAAGTATTTTTTAAACGTATGATCTGTTTGCACCAGATACGCAAATAGGGATGAAAGACAATTTTAAAAAGATTTGAAGGAACAATATCAATCAGTTTTTTAATTATTAATTTTTTTTAAAGCTTCATTTTGAGAATCGTGGTGACATCTGTAGGACAACTTGGCTTAATTGATTAAAAAGATTTATTATTAATTTAAATAATTCTCTCATGCATTATCTTTGTATGTTAATACAGAATTTAAATGATGCTTTTACATTTCAAGTACTTTTAATGACAAAAACGTTCATAACAAACGAGAATCTATGATTTTAAAATTTGATGACACACAAAAATAAATGTCGCCAAATCGTAGAAGGAAAAAAACGCCAATATCTAAATCATTCAAACTGTAAACCTAAACCACATGGAAAAGTGGGCGGAACTCATTATAAATCTAGCCAAAGAATTTCGCGCGACTTTTAAACTTGACTACTTTAGTTGTAGTATAGGTTGGATACTTTTAGATTAGATTTGGTTTAAATTATCGTCGCACTAGAGCTACACGAGGGCTATTGGCGCTTGGATACTTTTAGCTATTTGGATATGTACAGCTGTGGAAAAAGTTCCCACTAGTGATTATTTCGAACGTTAGTCATCCTATAGAACCTTTTTGACTTTGTGTTTATATAACATCATGAGTTAATTGCAGGACAAAAAAAATTGCATAAGGAGCCGTCTTCATATTAAAAATGCTATTAACTTAAAAAAAATTAATGGCAGCACCCAATTTTATAATTAAGAAATATTAAGAATCCTCATAAACCCTAAATCTTAGTTTTTGTTACATTTGGCTGAATATTTGACGAGTTATTCAATCGAATCACTTAGTGACCTTTGGTTTACCTTTTCTAAAATGACGGCCGTAGTCTGGGGGTTTATTGAAGGGAGAAATATAAACGTTTATTTAAAAATGTTTAGGGAGGGGTCCTGGGATGCATAGTCAATGAGGATGAAGCCCTGACGTTATTTTTAGAATATTTTATAATCTTTTTTTTAAATTCGAAACATTTTTTTTAATAGAAAAGAAGGTATTGACATGGTAGTCTTCCCAAAGTGACCCGTCTGTCTGTCCTTACTTCGGTGACGAAATCTGTTCTATCCATCAGATCTTAAGAATCATTTTTGTCATCGAAAGATAGGACAGCAGGGACCTAACTTCATACTTTTTGTTCTTCTGTTTGTACGTCCATACGGATATCTGTCATCTTGTCATGTCGACGAACGCGACCCATTAAAGTAGCATTGGAATTTAATTTTTAGTCATTTAAATTACTGTTGCCACATCAGCAATATCACGAAAAACCTTCTTTGAAATGTTAAAGATTATTAATTTTTTCTTTGTAAATCGATTTGGAATGGCGTTATAAAAAATATATAACAATGTGATTTTTTTTAATGTTTATTATATTTGTTTACTAAGAAAGTGGTTCACAGTGTTACTTTTTTTTGCTTAAAGAGCTAATTGGTATTAATTTACAATTAAATTCCTTTAATTATCAGTGCAATTTGGAGTTATTTCATGTTTATCATTGAAAAATGTTCTGGATATATCAGGTTTTTTCAAATATTATAGTTATTGATAGTTATTTAATTACAAGAATCTCGTGTAATTTAAGGTGAGATTTTCAAAGCATTGCCAAAGATCACGGAAAGGATGCTACAGGATATGACTTGTTCAATTTTACATAATTATTCTTCAAACTGCAAATAAATTTAGCAAACTATAAAGATTATTTATTTAATTTGCGGAAGAAAAAATGTAATTATAGTGGCCAATTTTTAGAGTTGAAGATTCAAATTGTAACTGAATGCTGGGTTAGTCTATATTTGTTCTGAAGTTATAAATCTTGTGCGGAAGTGGTTATAGGTGGCAGTTAATGTTATTATAATACCCTTGCGTTTCGACGAGAATTTCATTCTAGTACTTAAGTAACTGCACATGTAGGCTTTTTAATTCTTTTAGAACTTCTCGAGCAACATTCAAGAACATGTGTCGTTTGGTGGCAGAGTAATGAAAGTTTAATGTGCCAATCACTCAGTCCGACGCTATTTTAGAGGCCTTGAAAAGTTGCAAAAAACACGTCAAGATTTCCCGGCTCCAAAGGTGTGCAATGTAGAAAGCTTCTTTCAGAACGAATGTACAGATTAGTGGCGGGAGTAAGGCTTGTAATAAAGAGACCAGTGTCTAATTTACAAGAGCAACCGAATGAACAAATTGACAAACTGCCACTAGCAATACAAAAGGTTCCTGCACATGTTTTTGAAGACCATAAACCCGCGTTTGTTTGTATCTTGCTGACCTTATTATTGCCTTTGAAACTGCTAATACGACAGATTCATTATACATTGGGGTTTCTACTTTTGCATTAGTATGCCATTAGTTTTAACAAACATAAAGATTGCTACGCCAACAATTAAAAGTACGAAACTAGATTTAAGGGGTCATAGTCTTAAAAATGTGCAAAGAAGGTACTACAAAGCATAGTTTGATCTTTCATGCAATTTTTAACTACTCAATATAAAAGTATAATTTTTTTATATGCAATTCTATAAGATTTACTTATTATATAACAAATTTTAAAATTTATGAAACTTCAGCCAAAACTAAAATAAATGATAACAAACATTAGACTATTGGAACACATTGGGATTAGGCTTGCGCGCGAAATTTTGAGGTCAAAATTGAAGAAATGACAAAGAAAATGATTTTATATTGTACAAATATGTACAAACAAAGACTTATACCTAATTTCTAAACTAAATTTTAATAAGTAATTATTTTCAGAGCTTTTTTTCTTAAATTTTTATTAATTTTTTTAGAAAAAAGCTCTTAACATAAATTCTAATTAAAATTGAGCTCAGAATTTAGGTACAAGTCTTTGTTTGTACATATTTGTACAATATAAAGTCATTTTCTTGCTCATTTCTTCAATTTTGACCTCAAAATTTGGCATGCAAGCCTAATCCCAATGTGTTCAAATAGTTTTATGTTTGTTATCATTTATTTTAGTTTTGGCTGAAGTTTCATAAATTTTAAAATTTGTTATATAATAAATAAATTTTATAAAATTACAGATAAAAAATCTACTTATATGTTGAGTAGTTAAAAAATTACATTAAAGATCACCTTCTTTGCAGATTTTTAAGACTTCTATGACCCCTTAAGAACAATACTGTTTATGTGCCGAAGCTAAACTAGTATTCCGAAGTTTACAGGGATGACTTTAGAGCAGTTCATAGCGGTATCAAATCTCGGTAATTATAAATAGAAATATAATGTATTAGTACGAGCAAACCAGAAAAGAAATCGTTTCCTGAAAGATCGTAATATTTACAAAATAAATATAATTTATTAAACAAATAAAAAAATTAAATGAAAGAGACATAACCAAACAACAAATTTTTTTCCCCTCCAGAACATCGTCCGGGCTCGCAAAAGAGTACCGGAACCAGTTTTCGTTAGTCTAAACCTGATTACCATCGAATAATCTTTATCTTGTGATTGAGAAAGCTTGCTGTGCTCCACTCCCCAGAAAGAGAAACGTATCCCCTTTTTTAAATCGCCAGACGTATCATTTGGCGAAAATTTTTAACGCCACCTGGCGAGTCAGAATCAAAATAAAGTTGGCTGATAAATCCTCTTAATGTATTACAATTGTTCAATGCTTTGAAGTCCAATAAAAGTAAGCTTTTGTATGTTACCAATGCTACCAATATCTCCTAGAAGTTTTTGTAAAATTAGCCTTGGT
This sequence comes from Hylyphantes graminicola, assembly GCA_023701765.1. NCBI lineage: Eukaryota > Metazoa > Arthropoda > Arachnida > Araneae > Linyphiidae > Hylyphantes > Hylyphantes graminicola. The sequence continues at coordinate 9,316,071 of CM043123.1, forward strand.
CTTTTTGAAAATGTGCCACGTTTTTATGAAGCTTTTGGAGGGGCTGGGGAGCCCAGTGGGTTAGGCACTCGCCTAACATGGAAAGGTCCCAGGTTCGGGTCCGGGCATCGCCAAAATAACTGCCGACCTATTAACGGCCCGTGCAGCCAAAAATGTCCGACGAATAATACCCCGTGTAAGGGAGTGCAAGTTAAATATCGTACGCAGCTTTAGGACTTCGAAGGATGTCACCCTTAACGGTTGCGTTGGGTGCCTATTCAAGTGTCGGCTCGTCACTTGACTGTGGTTTCAAAATAAGACACCCGTCGCCAATAGCCCTCGTGTAGCTCTAGTGTGACGATAATTCAAGCCTAACCTATGATGCTTTTGGTTCGTGAGGGTAATTTAGATGTGAAATTCATTTTTAAACGTTGACGTTAGTTACAGTTAATGCAAACTAACAGATTTCGATAGGAGGAGGAATAGGTGGAACAGGCAAGGGTCATCGTTCCTTATAGGAAAGGCTTGAAAGGACTGACGCCTGTTGTACCCTGATGATTGTCTGTGGTAGAATCGTGAGTGGATCGGCTATTCTCTGTGTCCAAGGGGGAAAATAGTATCCGCGCATCTTGGTTGATTCTTTTTTAATTTGCTACAAAAGAATTTTTCGGTCTCTGATTGTTATCATTGTGGATGGCCAGTGCATGTTTGCCTTTTGTCTTATTTTTTTTCTATGGTTTTCTTGAGATGAGTTATTTCTTATTGTTGATTTGTGAAAGCAATATGAGATTTCTGCTCGTGGCCGGCAAACAATGAACGTGTGTTTATGAAAGACATTATGTGTTGAGGAAGAAGGGGGTGATGTCCAATATTATGACAAAAGACATAGGTTCTTTTGCTTAATATGTGCAGTGTTATGTAACAATTTTTATTTGCGTGAAAGAGAGACTAATTTTAAATAAAATGTAAGTTTTGAATAAGTCTATGTCCATACATTAAGCAATGTATGCATGAATAAGGTTTTTACAAGCTTATTTGGTTTTTATATGGTGTGTTTAACTTATTGTTGCTACATGTTTCGTGTTTCAAATTCAATGAAAACAGTTAAAATTGTTTCAAATCCATCGTTTTTCTTTTTGTTGAGATTTTGGTAATAACATCTTTGATATTTTTTGAAGTGAAAACAGCAAAAAAAAAACTGCTTTATCCGTTTGCAATACAGTTTTAGGTATTCCTTTTATTGTAAATATTTAAGTCACTTTAGGAGTGCTAGCATTTATAGTAATGAAAATAAATTGATAATTTTGCTTAGGTTAAAGTATCTGTTAAATTATGTTAAATATATGTTTCTGTTCAATAAATTGAAACGATATAAAAAATTCGGTATTTTTTCAAGCATCATTGGGTTTGGAAAATCTTATCTACATTAGTTCGAAAAATCGTACCATTTGAATTTTTAACCTTACCTCATCATTTAAAATACGAAATTTTTTTCATTGTTTTTGAACTACTTAAGTAACATTTCTTTCGTTGAGAATATTTAAAACATTTCGGTATTGTTTTTGGTTGTCCATTTTGGCGCAAATAAATGACATAAAGTAGAACACTACTTTTCAATTTAAACTAACATTAAAGACCGAAATCCTCATTAAAACTTTTCAATTTTACGGTTTATAAACCCCATTGTTCCTATTATACATGGCCACTCGCCATTCTCACTCGAAATTTCGTTTTTATCAATATTTAGCTCCTTTTCTCGTTCCCTGGAGCGTACATGAAATATTTGAGTTCCTGCCCAAAAACACGACTTGAATAGATATGGGTGGATGTGCAGATATTCTATTTCTCAACGAACTTCCGTTTATTGTTCGGCCGGCAAAGCGACCACCAATTTCCTTATTCCAGGTAAAGTATCAGGAAGAGAACGATGTACTTTTTTTTTATTTGATTGTGTTCGGTTCGCTGGGCAAACTGACACCGATCTTGGTAATTGCTTTTGATGCCCGTGCCACAGCGATAAATGCTAAAGTCGAGGGCCTTCGTAGAAAGCGATAAACTAAGGTATTACACCGAATTTAACATCGAGCTTGGAAGGCAGATTTTGTTATATTTGGGTAACTGGTGGTCATTCTTGTGGTTAATTTTAAGGACAGTTAAATTCGTTCTTCGGTACACAATGATCGAAAAATATCAGGGGCTGGGGAGCCCAGTTGGTTAAGCACTCGCTTAGCATGCGGAAGGTCCCAGGTTCGGGTCCGGGCATCACCAAAATAGCTACCGACCTATAAACGGCCCGTGCAGCCAAAAATGTCCGACGAATAATACCCCGTGTAAGGGAATGCACGTTAAATATCCTTCAAAGTCCTAACGCTGCGTACGATGTCGCCCTTAACGGTTGCGATGGGTGCCTATTCAGGTGTTGGCTCGTCATCTGACTGTGGTTCTAAAATACGACGCCCGTCACCAATAGCCCTCGTGTAGCTCCAGTGCGACGATAATTCAAATCAAACCAAATCGAAAAATATCAGTCTAATGTAGTTGAATTATAGTATACATTATCATTTATTTCTGGGCCACTTTAGCTTAACCCATTTTCGGTTAAAGGTGGGCAAACGCGCTCTGTCAATACTTTTTTATGCTTATCTCTGTAAACCAAATACAAGACAAATGAAGACTACAGGGCGGGACAAATTGTGTAGGACAAATTCAGTAACACGATGAACGAATTTTAAAAACTTTAAAAGTTAACTTTTGTGTAATAGGTTAATATTTTTGATTAACCGATGTGTGAGAATGCAGTTGGTAAGGTGTGAGTCGTTAGATGTTCTTTGTTTTTATCAAATACTGTTTCAACACCATCTTATTGCCGAATTATGAAAGGGGTGTGGTATAAAAATATCCGTCTTAATTCAGTATCCGACTTTTCGAATATAATATTGACGTTTGGTGCGTTGGATTGTTTTTTAAAGTTAAAAAAAGTTATTCAAATATGATTGCAGTTTATATTAAATAAGGATTGACATATAAGCTGACTCCAAGTTAAGAGTTATGATAAATGACAGTGATTGCACCCTCTAGAAGGGAAGCGCTTTATACCCCATTACCCCGCTCGCCAGAAGATAGTCACAAGAGACACACAAAGAAGGACGACAAAAACACATAGACAAATAACAACATATATCGACAAATGCAAACATCCATACCTTATCGGGATTCGAACCCAAACCCAGAGCTCCAAAAGGCTAGCACCCTAACCATTGCGCCCCCGAGTCGGCAAAGTAAGAGTTATAGTCCGAGTGGGAATTTCAAATGTTTAAAAAATCAAGAACATTGGGCTAATAAGAGCAATGAAAACCCACTACCAACCTCAAATTTCTCCAAACCCTCAAATAACAGGTGATCGTCTCTTGCGTATCCTCATGCTTACCTGTATCAGTATCAGCGCTCGAGAATCTATTGGAAGAAAACCTAAAACTGTCATTTATGCTGGCCTCTGACCCTCAGTTCAACGACTTAAGAAAAATAGCTGGAAGCCAGAGGAGTTTCTTTGTTGGAGATCTTGCTAATCGCTGAATTTCTTTTTCCCCCTGTACTTTTTTTTACTCTCCGTGGAAACGAGTTAATTCTGTGTTCACAACTTTGGCGACTCTTGTTGATGGCTTAATTGTAATCACGTAGGCCAAGGGTATCCAAACTGCGAGCAGCATTATGTCAGCAAAGGGTTCTACAGGAATATAGATTTAGATGATACAATTTATTTCCAAAAAATTCCAATCTACGGAATTATACTATATTCAATTAATTTATTTTAAATGTATCGTTTTGCACTGTAGCGTTTTTAGTTGGTTACATTATTAAAAATATTACCTTTTATGGCAATTATTATGTATTCAAAGTCGTATAGTGTTGGGTAAATACATCTCGAATATTTATAATTTTAAACTAATTAATAAAGAAATTATAGTTAGCTTGCTCAATATCTTTTCAATTTGGTCGCAAATATTCTGATCGTGTAATGTAGTCTATAAATGATGAGATCAAGTGCAAAACAAATTAAATCACTTTTTGGAAAAAAAATTGAGTTGGTTAGCTTTTCATACAGGTATTGTAGGAAGGGATCTACCAACATTTTGATTTGCACAAAAAAGTTAAGTCGTATATATACATACGATTATAATCAATCATAATCATCAATACGTATATAATCTGTATGAAAAGCTGACCAACTCAATTTTTTCCACAAAGTGATTTAACTTGTTTTGCACTTGAGCTTGTGGCGATTGGGTCTGGCAACACAAAGTGTGACCGGATTCGATCGCCAGAGGGCTTTTAGTATATAAACCCCAGTTGTGCTGAGCGCGGGCGCTTACAAACAGTGACCATGCCATGCTGTTGAAATAAACATAACTTATTAAGTGAATTAGTCTCGTCTCCTATTAGTCAACATGAATTACTTCAACCATATATACTAACAACTAAATAATGGTGACTTTGCGGACGTACGTGTCTTCTGGTTTATGATCAAGATTGGGGAAACGCCCCTTCGTTCTACTATACTGGAAGCACGATGAAAAATACCATGAAGCCAGCAATGTGTTGTGATATTTGGTGTTGACATGGTGGTTCGAGAATGTTCCGGCAGCACGTCACTGAATAACAGAACTGTTTCCTATTGTTGTTTAAAATTAATGGGGAATAGTGTTTACTATAAAAACTTAGTTTATTGCTGGGATTATTTTGGAATAACGTTTAATGCTAATATTTTTGATAATTTTTCATATTTTTAATTCTTTTAATAACAATTTTTAATACTAATCTTTGATTAATGGTCTGGTTTTATATTGGAATAGCGTATAACCTTTGGGAGTGTTAAACGTTTTTAAAGTTATAGAATTAGTTTAATCATTTTTTTCCTGCATTCGTTTTGAACCTTGCACATGGCCGAGGTCAGCGCAGTCCAGATTCCGGTTTACAATCGGTCGGATCCAGCTTTGTGGTTTGTGATGTGCGAAAGTACATTTCAGCTGGCTGTCCCAAAACCGATTACGGAATCAAAGACTAAATACAACTATATTGTATCCCATTTACCACCGGAAATTGCGACTCTAGTTCGGGATGTGTTGATGAAACCTGATGAACAAGACCCGTACGGAGTCTTAAAAACTGAGTTAATTAACAGGTCGAGCGAATCGGATCAACAGGAGATTAGGCAACTGCTCTCCGTTGAAGAACTAGGCTCTCGAAAGCCCTCAGAGTTGGTGCGGGACATGAAGCGTCGTGCTGAAACCCTTAAGGTTCCTGAAAAAGTAATGCTGGAATTATTTTTGCAGCGTATGCCCACATCGGTTCAGACCATTTTGGCTGCCGTGTCTGATCTGAACGTGGACAAGGCTGCGGAAATTGCGGATAGGATTTTAGAAGTTACCCCAACACCTACCGGGATATTTTCTGTCGGCGGAACCAATAATTCGTTCGAAGAAAGACTTCTGGACGAAATTAATAAATTGAATAAACGTGTTGATCAACTGGCAGTTGGCAGAAGTCGATCTCCGTTTCGAAATAACGGGTTTCGGAACCGCCGACGGAGTGTGTCCAATAACCGGGATTTTTGTTGGTACCATCGCCGATTTGGTAGTAAATGCAGAGAAGATAAATGTGTTTCACCATGTTCATGTAAGGGAAACGCCCACGGCAGAGAGTAGAGGCGGCATATTCTTTGCCCAGTGGCATTTCGCGTCGCCTGTTCGTGCGGGACCGGAAAACTAACGTTTCATTTTTGGTCGATACAGGTTCAGACGTTTCGGTTATTCCTGCAAATAATTACCAAAAACGGAATAAACCCGTTCAAACGTTAAGTGCGGCTAATTCTACCGTGATAAATGTCTATGGACAGCAAACACTTTCGCTGGATTTTAAATTGCACAGAAACTTTTTGTGGACCTTTCTAATTGCAAACGTTTCTACACCAATCATTGGAGCGGATTTTCTCCATAATTTCGAGTTGGTACCGGATCTTCGGAGCAAATGTCTCGTCGATCTCAAAACAAAATTTCAAGTTGAAGGTCAAATTAAAAGCTCAGGTATACATTCAGTAAAAACTGTGTGTAATAATTCAAATTCGAGTTATTATAAATTACTGTCAAATTTTCCTTCGATCACAAAACTACCAGACCCGAACCAACCAGTTAAGCACAATACAGTGCATTTCATAAACACAAAAGGTCCTCCGGTTGTGGCAAAGCCTAGGAGATTAGCTCCCGATAGGTTAAAAATAGCCAGAGCAGAATTTCAGAATATGATGGCATTGGGGCACATGAGACCATCCAAAAGTAATTATGCATCCCCACTGCACATGGTCCCCAAAAAGGGAACTTTGGAATGGAGACCGGTGGGAGACTTTCGGTCTTTAAACGCACAAACGGTTAAAGAAAAGTACCCAATCCCATGCATATCTGATTTTACTGCTGAGCTACATGGTGCAAAAGTATTTAGCCATGTAGATCTAGTAAAGGCGTACCACCAAATCCCTATTAACGAGGATGACATTCACAAAACTGCGATTTGCACACCCTTTGGGCTTTTCGAAAGCACCCGTATGCAATTCGGGTTGTGCAACGCGGCTTCAACGTTCCAACGTTTTATAGATGAAGTCACTCGTGGGTTATCGGGGGTATACGCTTTTGTAGATGACATTTTGATTGCATCTAAGAATTCGGATCAGCACCTGGAGCATCTAAGGACTTTGTTCCAACGACTGGAGGATTACGGACTTTGCATCGGGGTCGACAAATGTAGTTTTGGCAAAACTGAAATTGAGTTTTTGGGTTTTAAACTTTCTGGGGAGGGAATAGAACCACTTTCCGACAGGGTTAAGTGTATCATTGATTACCCTCAACCTAAGACACTAACCCAATTAAGAAAATTCTTAGGCCTGTTCAATTTCTACCGACGATTCGTACCCAAAGCGGCCCATATTCTTGCTCCTTTGGTTAAGTTTTTAGAAGGGCGGAAAGCTGCCAAACGAAAAACTACTGAGCAATTACAATGGGACGAAAAGTCTGAAAAAGCCTTCCAGGAGGCCAAACAATCTATCGCACATGCAACTCTCTTAAGACATCCGATACCGGGGGCAAAATTGAGCGTTTGGGTAGATGCTTCCGACTTTGCTGTAGGAGGCACATTAATGCAAAATTCGGAAGGTAAATGGGAACCTCTCGCTTTCTTTTCAATGAAGTTAAATAAAACACAATTGAAATGGTCGACTTATGACAGAGAACTGTTTGCCATATATTCGTCGATCAGGAAATTTAAACATATGTTGGAAGGACGAGAGTTCCAAATATTTACAGACCAAAAACCCTTAATATACGCATTTAAACAAAACCCCGATAAATGTTCCCCAAGGCAATTGCGCCATTTGGACTATATATCGCAATACTCGACTGATATTAGGCATGTGCGAGGTTCGGAAAACGTGGTCGCGGATGCGCTTTCTAGGATAGAAGTAAGCTCTATTACCAAATCTGAATTTCTAAAATTAGATGAGTTAGCGGCTTGTCAAAAAGATGACCCAGAATTGCAAAAGTTGTTGCAAGGAAACAGTTCTACATCACTTAAATTGGAGTGTAGACCTTGTCAGTTATCGTGCTCCGATGTGTGGTGTGATACCTCAACTGGTGTATCTCGGCCGTTTGTACCAGCAGCTTATCGTAGATTGGTGTACGAGCATCTGCATAATATTTCGCATCCTGGAATCGCAGCAACGACTAAGCTGATATGTTCAAGATACGTGTGGCCGGATATGAAACGTCAAATAGCAGAATGGACAAGGTGCTGCGAGCCGTGCCAAAGATCAAAAATACAAAGGCACACACGAGCACCGTTGGGTACATTCTCCTTGCCAGATGCGAGATTTTCACACGTTCATCTTGACATTGTGGGTCCACTACCACCTTGCGACGGATACAGATACCTGTTAACTATGGTGGATAGGTTTACCCGATGGCCAGAAGCCTTTCCGATAGGGGACATGAAAGCCACTACGATTTGCCAAGCAGTTTTCAGCGGCTGGATCTCGCGATTTGGGTGTCCTGCGGTGATTACGACCGACCAGGGATCACAGATGCGATCATCACTGTACAGGGAGTTCTCCAACATGCTCGGGACCAACAGAATACAGACGACTGCCTACCATCCGATTGCCAATGGATTGGTGGAACGATTCCATCGACATCTGAAATCCTCCATCAAGGTACACGAAAGTTCCAGATGGACAGATATCCTTCCAATTGTCCTACTGGGAATACGCACGGCGGTCAAGGGAGATATCGGTGCTTCTTGTGCAGAAATGGTGTATGGTATGACTCTGAAATTGCCCTGTGATATGATCGATAATTCCAAGACTCAGTTTGGCAATGAAGAATTTGTGAACCAACTGCGAAAAGCTATGCGAAATCTCAACCCTGTGGCGACATCTGCTCATGGTTCAGTGAGGACATATGTGAATCCGTCTCTTAAAACTTGCACTCATGTGTTCCTAAGGGTGGATTGTGTCAGACCACCTTTGCGACAGCCTTACACGGGACCACATAAAATTGTGAAACGTTCGAACAAGACAGTGTGCATAGAACTTAACGGTAAAAAGTCTACAGTGTCAATTGACAGAGTAAAACCTGCATACTTGATGTCGGACGATGCAGTGCAACTAACTGATAAAAACATTCCCTCAAATAAGGACACTCTGCCGGGAGATTCGAGTCAAGATAGAGTTATTGTTACCAGATCAGGCAGACGTGTGCATTTTCCAAAACATCTATCGACCATAATTAGTTAGTGAATTATATTTGTTAAAAGGATATATAATTTCTTAAAATGAATTATTGTTAGATAAAGTTATTGTGTAATTGATTGTTATTAATTTGCAATTATTATTTGTATTGTCATCTTAAACTATGTATGTCGTTCCCGCGTTCGGTCACTGGGGGGATACTCTGTGGCGATTGGGTCTGGCAACACAAAGTGTGACCGGATTCGATCGCCAGAGGGCTTTTAGTATATAAACCCCAGTTGTGCTGAGCGCGGGCGCTTACAAACAGTGACCATGCCATGCTGTTGAAATAAACATAACTTATTAAGTGAATTAGTCTCGTCTCCTATTAGTCAACATGAATTACTTCAACCATATATACTAACAACTAAAAGCTCTTCAAATGTTAAAAGCGACATCAAAATACCGTGTCTTAGATTCAATGATTTCCACATATACCTTTTGTGAAGGTGATCTATAAAATACTTTAAAAAAAATTTAATGTTTAGTAAGATTTTTTTTACATGAACTTGTCGTATTTTAAACAAAATCCAAGACTGTAAAACACATTTCTTAAAAATATTTTCAACTTGAGAATCACGACATTTTACAGTTCAACCGCTAAGTGGAAAATTTTGGAGATCCGTTATGTAGAGCTAAATACATTAATGCGGTTTTTTTAACGTGTGCTGGGATCATTAGCTAGTGTAAATTATGAACAGAGTTAAAGCGTTACTTAAAGATTGCTGCTTATATAAAAAAAGTATATTAAGTTGTTCGAGTTGATGGCATGTAATGCTTCTTGAATATATAGTTCGGGTTAAAAACGTACATTTTAGGTGCCACAAAATGATGCGTTTTAATATTATTAACTCTGCAAATGGAATAGCTGGATAATTAAGTAGTTAAAACTTCGATTTGTATAAAATATACATTTAGAATGGTATCTAGTTCTCTATACTGAAAATTCTATCAAGGTTATTTCTTTAACCCTTCCAGTCCCAATGACAATTTGGCATCATCATTTTAGAAATTTTTTTCTGATTGTCTATAGCCATTTATGATATCAAAAAGTACATCATTCGATTCTTCAAACTTTTTTCTATTAAATATATTTTTTATTAAACCCAATAGATGTCAGCCCCATAATTATTTTTAATTTTGACCAGAAACATGATGATGCCAATTAGCATCACTGGGACTGAAAGGGTTAAAAACTCAATAAGAACATTACGAACGTTCCTGTTTTCGTAAAGGAACATTATGTACAAAATGCGCTAAATTGTGATCATTACAGTTTATTAGTATACGATAATGGTTTTTTGAATAAGAGAAAATACCAACATTATTTAGTAAATGGTAAACTATGAGTGAACATCTGATTAACATAGAGTTAAAAAAAAAACTTATTGCATAATTAACTATAATAGTGCTAAAAAATAGTAATTTATTTTAACTCTAACTTTATTTCAAGGTCAATTATTTCAAATATATCTTGAAAAATCTCTTGAATATTTATTATTATTTCTGTATCTTTGCTATATTTGAAAAATATCTATCTATATACTGAGGCTTATTCAATGAGATCTATTAAAATTTAATCTTCACGGTACATAAAAATTATATATCCTGGCCATCTTGAATATTTTTATAGTAACTGTTTTCTAAAATTTCGATAGCAATGAAATAAAAATGCATGCGTAATTACTCCAATTGCTCTTAAAATCAGTTTACCAAGTATATAAATATAGAAAAAAGGATTAAATCTAAAAAAAATGCATTAGTCTTTAAATAGAAGTAAAATGTTTTAACTAATTCTATTTTCACGGTTAATGATTGTAAGCTTCAACAATCTCATTACACCAATTTGATACTATCAGTTTCGGCCTTTTAACAATCTCAAACGGATTTAAACGTCTTCGATTATTTTATATATCCTTTATACCCCAGATGGGTTTCAGATGATCTTGATACCAACCAACCTGATAGCTTTTCTGCACTAGTTCGTGTAAAAAAGCAATTTTTGGTGTTTGAGTATATGTTTAGCGTAACGGTCAGAACTAATTGGTATGGCTTTTCGATTACAAAAGGACTCATCATGCATATATGATGTTCCCCTCTTTTCTGTTACCTCATTGGGCCCTGACTCATCTCAAATTTGTCGGCCTACTTTTATTATCTAATTAAAATCTGACTCTCTCTTGTGGATGGGAGAGTAGGAATTGAAGTAGAAAAGCGATGACTCTGTTACTCAAGGGGCAAAAATAAACAATCTTCTGGTTGTGAGTCACTTTATTTTGAAGCATTTGGGGATAAAATGTTGGCAAAATGCCTTAAAATAGAATATTTTCCCTTGTTCGGGTCCGGGCATTGCCAAAATAATCACCGACCTATAAACGAACTTTTCGTACGATGTCCCCCTTAAAAGTTTCGTTGAGTGCCTACTCGGGTATCGGCTCACATCAGGCGCGTAGCTACCGCCGTATCTGCCGTATCAATTATACGGGGCCCCCGGACCATGGGGGGCCCCCAACGTGCGTAAGAAAAAATTAATAAAACTTCGTACTAAATTTAATTTCGAAAGAAAGTATGAACGTGGAGAATGTAAAAATATGATTAATATTTTAGAGCGTTATGATTTCTTAGTGCTTGTCACATTTATAAAATTTATGACTTACAGAAAACATTAAAACTAACAAAACATCTAACATTTAAATAGACTGTGCAAATTAAGGAATCAAAATTTATTAAATAGTTTGCTAAATTAGTCCAAAGATTTAAAAAAGAGTGGAGGGTAAGAACTGTTTTTAAAAACAAAAGACGAAAGATAACGAAGCGTTTTTTTATAAGTTATCACAAGATGATAGTATTTCAGACCCAGAATCCTATTTCAAAGTCAGTGTATACTATTGCTGTTTAGATATATTAATTTCTCAAACTAAACAAAGATTTCATAGCTTTTGCGACCTGAGTAGTATGTTCAAAATATTACAACCGGATAAACTCCCGTTTTCTTCAAACGAAGAGATATTAAACGCCTCCGGAATACTGTTGGCTAAATACAGTAAAGACATCTCAGTTAATCTTTATGACCAATTAAAGGCTCTAAAAACATGCTTAAAATCTGAAATTCAAAAAATTCATTCCATTAAGGAACTCATTGAATTATTGCTGATAAAATTCAATAGTCTTGCATCCAGTTTTCCCGAGGTAATAACAGCATGCTTTGTATTCTTGACCTTTACAGTTACAACCGCAACTGCTGAAAGAAGTTATTCAAAATAAAAACTGATAAAAAAAATTCTTAAGAACTTCGATGGGGACAGTAATGCCTGTCAGACCTGTCACGATTGTCCACAGAGGCAGAAACTTTAGAAAAAACTAAAGTCATCATCAACTATAAATTATCTAATAAATCAGTTTGCCGAAAAATAGGCAAGGAGAGTGTATATTTAATTTGAATTGTTTGTAAAAAAATTTGGAAAAAGTGACAGGTAATTATGGTGAATAAATATTTCTTTTAAATTTAGACAACTTTTTTCTTTTGTGAGAAATCTTTACACTCTCAGAAATAACACTATCGTTTTTGACAATTCATGAATCCTCAAGCCTCATTTCGTTAATTTTGAGGATCGTTTCGTCAAACTATCACGTGACTTTTGAGTAAACGCGAGTCCTCAGTTTTACGATCGTGATTTGACGATTCTGTATTTTGATTTTGAGGAAACTGTATCTCATTGTTGTACTCTCATGCTCGAAAATGGCGAAATATTTCTTCAGATTAAACGACATTCAAATCCTCATAAAAATGACGATTCAAATGTCCTCACTTTGAGGAAACGAAAACTCGGAGCATTTGCCAGTAAACGAATCGTCAAAATTAAGGAAAATTTCGTCGTTTTTGAGCATTTATTTTTTAGAGTGTACCCTTCCTAAGGGCCCCCAAACAAATTTTTATACAGGGCCCCACCAAGGCACGCTACGCTTCTGGCTCACATCTTGACTGTGGTTCTAAATTACGTTGCGGGGCTGGGGAGCCTAGTCGGTTAGGTATTCGCCTAGCATGCGAAAGGTCCCAGGTTCGGGTCCGAGCATCGCCAAAATAACTGCTGACCTATAAAAGGCCCGTTCGGCCAAAAATCTTCGACGAATAAAAACCCCTGTAGAGGGAGTGCACGTTAAATATCGTTCTAACGCTGCGTACGATGTCGCCCTTAACGGTTGCGTTGGGGGCCTACTCCTCACGTGTCGGCTCGTCACTTGACTGTGGTTCTAAAAATACAACGTTCGTCGCCAATAGCCCTCGTGTAGCTCTAGTGCAACGATAATTCAAACACTTTTATTCTATCAAGTGGTTTATTTTTGTATCCCTTTTCCCGCGAGACTTGAATGCGATAATCGCTCTTACACTTCTAAATTCTATGAATGGGCAGCTTTTTTTTATATTTATTTCATTAAACGCTTTTTTACATATACTAAAGTTTTATTTGGTTAAGTTAAAGTCACACTTACAAGTAAATTGCTTTTAAAAAAATATTTTTTTTAAGTGTATGCAAGCCTTTTGCTTATATTTTAGGTTAAGTGTTCGTAATTTTTTTTTTAATTTAATAAATTGTAATTTTTTAAAAATTATTAAGTCAAAGAACAAGTTTTAATAATTCTGTAACAGCCGTTATTTCTAATCGTTTTATAAACAAATACATGTCTTTTTTTGAACATAATTCACCCTCTTATTTTACCAAATCAGTTTAAACCCTGCTTTTTCTAACCAAGTTTGCTTGTTTTTGCTTGCCGTATCTCGAATTACTTTCATTAAAAAAATCTTCCATCTACACACAAAGCAATCACTGTTTTGTTTTGAAATACTTGTAAACTGTATTTTATACCAAGATTGATACTTTTACGTAGGCCGGTCCGTATTTAAAGGGTTAAAAAAAAGGGAGTGCTTTTTTCCTTACCGATATAGTGAAATATTTTGATTTTAACCCTCTAATGCGTACTGTTGCCATATGGAAATATGGAAACAAGTAACATAATCCACTTTAGTCTACTAAAGTCGAGCTCCCTCTCGACAAATCTGGTTTTTTTTTCATCTATTACATTCCATTTTGAAGTTTTAGTTACTAATAACCCTCATAGATGACAGTAGTAAAAGTGTATTCAAAATATAAAGAGTGAAGTTATTAACTGTTGTGAAATTATATCTATGGCAGTATTCAAAGTATAATATGTAATATTAGTACTAAATACCAATAAATAGTTGAAAAAATAATTATAGTTCAAGAGGGTTGTTTTAAAATATATTTAGTAGTTTTATAATCATTCTAAAAAAATTGGAATTTTTTAGATGGTTTTTGCCATATGGCAAAAATTTTAAAAATTGAAATAATTTAAAATTTCAATGCAGTTAATTTTTTTTCAGTATTTTTCCCATAAGATATGAGTATTAAAGATACTAATTTATTTTTTCGGGATGAAAAAAATTGCATTACAGGGTTAAAAGACAGTTATATCAAAACCATAGATAGACATAACATGTTTTTCAAAACAACCCAACATTTTGATTTAAAATCCCAAATGGCCCAGCATGTTACCCCAGCATCGACATAGCATGAATTAGCTACGATGCAATCGGTCTCGCTTGGTTAAACAAGAGCGCGGTTCTTTAAATATTGCTTTAGCTGCGGGTGCCAAAGCAGTGTAGAAAAGCATGGGAAAAATTCTTCGAAAACTATTTGATGCTTGTTATCTTTCGTGAACGGAACCTGTTGCGCCAATTAATAGCCCCGTGGCTGTACCTTTGGCAAGTTTGTGGAGTAACGCTTTAATAACGAAAGTGCTCCAGTAGAGCTGTTATGATAAATTTATAATTACCGGGGAGGAACTTTATTTGAAATTTATATGAAGACAGCTGTTTTAAAGGGTTGCTTCAGTCACATTTAACATGGTTTTATGTGTTCTTTGAACTTGTTTCGGGAGAAGTGAAAGTGCTGTGACCGGCTATCCTTGAGTTTTCTCGTCATGCAGTAATCTAAAATATAAACTTACTATTCTTAAAAGTATGAGATGGAGTATTGTGATTTGAAATACTTCCTGCACTGTTTGCCTTAAATTCCATAACTTGTTATTCTTCATTGGTTATAAATCTTTTTATATTTGAAATAGTAAATATTTTTAGACAATGCCAAAAGAAAAACGTTTGGAAAACATAAAATCTCCAATTCGGATTTTTGAATCCATCTTAAAAAAAGATGGATTTCATTACCAAATATTTTATAATAGGTTAAGCTACACTGTTTTAAACCGGGGGAAAGTTATGCTTTTTTTTGCTGCGTATCAGCACTTTCTTCCAATGATTTCAATTGGAATAATCTAACTTGCGAATTTTTTTCACGGTTAAACTCGCACTTATTTCAAATAACTTTTATTAATCTCCATACATTTTTCGTTATATTTTCGTTTATATTTCTTTATATTATTATATTAAGTTATATTTTCTTTTCGTTATATTTTGTGTCTTTAGCTGGTAGAATCATTTCATTTGAAGAATTAAATAATGTCTGTTGCAGTTTAAATGAAAATATTAGAAAATGGTAAAAACAAAATTCACTCTTTAAAAATATCTTTTAATAAATTTATCCTAAATTCTTCATGCTTGCATAAATATTTGAAAAGTTAATTTGAACTATTTTTAACAAATAAAGTTTCAAAAAAATGTTCAAAATTTGATTACAAAATTGTTTTCCTTGAATTTCAGTTTTAAAAAAAATTAAGATTTCCCCCTACTTTTCACCATTTCATTCTGGATGCACACTTTTTACCCCTACTTTTCACCATTTCATTCTGGGTGCACATTTTTTACCCCTACTTTTCACCATTTCATTCTGGGTGCCATTTCACAAATTTCAGACTTTAAGAATAAAAAATACAAATTTGAGATTGAAAGGTTTAAATAGATGAAGTTATAGAGTTTTCCTCTTCTGAAGAAAGAATGCGGGCTGAAAGAGTGAACTTTGCGGAAGAGTCCTGGATGAGCGATTGCCGAGATAGCTTCGCTCGGTTCAAGTTCGAGATTCCGTTTTCTTCTGCGTGGAGATGACTGATGGACCGGAAAGCCGTCGGCCAGTCGCCACTCTTCTACGCTTGGACAGTTTGCAAATCACATCACAATTGTGGCTTCACTCAAGGTTAAAATCAATCCACATGCATGCCGATGAGTGCCTTAAATCAACACGGTATTTCTGGGAGTGTCATAGTTGCTGTAGCGTTGGTTAAAATTTGCTTTGGTTTACAGCATAAAATGTTAGTCTGTAAATGCCACTCAAGGTTAAAATCAATCCACATGTACGCCAATGGGTGTTCCTAAATCAACAAGGTTTCCGAAGGGTATTTCTGGGAGTGTCACAGTTACAATAGCGTTGGTTAAAATTTGCTTTGATTTACAGCATAAAATGTTAGTCTGTAAAATGCCACTCAAGGTTAAAATCAATCCACATGTACGCCAATGGGTATTCCTAAATCAACAAGGTTTCCTAAGGGTATTTCTGGGAGTGTCACAGTTACAGTAGCGTTGGTTAAAATTTGCTTTGATTTACAGCATAAAATGTTAGTCTGTAAAATGCCACTCAAGGTTAAAATCAATCCACATGTACGCCAATGGGTATTCCTAAATCAACAAGGTTTCCGAAGGGTATTTCTGGGAGTGTCACAGTTACAGTAGCGTTGGTTAAAATTTGCTTTGATTTACAGCATAAAATGTTAGTCTGTAAAATGCCACTCAAGGTTAAAATCAATCCACATGTACGCCAATGGGTATTCCTAAATCAACAAGGTTTCCGAAGGGTATTTCTGGGAGTGTCACAGTTACAGTAGCGTTGGTTAAAATTTGCTTTGATTTACAGCATAAAATGTTAGTCTGTAAAATGCCACTCATGGTTAAAATCAATCCACATGTACGCCAATGGGTATTCCTAAATCAACAAGGTCTTCCGATGGGTATTTCTGGGAGAGTCACAGTTACAGTAGCGTTGGTTAAAATTTGGTTTACAGCACAAAATGTTAGTCTGTAAAATGCCACTCAAGGATAAAATCAATCCACATGTACGCCAATGGATATTCCTAAATCAACAAGGTCTTCCGATGGGTATTTCTGGGAGTGTTACTGTAGCGTTAAAATTTTTGTTTTGGTTCACAGCATAAAATGTTAGCCTGTACATGGCCACAAACGGGTAGTTCTGTAAATGCTATGTTAAATATATGTTACTTAACAAATCGACGAGCAATGCTGGTCTTGTAAATATCGTATGCCAATGATTACAGACTTTTGTTATATTTACAGTAGAGTCCCGCTTATCCGAAAGGTACGAGACCAAAATTGAGCAGCAAAAGCAAAAAAAAAAGATACTGCATATTTAGATAAATAAATCCAACTTTGTAAGTACATATTTATTTTTTGTGTATCTATTTATGAGTATACATTCCTTATTTTAGTAAAAAACTTCCCGAGCCTTTCGGTTAAACTGAATTTAAGATAACCGGGATTCGGATGAACGGGACTCGACTGTACTACATCTAATTATCAACGTCTGGTTATTATGCCTGTCTTCCCAACAGTATAGTTGTAACAATGGGATGTGCATTTTTCTAGTTTTTATTCTTTCGTAAGAGGTGGGAAAACCATATATTATGTTTCTTTTATAATTTCGTTGCTGGAGTTTACATATAGACCATTTGAAATTTAATATTTCTTGACGAGAATGAAATCATTTAAAATAAAATTTAATTAAGGGGACGCATTACCCAAAAATTAGTCAAAATATCGATTTTTCAGTTTTTACTTTTTATTATTTACAATATTCTTCTAAACATTTACTGGAAGTTTCATAATGATATATTTTGTAGAAAAAAAGTTATAAATATTTTCTGGAGTTATTCCTATAAGTTTGAATACTTATTTCGTCTGCTTTCAACCTTTTTTTCTCTGTTTCACGTTTATCAATTCTTGTGTTTAATAAATCCCTAAGGCTTTTTTGCTAATTAAGTTAGAATTTTGAAAAAATTTTCCTGCGTTCTTACACATATTATGCACAAAATTGTGCATGTAATAAGGTCTTCTATGTATAGTTATTTTTTTAATGTTGAATTCAATAATTTTTATTGTTTGTGTATTTTTTTGTGATTTTCACTGTAAATGCATATTACTTTTTAACTGTCGCTCACATTTTAAAATTCATGCACAGTTCTTTAACAAACAGTACTAAAAAGAAAGAAACCATAAAAGTTTGGTGAAGTTATTCTCAAAATGAAGGAGGAGTAGGGTTTAAAAAAAAATCAAAATTTTGACTTTTTTTTGAATAAATGAAAAACTACTTGTAAATATTCATTTTTATTGCTAGAATTTTTTTATTTAGAGTGAACATTACACAAAACCAGTATAATTTACAAGTTTATGTTATGATTTCTAGAAATAATATTTTGGGTAATGCGTCCCCTTAAGACTGCACAATAGTTTTTTTAAAAATAATAATAATCTACTATGATTTTTTTTTCTCTTTAGCATATTTACAATTGTGGGAATTCGAAGAGCGGTGACAAAAACAGATAAAAAATGAAATATAAATTCTACATCTTGTATTTTTAACAATAATGCATAAAATTTAGAACAAGGTTATTACAATTACAAGCTTTAATTTAATAAATCTGCAAAATGAGGAGCACTAGTCTGCAGTATGAGAAATTTGCCAGAACACGTATGAGGTTATTTTCATATGATTAAGTTGAATAAAATTATAGAGCGATAAAAGCGATAGTACAACAAAGAATAAAATGGTTTAAGATATGGTTTTTCGTTTTTCAAGCAAAAGAGCAAATGCCTTGTATCGAGTAGTATTGAATTCGGTTACACTTTTGTTTGTCAGTCAGCAATATCTCCATCGATATTTGCACAGCAAAATTTTGTTCCAGTACATAATTATTGATGACGAAACTCAAATATCATAATTTACGATTATTTGTATATTTAGTTTGACGTTAAAGTAGAGTAAAAATATAATTGATGCACATTTATATTATATTCAATATACACGGTTGCCCAAAAGTAGCCCAACAGTTAGTTAGGTATACAGAAACAGTTATTTTAAGGGGGTCTGGCACCTCCATAGAAGCCCATGTTAAATTGTCCAACTTTGGGGGCATCTCAAGAATTAACTAATTAATATATCCATTTCAAATTTTCACAGTTTCATCTATAGACATTTTTAAGTATTTTAACACAAGATTATTTTGAAAAACTAAAAACTAGATTAAATATGATTTTTTTTAAATATCGTTGAAGAATGTCAATATTCTTAACCTAAAAGATTTTTTTTTAAAGTAAAAACTTTACAGACTATTCCCTGCGTCAAAATGTTTAAATATACTTGTGAATCACACATAAAAAATTCAAGTATTTAAATGAATAACATTTTTAGTTATGTGCCCCCAAACATTCACATGATTCAAAAATTGTAAAACCGAGAAAAACCAATTTAAAGTTTTTATTGTTAACCCATTTCCTTACGAAGGATTTTTGCTTCCTCGTAATATTTTATTGGAGTAACATTATCGAATCCTTAGTCGTTCGGCCGTTCTGGGCCGTTCCACTAAAGAAAGGGTAAAATAAAATTGCCTTTAATGTCAAAAATATTTTTCCAATCGTCTTAAAACTTTGTGACATTATTAATAAAGGTTGATATAGTATTTTAAGCCACTAATTTTTTTTAAAAAAAATTTTCAATGATTTTGGGGTGCCAGACCCCCTTAATACAAATTAAGTTTAGTTTGGTTGAATTATCGTATCATCGTAGAGCTATAGGAGAGTTATTGGCGACAGGCATCGTAGTTAAGAATTATTGTCAAGCGACAGCTTTATTTACATGCATATATTTACCTTCTTAATCCCAAAGGTGCTCAAATTGTCTACCTTCGACATTGATGCAATCCTGCCCGGTGCATAGCCTGGTCGGTAAGGTATAATCAAAGATATCTCGAAACTAAAAATATCGAAGTCCTCGAATTTCTACTCTTTGGCTAAGATACGCTGTAGTACGACTTTAATTTAAACAACCTTAACTTAGCATGACTACGACAAATACCTGTTCTAAATAACCCGAAGTTCCCTTACCAATGATACTACATTAACTGTTGGCTAATTCCATTCGTGACTGACATGACATAAGACAACTTTCTTGGCTCTTAAAAAGTACTAAATGTTAATTAACTGTTAAAAAATTGCCATAGGGTGATGCAAATAAAGGTCTTGATTATAAAAAACACTGAAATTTTTATTCAAGAGTAAATACTTGAAATTAATTGGGGTAAAACATGCCGTGACTGACATGACAAAATTGAGACACAGATTTTGAGTGACCTTAAATTATTACCTTTTGCTCTTAACTGGTATGCATTTCAAGTCTAGAATTTTTTTTTGGAATCAATATAAGATTCTGATTAGTCAATCAGAAAGAAAAAAATTAGGAAATTATTAAATATTAAAATGTTATAAAATATTTACTAGCGTGACTGACATGACAAGGTTTTGTGACAGACATGACACGTGTAAAATTTTCTTGGAACTTTGGTATTGTATACTCAAATATCACTTTATTTTTTTATTATAATTTGGATTACATTCTGATATAAAATTTATATGCATTTTGATTCATATTAAATTATAAAAATAATATTTAAAATTTATAAAATCCTCTAGAATTGACTTTATTAGGGGCTGTAATATGTCCTAGTATGTGTTCCTTCTCATACCAGGCAACATCATTGTTGGATTGAAATTTGAAAATTTGTTTAACTTTAGTTGGTTTTAAGCATTTTATTTTGTACTGTTTCTGTAAGATTTCCGTTATTAAGCCGCAAAAAACCTCAGTATCACATTTCACTTTCACCCATTGGTCACACTGCAAATTGAGAGATGGTGCATTTTCCAAGTTGTAGTTTTTGGTACATTCACCGGTATTTAAATTAAAAAGAGTACCATTCTTACACTCTGAAGTGAGGCTATAAAATATTATGCCAGATGCCAATGATCGGAAACAATGCGAATTTCTTGTACCAGGCATGGTTTTTATATCTTTCCATGTCAAGTCAAGGCTTTCTTTCGCTTTCTGTATTTTTTCCTGCGATTCATATAAGACATTAATTCCAGGACAAATTTTCCTAGCCGCTTCAGCGAACTCGTATGAGGTTTTAGGATCAATATTTCTTGCTCTAGTGGCCTCTCGAACTTGACGCTTGATAGTCCCGCCAATGCAATCAATGCATCCTTTTCCATGCGATGTGGCAGAGAAATTCCAGACAGTTGGGAGCTTAGATTTTGTCATGGAAAACAGTGTGTACTTTTGCTTAAAGTGTTGAGATGTTCCATCAGATTGGAATTCAATCGCTTGTACTTCAAACTCTGGGTGATTTTCCCTGAATTTTTCAATTACTAAATTGTTGAATACAATAACAGCATATTTGTCGTGATTACTATAATCAGATATCACTACATATGGCTCTGAAGAAACAGTGGCAAGGCCACTATCAAAATAATATACCATTGTTGTATATATGGTAGAAGAAGTATTTTGCCAATGAGCAGACTGAATTTCATCCTGATTAATGTGGGAATAGTTCTCACTGAAGTCAGCTTGTATTAGAAGTTTTCCGTTTGGCAGATTTTGTTTTAAATTAGTGAAAAAATTAGATTGTGTACGTTTCACATACACATGGCACAAGAAGTATTTAAGCTGTTTCTCCAATAAATTTAAGACATCATTTAAACTTCCTTCTTTTTTGTTTCGTAAAAATAACTCCCTCCTCTGATTTTATCCATTGTTTGTACGAAATTTCCGATTCTAGTTCGTTGTTGCTTATTTTTTCCATGAAATAATACAGAGCTTAAGTTCTTTGCATTCTTCACATGTTTGAAGCATACAATTTTTATTTTTATCATCACAGACGATCAATCTTATGAAATCAGATGTACTTTTTGGAAAAATCGAGGAGGATTCTAACAACAATCGTTCGTTTTCATGATAGATGCACAGACACATGTTGTCTGGCGTCTCAGAACGTAAACAAATATGTTCAGGTCTTAAATCTGCGAATTTGCTGAATCCGATTTTAGCTGCAGGATATTCTTCCTGGAAAAGTCTGTACACTTATCCTAGGGTAAACTGGAGATATCGCTTTTGAATCTTTGTTTTTCCTTTATAATCTCTTAAAATAAAAAAAATCGCGCAGTCCTGGAGCTTGACTTGAAATGCTATCATTAGCATAAAACAAAGTGACAGCATCTTTTGTGGTATCATCTATAGTATTTTTATGTGACTGTATCGGGTTAAGGATTGGTTTATATGGATATTGACTAGCAAGTTTCTGAACAACTGCTGCACATTTAATCGGACTGTTAGGAAGATTTCTTTTAGCACGTGCTATAGCTTTTCCAAAAGCTCTTGAATTTCCAAATGCCTCTTCAGCACTAGTTGACTGATGTTCCGCTTCTTTTAATTTAGCTCTGTACTTTGCATGATTAATCCTATCCTTTTCTTGCCGAATAATCTTTTCTACCACACTCTCTGTTTTCAGCTTCTTTTTGCGATTTACTTGCCTCTGAGCTGCCATTTTATGCTTATATTGGTCATATATTCCACAATTTTTGAGCCTCGTCCGTCTTTCCTTCTGCCGTTGTGCTGGTGTTTTAGCCATTGATATCTGAAAAAAATATACAACATTTGTTTGAGAATCTATATTAAAAAAACAATTAAAGATTGGTTTTAAAAAATAATTAATAGTTAAATTTTTTCCTTCAGTTAAAATTTGCTATTAAGTGGTCTTTACTAAATTAACTCATTCTATACAAAGTATTCTAAATTATTAAATATATACTTTTAAGTAAGAATTTAAATATAACAGTGGGAAATATTAAATGCTTACCTTTGCAATCGAAGTTCTTGAATAACCACTCTATTATATTGTATCGATCCCAAAGAAATTGGTAGCGAGATAATTAATCTAGTATGTGTTCTTAAAACCAAAACATAAAATATTCTGCTGAGTTGAGTTATAAAGAAACGCTGTTGTCATCAATATTAAATTAAATAAAAAAATTCAAACGATTTTAGTATTTAATATTTGTAAACGATTTTAATATTTTGCTTTAAAAATTATTATTAGTATCTAACTTATTATTGATAGCAACGGTATTTTATAACAACTCAGCTCAACAGAATGCTTTGGTTATTGGTTTTTCAGAAAAAAGATTATTACATTGAAAAAACAATTGTGACATACATGACAAAGGTGACAGACATGACAAATGTGACTGACATGACAAAGTTTGATGTTTTTTTTTCACTCAAATTTTGAATTTATTTTATAATTTTTTTATGAGCTGTTTATTTCAGACTATAGAAAGAGAAAATAAAGTGTCACCATTTTTTACCCAATTGATTTTGTTTAAAATAAAAAAATCCATGTTATTCGTGACTGACATGACATGGATACTAACGCTAGGTTTGGGTTAAATAGCAAAATAATTAAAAGATTTTCAATTAATTTTTTATGTTATTAAGCCTAAGTTGATCTATTCTTTAAAAAAATTATTTTATTTTCAAAAATATATTGTTATTTAAATAATTTAAAGGACATCAAACTAAGGGTACAAATAAGAGATTTTCTGTTTCAAAGTTAGTCTCACAATTATTAACTGTAAAAAATTATTTATGCATTTATATTATTGTATCTTGTTATTTTCATAAAATTTGACTTATTTTCTATCCCCTGGTACAAAAAAATAATACTTTAGTTGAAATTTAAAAAATTATGTCCATGGCGCATTTTCGTGGAATCAACCTCTGGTTATTGGTTTTCAGAAAAAAGATTATTACATTGAAAAAACAATTGTGACATACATGACAAAGGTGACAGACATGACAAATGTGACTGACATGACAAAGTTTGATGTTCTATATTTCACTCAAATTTTGAATTTATTTTATAATTTTTTTATGAGCTGTTTATTTCAGACTATAGAAAGAGAAAATAAAGTGTCACCATTTTTTACCCAATTGATTTTGTTTAAAATAAAAAAATCCATGTTATTCGTGACTGACATGACATGGAGACTAACGCTAGGTTTGGGTTAAATAGCAAAATGATTAAAAGATTTTCAATTAATTTTTTTATGTTATTAAGCCTAAGTTGATCTATTCTTTAAAAAAATTATTTTATTTTCAAAAATATATTGTTATTTAAATAATTTAAAGGACATCAAACTAAGGGTAAAAATAAGAGATTTTCTGCTTCAAAGTTAGTCTCACAATTATTAACTGTAAAAAATTATTTATGCATTTATATTATTGTATCTTGTTATTTTCATAAAATTTGACTTATTTTCTATCCCCTGGTACAAAAAAATAATACTTTAGTTGAAATTAAAAAAATTATGTCCATGGCGCATTTTCGTGGAATCAACCTGTTAGGCTACTTTTGGGCCACCCTGTATATCTAATTTTTGTCGTTCAAACAAATGATAGTAAAAAGTTTAACCGAGTAGCGGATATGATTCGTATTTTTAAAATGGCATTCATTTGAATCCCTACTATTTTTATTCCAGTCACTTATAGGTAACTAGCAGTATGGTCCCGCCTTACTGGGAACCCGTTAACTTCGCATTGCTTCCTTTTAGAGGCATGCTTACTAGTGAAAAGACACTCAAAATCAAAACCAAATTAAATTCGTGTTGGCGCATGCGAACTTAAGAAAGCAAACACTAATAGAGGATGAAGCAGCCTTAGGGCGAGCGCATATCTCAACCAAACTCAATCAATCAAACTAATAGAGGATGGTGGCAAGCCCCCGTTTCGGCCCGGTCCATGTATTTTCAAGCCCTGTTATGGTCCCGCAATCCCACGTGGATGACGTTTTTTTTAAACTAATTATATTAATTAAAAATCACAATCAAATATGAAAAAACTGAGCCTCAGGTGCACACGTAGGTATTAAAAGGAATCTATATTAAAAATTTCGAATTTTTTAGAGCAGTCTAAGTAGGTATTTTGTGATCCACAGACATACACACAGACAGACAGACTCTTTCTTTTATTATTATAGATAAAACGCTTATGGGTATAATTTTTATTCAATATTCCACTTAAATATTAGCAGTTAACTTAAATTTCTTTAATAATAGTAATAAAGGCTTAAAATTAATAAGTTATGTATTATGGTAGATCATGCTTTTATATTTGAAAAAAAATCACAGAAATATTCTTTACGTAATAATAATAAGTAATTTATATTAAAATTTAAATTTTTGATTCAGTGATTATCGGCAGTTAATTTCTTACAACCAAGTATTTTTAAGGTATATGAAAATTTTGACTTATGCCGTTAACCTTATTTTAAACATACGGATGTTAATTCTATTATATTTTCGGTCATTTCAAAGTCTATAATCTGAAATAAACCATTAGCTTCTTCTAACCAAATAATTAACTTAATTTTCCCTTGCGACAGTGACCTGATTCTCCACTTGAAATTTTATCATTTATGTTGTGTTGCAAAAGAGATTTCTCCCACAACTACCATCAAAAAAACTTTGGAAAATAATGTGAAACCTGAATTAATTTTAAAAGAACACGCTTTTTCTGAATTCATCAGAATGTAAAACTTTTTCTCCGGTACATTAATTTCAATTTAATAAAGACGTTCTACTTCTATTCCTTTTACTAAAACCGCAAACGCTCAAAAGATAATTATATGCCGGTATACTGTAAAATGTCGTGAGAATAAAAGTAATCCTCTATGCGTTTGTTCTATTTTTGTCATTTAGTAGGATTCGGCTGAATTGCTATTTCTTTTTCGATTCCGTCCTATTTTAATTTATTATATCTTGAATTTTTTGGGACAGTTAATTTTAAAAGGTACGCTGCTGTAAATTTGAAGAATTAACCAAAGAATTTAATAGTTCCGTTAGTCTCAGAGTAAATTACAATTTAAATCCTGTTCCTTTATTTTCGTATGTGATTGATCCTCGATCTCAAACAGGATCAAATAATGATTTATATTACTTTTTTTTAAATTCTGAGTCAGAGTCAAAGTGTAAAATATATGTCAAATCCGCCTAAGTTATATTTGTTGGTTGCCTAAATATTGGTTACGCATTCGCACTTTTCATTAAAAATCCAGTGCAGCATACAATCACACGGACTAACACAATTGATTTGAAGCATGAACTATCTCAAGCTAAAGGATATTTGAAAATATATATCGTAAGTAAAATTAAAAATACTTATTTTATGCAATTGAATTAAAAATTTTAATATACTTAAAGTACGGTTTACTACTACCTCGGTGTCTAGTTTTCAAGTTTACATTTTTAGCGATTACAAATGAAGCAAAACGGAATTGTGTTCTTTGGTAAATGTTGCTTCTGATGCGTAAAATCTTTGTTGTGGGTACAAATGAATTATACGACTTTCTTAGGTAACGCTTCTGTAGTGTGCCGCTCTAATATGAAATATAATCCGCTATAAGAATTTGAAGGGTCACGGGCAACAAACGGTAGGGCCTACTTTTGTCGAAAATTAATTTATACACTCCAATAAAAGTTGTTTAATTTTACGGTTTAAAAAAAATCTGGGTATCATGTTTCAAATCTTTAACTATCTGGTATAATTCTGTGTTGACACAGTAGACATTTTACAGTTAACTACCCGCTTTCCTCTTTAAAAAAGCTGCGATCTTAAAATTCGTATATTTCAAGCATCTAATCAATTTTTGATGTTTCATTAGTTCGTAGTTAAGAATAAGAGGTGCTGTCCTCAAAGTAACTAAACTAGTTTGTAGAAATCAATTTTTTTTTTGTAATGAACGTCGGAACAAAATTATTAACTAAAAATGATAAATTCTGTTGAATTATAGCACAAAAGTGATTCCTAATATTTCTTGCTTATTTCTGAAAAAAAAATATGTTCAAAATCAATTTGAAGTATATCAACTTTTTCTTGAATTTTTTTAAAAATTAGGTGGCATTTATATAAAAAAATGTCCCTGAATAAATATGTCCCATACATTTCGATGGAGTTAAAAGTATTTAATTTTTAAAAAAGATTGAATTAAAAGTATTTAATTTTTATATAGATTGAATTAAAAGTAGAATTACAATGTGTGTTAATGAATACAAATAATTGATGGCATTTCAGTATTTTTTATAATCGTTAATGCATTTTCTAAAATATTTGTTTATTAGTGTGCTAACTGGGACTAAAAAATAGCATTAGTTATTTCATCCCATTTCATAATAGGAAAAATTCCGTTAAATACTAGCACTAGTGTTTTTGTGAAGTTAATTTAAGCAAACCAAATCGGCGCTAAATTGTAATTTTCAATGAATTAGGGTGGGAATCTTGTCTTAATTTTTAAAGTAAAGTTAAAGTTACAGTCACGCTATTTCGTTATTTGAGAAAATAGCTAAAGTTTTTTATTCGTCTTATTTTGTCGTCATACATTATTAATAAGAGCAGAGAGATTTTCCTTGTAGCATAAATTTTAAAATTATGGAAATATTTCCTATTAAAAGTCAGCTCTTTACATCACATCTTCCTCAATATTTGTTATATATTTCGAAAACACTTTTTTGCAACATGCTTGAAATCCTTTAGCTGGCATTCCCATCAATAGTCATAACGAGCCACAATGATAAATCGCTTATGGACTTTCACCCCAGTGTTGGGTGCCAAACCCTTCTAAAGATGCTGTTAGTCGAGTTATGCAATAAAGTCTTTGTGTCATTGAATATGCATTTTATCGCTGAGATCGCAGCATGGCGTTACCCTATAAACGTCACACGTCTTACACAGTTCCAATAACGTCAATGACTTCTTCATAGACGACGTCAACGTTCAATCGCTGTTAACGAACTCTCGATCGACAACAAAAGACATCAAAATTACGTCCTGTGGTTAAAACACTTTACAGACAACCCCGGTGCAGGAGTTCAAAACAGTTATGACTAATAGTTCCCAGTCCAAAGCTTTTGCTCTTTGACCCTAGTTTAAGGTTCGTGGTTCCTTTGAAGACACTGAAGCGTTCCAGTCACAGTCATTAAATCCAGCAAGGACGGTTTTGTCGCTGGCATTCCAGTATAACCCTAAAGCCGTTCAACTGGCAGTTAACGCTCTTATCGCAGATTTCATATTGTTTTAGTGAGTATTCAATGTCGTGTGAAAAAACTCCGTGTCTTTGTTCTAGTGCTGGGCTCAGTGGAGCATGGCGCCGGTCTCGAAGTTGGTGGTGGGATGACATAGAACAATTACGGCCGTGCTTTTTCGGAACATGAGAAGATAAACATGATTTGCATGAATGTTGCTGGTGAACATGTTTGGTTTTGTTAACCCAAATGAAAGTCGTCTACTAATATTTTTGTACTGTCGTGGTTACTATAGACTGTTTTAAGTAAGCTCAAATGTAAACAAACTATAAATCTTCTCTGGAAATTTAATGCGTAAGAATTAGAAACTATTTAATTAAATATAGTTGTTGTTTAATCAATTTTAGCATAATTTAGCAATTTTAGCTACACGAGGGAGATCCGAAAAACGTGTTTGTTATTTAACATTGGCTGTTCGGAAAACGTCATCGTTGCTAAGTCAAAGAATTCGAATCATCAGTCGAAATCACACGGTTCCCACAAAAAATTATTTATCGCCAAATCCGAAAAAATCAAGCCAAGGGTTACCTTACAGTAAATCTGATCCTTTCACAACAATTAGATAGCACATGTGGGAACTTAAGTGACGAAATAGTAAAATTTCGAGTACAGAAGACCATCGAGAGTCAGTGAATCTTAAACCTTTTGTTTTATTGTTCAGACCATTCCAGGATTTTCCCCAAAAAAATTGGGATCGCTATCAATTCACTGTTACTTTTTTGAGTTGCCAAAATTTTACTGTCTTAAAAAAAAAACGGATCGAATTCGCAGTACAACTCCTATGAAGTTTCACCTTAATGATGTGTTTTCAAAGTCGTATTGTAGGTTTACTGGACTATGCCAAGTCTTTTGCACCATTGAAAGCGTGGAATGATTATAAAAGCCACTAAATCGGTTCATCAGCCAATAGTTATAAAACAACTAATCCAATAAATTAATACTATAGATTCAATTTATTATAAGCTTTGGATAAATATAACATGTATATCGCTCTATTAAATTGTGTACTATATTATCTGAAAAAGAAACGGAAAGTAACATTGAGTATTTTTTCTAAAAAAAAAAGCATTAATGCTCTGAATAATTGGATTTAGTTAGACATTAAGAAAAAGCTAATTCTGCTGTGCGTAAGAAATACAGATTTAGGTCAAATAACCATATAAATGCAAGATAAGATGAGAGGGTTTTTTTTTTTTCGCCCTTTCACTTGGATTAATGTGACAAACTTGGCGTTATTTAAATAATACCTTCTTTAATGGCTTTTCCTTAAGACTAGTTGGTTTTTTTTGTTCATTATTAACAAAGACTATAAAACAGATTTTATAAAATATTTTTTTATTTCCCGTAAGATTTGACCCAAACAAATTACTAATGAAATGGAATCGAAAGTGGAAAATGCATTTCTTGATAAGTATAAATTTTGAAATTGCATGTTATATTTTTACTTCTATATTTACCCAATTAACTATAACTTATTCATAATTCAATATTTTATAAATGTGTATGAAAAAATTTATTAATGATCTTGGATTACTGAAAGGGTGCGTTTACTTATGTTTAAATGTCATCATTCTGTAAATTTTATTGCGACTTTCATTGAAAATTTAGTTTATCTTTTAAAATTGAAAGATTTTCCAAGGAAAATCATTTAAAGAAAATTTTCGTATTTGCCTTTTAACCCACATGCTGGTAACTCAAACCGAAGCCATGCAAAAGATCATGGTTATTGTGTTTTAACCCATGAAAGATACAGAAGCATATAACTACCGAATGACTGTCGGGTTTTCCAGCCACAAACTTTTTTTTACATATTTTAAGATTTTTTCTAAATTATAAAATTTTAAATATGGTAGAGACATTCATAAATATCTGTAACAGAGAAAGAATATACTTTTAAAAATGTAAAGAAATTTAATTTCAGATACAAATTTAAATTTCAATATTATGTAGCAATAACAAGGTTACTGTTCAGCCAATTTGCTTAACCATCAGGGGGAAAACAATTCACAATCCCTTACTCAACAAATTACCTTTTTCAAATAATGCAATGCTAATAATCTATCTGAAGAGGTAAATGTTTATTTCCCTACTTGATTTTTTAATGTATTTTATTGTAACCTTTTTTCTTTACTTGAGAATATCCCCTCATATTTAAAAAGGTTTACCATTTTACAAAACTTTCTTTTTGGCAAGTTCTGAAATTTTACCTTAAAAATGTACTTAAATTTAAAGTTTATGCCGATACTTTTGTGGAATAAAAATTTCAATTTTGTTGATATGTTACAATTCATTTTCCTGATTTTTTTTACAATAGTCTTTGCCTATAGGGCTCCATGTGTTATGAAACAAAAACAATATTAAATTTTTTTTGTTCAAATACAACAGCGTAAAAATACATCTTTTAGAATATGGTCCATTTGCCATCAATTACTTATCAAACTCTAAGTAAGGAACCACAAAAAAATTATTATACACTAATTGAGTTCATTGCAGAAATTGTGGTTGAATCGCAAGTCTTCTAACAAAGAAACCTACATTTGCATCTCTGCAGTCACGATTTCAGCTGGAAAGAAATCTTCTTTTGCCAGTTCCATTGTTTTGTTGACCTCTAGAAACTTTATTTTTTTTCCGAGTAATCTAATTGAAGAATCAGCGGTCATATGGTTTTGCACTTAATGTTTTTCAGCCAAAGAAATATAATTGAGCAGATTAAATGTACATTTGAAAAGAGAAAGTAGATAAAGGGGGAATGACTTTCTTTGTTGTTTGAGAAAAACAACCCTATGTATTAGGGTGGGCCGAAAAATACTTTTTATTTTAGTTCGAATCGCTATAGTGCGGAAAAGTTGCCATTGGTAAAGACATGAAAAATGCACGAATTATTTTTTTTATTAATTTAACTTCCGTTCGCGCAATGCCATCAAAGTTGGAATTTTTTTTTTCAAAAAACGAAATTTTTATACTATTTTAAGGGGGTATGGGACACTTTTAACTTTTTTTTTAATATTGCAGATAGCAATATAGTTTTTTTTCCATAAGTGTATACTAAATATACTTACACTTTTAGATAGTCAAAGGTTTTAAATTATCATTACTTTTCTATAAAAAAATGAAATGTGTCAAAAAGTGATGTTTCTTATTTTTGTTATAAGTCAAAAAATTATTTATTGACAAACAGAAATTTAGCATTTTTATGAACAGGAAAATGTATTTAACAAACTCTCTTTACCGATTTTTGCTATTTGCCATAGTTTTTTTTTTAAATATTGAACTTTTTTTTGATAATTTCACAGGTTCACTTTTTTTATAAAAAATAATAAATAAAAAAATAAACTATTTACAACTAATCCCTAAAGACAAATTAAAGATATATGTTTGAAAAATATGAGTGGAAAGTTTTGACACTCTATGGGCAGTAGATTTTGAGTTATATCAATTAAAAGTCAAGAAATCATCGAAAACACGATCAAGGAGAAAAACAGCTTTGAAGTTTATCCCTTTCCTAACTGAAGCTCTCCAAACCGCCCGAACGACTAAGGAATCGATAATGTTAATCCTAACAAATATTACGAGGAAGCAAACATAATAAACGTGGTTGGCCAACACAGATGTCATGACACAAAAAGCTACATATCTCACGTTCTACTGCAGATATAAATAAAAATTTTGTTTTATATTATTCTAAAATATTTGTTATTTTTAAGATAATAATTTTTTTTATTATTTTTTTGAAGATTTTGTGTCCTATACCCCCTTAAGCACGATAGATGTTTTTAGTTGCGTTCCTATATCAAGAATTAACTACTAAATAGAGACGATCAATACTCTCTTATAGTTTGATTTGAGTAAATATAGCTCATAAGTAAATAGATTATCATTAAATGGTTTGTTTCGGATGACGTAATTTCTTCCAGCTTTCATTCTTGCGTATCGGTGTTTCGATTGGTGCTCTGTTTCTACTTGACATTGACTCACCAATCAGTGCTTCGAGAATGCCCATTGAAAAACTTAATTATGCAAACATGATGATAAGGTGTACAGTACATCCAATGCGTCACGATCTGATGCAATGTTATTTCGTTCTGCATCATGTGGAACTCTATTTTCTGTAGCAATTTGTGATCACATTTCAAATTAAAGAAGGGGGAATTGATTTGTCATTATTTTTTCCAGGAAAGATAACTGCGGCTGAGCGAGTGTCTTAATATAGATGAGGCTTAGAGTTTAACAATTTTGGTTTGGTTCTTAAAACTTTTAAGTTAAATGTTGATCTCTTTGCGGTGTTCTAACTACGTTCTGACATTCCCTGAACTTTAAGTTTAAATCTAGAAGAATTTTTATGCTATCAAAACCTCATTCATAACAATAGAAAATACTGAGTTCTTATTGCAATGTCTTAAGAAAATTTAGATAATTCTTATTATTTTATTCTTTAAATACCAATGGGAATTAGGATAGTTTGTTGATTAACTTTTACTTTGGTAATGTCTCAAGAACCTTACAAAATTTTCACTTTTCGAGTAACATTGCTGTAGAACCATATGTAACTTAAAATGACTTTTTAGTTCTTTAGTTAATTTTTAAATGTACAATAAGACTTGGGAACTATTCATAAAAGTGTTTTAAATAAAAAGGTAGCACGTGGCATGTATTATCTTTGCTTCAAAGTAGTGATACAATCAAAGGTTTTTAAGATATTTTCTCTCGTCTGTCTGAAGTACTACAGGATAGAACATAACTATTTTCGATTTTAGTATAAATGGAGGAATACAATTTTTAAGTTTCTATTTAAAAACGAAAGTTAACTGGCAACTTAAGAAATTATCTTTGATGCATATCCAAGTAATAAGATTGTCAACGGTTTCTGTGTAAAGATGAAATAGAGGTACAGAACTCTGGTGGCACGTAGTTAGCATTTTGCGTTTTGGTCTGCTAAGTCTCGATCGTGCTGTGCATCCACTAATGAGACACTTCGTTATACAGTGGTGGAAATTGATTTATGAACTAACATTCTTTTCACCAGATATCGCTTTGTATTAAGTGCTAACAATTCAAATTTTGTGTGTTGGATATTCAGAGCACAATAAAGGAATTTCACACATATTTTTTTTCAAAAAATGATATTAAATAAAAATATATCTAATTTTAGTTTTTAAGCATGCCAAATGATGGAAATTGATTTATGAACTCAAATTTATTTTGAACCCAGGTACCAAATATTTTAACTAGTTCTTCATTTGAACTTCAGGGGAGCTTACTATCAGTGTTTATAAATAAGATTGAGGCCAAATTTGTTGAAATTTATCTGTTTTATTCCCATTTTACTAAATAGGAAAGCTTGCGGGACTGCCTGACACCAAAAAGGTAAAAAAATGACCCTTATATAATATTGTAAGAAATCTATAAGAGAAATTAGCATATTAATTAAAAGATCAATAAATATAATTCATAAATATTTGGAGAATCATTCTGACTTCGGCAAAAACCATCATTAAAAAAGGTGTAACCCTCGTGGGACGAGGGACAAAAGCAGGATTATTGGACTGGTATCCCAAAAAGTTACCATTTGGGTCAGCATTTGTGCATTACAGGGCGAATTTGTTATGAACAATAACTTCCTGTAACTCCCAGAAGAGCAGAACAAATATTGATATCATCGTCGAACTTGAAATGTTCCAAAATGAAGGCTGGTCCAAGGCTTACTCTTCACCATAAGAACAGGCTATTAAAATATAGTCGTAACTATATGAAAATGGATTGGGTGGGGGTGGAGGGAGAGAAATGGGAAAAAAGTGACATTTGCTGATGAAAAAAAGTTCAATTTGGATGGACGTGATGGTTTAAAATGTTATTGAAAGGATCTTCGGAAATAACCAAGATCTGTCTTCAGCAGAAATGTTAGTGGTGGAAGTTTGATGGTTTGGTCCCCGATATCTTATGATTGAAGAAACAAGGTTATGTTTCTGAATTGCTGACAAACATCACTTTATTGCAGATTAGTTCTAGAAAATTCTTTAATTCCTTTTTGCGTTGCAAAACTATGCTTTTGATTAGATTTTTATGCATGATAATGTAAGTATCCACATTTCAAACGAAATTAAAGACTGGTTAAATGAACTAAGTGTTGTTCATTTAGATCATCCTGCCAATAGCCATGACTTAAACCCCAAGAATAATGTCTGAGATCAATTGGTTTGAAGTTTGAATAATTTACTCAAATGGAGTATGGTTTTAATGAAGTGTGCATCAGTTATGGAATAGAAGGACTTAATCATTAAAAACTGCAAATTGCTTGACCAAAACTTGACCCAAAGTTTTGTGTTTTCTATGAAAAACAAAATCAAGGAAGCATTAGCGACAAAAAATAGTTTTAGCAATTATTAATTGAGATTGAATGCAAAAGTTCATAAATCAATTTCCCTATGCTAAAACTAAAATGTCAACAAAATAAATTGTTTACGAATTTATATAAAATTTTATTTACGTGTATAGTTTATAATGCAAAGCCTGTATAGTATATAAAATTTAAATCGATAAAAATGCATTTAATAAAGAAATACTGTTAAAAAACTGGCAGTTCATAAATCAATTTCCACCACTGTATTTGAAGCTGGGACGGATGACAGCGTCACCGGAAGTCTGACAACATTATTTTTCTCATCCGAAGCTGCAGGGAATAAATTGGCATGTAAAAGGAGATATTTTCAAATAACAGCTCTATCTGTGTTCGGTTTTTTTATCACTAATTACACTGCTCAAAACAATTAGGGGAGCACTTTTTAATTCCAACTTTAACTTCACTCCCAATTTTTTAATTTTTATCCTATAAATCTGAAATTTGTTAAATAGGTTCACTATGCATTCGAAATGAAATAGTAAAAAACAGGAGAAAAAATCTTAAGTTTTTAATACTTAAATTTAAAGGGGGGAAATGGAATAATAACTTTTTAATAAATTATAACAATAATTTTTTCAAAACTTTTTTTGTTAAAAATAGTTGAAATATATTTTTAAACATCTAAAAAATGCAAGCATGAAAAATTTAGGGTCAATTTATTTTCTAAAACTGCTTTAAAGTGAAATTTATTTTACCATATTTTTCATATTTTCATTAATATTAAAAAAATATATTAAATTCTTCAAAATACGTTATTCTTCCATATAATGATGTATCTAACGATACATAAGTTGCGAATTTAACTTAGTCAGAAAAAAATCACCAGCTGATGATTCCCAATGGAATCATTGGGAGCGAAAGGGTTTAAAACATGTGCTCCCCTAATTGTTTTGAGCAGTGTATTTATATGCACGTTTTTTTAAGAAGTGATGTTATTGGAAAAATTTGTCTAAAAAATACGAGATAAGTTTTAGTTTTTTTCGTGTTTTAAAAATATTATAACTAGTAAGGGAGTTAGTCAAAACCTTGATTAGAATCGGATTTAGAAAAACAAAACGGTTTTTCTGCTTAGTAAAATACTAATGTACCAGCAGAAAATGGGTGTTATGTTAAAATAAATTAAAACATATATACTTAATACAGCTTTGTATTTCTGAATATATTTTACAATTTCTTTTGTTTTGTATATGTGTTTCAACTTCGATCGAACAAGTACATCATGTAAAATCATTTTACATTATGCTTATATCACACCAGTTAAAAAGAAGTGTGTTTTTTACTTTAACATCTCAGATATAGCGGTTCCCTTTACTATGGAGGCCCAAAACCGGTCGGTCTATCTTTTCTTCTAGTGAAGAATGATGGCAAAATGACCCGAGTTCCAACGTATGCCTTTTGGTCAACATACTATGTTGATTATGAGATAAATGTATGCAGTCTGAATTAGAGTCAGGAATAATATTCATAATAGAGTCTAAGAGTGCGTGACAGGCTGGCGGTTTTCTTGTAAGTTTAGTTGAAAGATTCATCATGGAGCAAAAAAAAATCATTATGAATGTTCTGTTTCTCTGGAAATGAATAACAAATCGGGTTTTAAATCTTCATGCTCATATTTTAAGGATTAGAAAAGTAGTTTATAGGGTTAGTTAGGCTACTTAGTTCAAATTAAAAGTAGTTCATAAAAAATCTTGGTTATAATAACTTTTTCTTTTCGGCTTCCTTTTTGTAATTTGAATTGCATTTTTAATCGTGATCAAAAAAAGAAGTTTTTATTTTATTTATGATATTAAAATGACTAAAAATTTTACAATGTACTACAATTCGAGTTCAAGATCATATAAATGTGTCAGGGCAACAACGGCTGGAGTCCATGCCTGGCTCCATACATACTAGTGTTTCGGAACAAAATTTAGCCAAGTCAAATTTTAAAATAGGATGCCGTTGCTTGGATATATCTATGTTTATCTATGTATTGAGTT
The DNA here is from genome assembly GCA_023701765.1 of Hylyphantes graminicola. Taxonomy (NCBI): domain Eukaryota; kingdom Metazoa; phylum Arthropoda; class Arachnida; order Araneae; family Linyphiidae; genus Hylyphantes; species Hylyphantes graminicola. Next base: position 9,352,478 of record CM043123.1, read on the forward strand.
TATTTTGAACTTAATCAAGTAAAAGTTCAAATAAATGAGAGAAATAAAACTATTTCAAGATTGCCGCTACCCACTTCACAAAAAAACACAAATATCGACTTTCGGATAAATTGAATAGTAATGATAGAATAACTTCTATAGTAATTCGGGTAATTATGTGCACGAACCAGTACCAATGGTGTCATGCTGTTCATTTCGACGAGGGCCACAATCAAGCATGTAGTTCAAAGCATAACGTTACAACTCTGACCGAACCCATGACACAAAGACAAGACAATGCCTAGTGCCAAGGAACATCGGAGACAAAAACTTCCAATTATCTCAACTTGACTGTTCCAGACTTTTAATATTAAAAGTATCGCATTGACCCGTGAGCACCTGACCTACAGAGCTGCTGACCTGAAGCTATATCAACGGACTGGAACAGTGCGAGGGAAAATATTGCTAGTTAGTGACCTTGAATGCCCTTCACACCCATCTATGTCTGATCAAGTTTCAATGAACAGGAAACAATGGACCCCAAAACCATGGCTATTTTCACCCACAATAAGCAGTGAGGGGCTTACTATTGGGTTGCGTGCTGGAAGCTGTCATAATAAACTCCATTGGTGAGCGTGGTAACACAATGCGATACAGTAACATGGCAGCAGTATGTCTTCCTGATTCTTATTAGGCTTTAAAGCTACCCGGAATTTCTAAAGTAGAGCATATGACAGTTGCGTTGTTAACATAAATCTAATCCTGGTAATAGATTTGTAAACCCATGCAGTAGGCATTGTTATGGACAACTATTTTAGTCCGGATTTGTCTACTGTACAACGTTCATTGTTTTCGAGAGTTTCGTAATTTTCACTAAGTCGTTTTTTCATTGATAAAAAATTATAGCTGTACACGAATCTGGGTTGGAATTTAAGTTAGACCTTTGGCTAAGGAAGTGATGGGAACCAAACTGACCGAATTCGGGATTATCACTAATAATGTCTGAAAATATCATGAGGAACTTATTAACTTTGGAAACTGATGACGATGATCACTAATTCATTTCTTGTTTTGCATTTAAATAAATTAAAATTACTAATCATAATACCTTAATTTTTACTACGATTTACGAAATCTACCAGAAATTAAGTTGTTATGTTGAAGTAGATTATAAATTACCTGACATCCATATAAAGTGTTTTCTTTCCCTTTCCAGCAACTACACAATTTAACTTTAATTTTTAAGCAATGAATGGTTCGATAGAAAATTTGAAAATCATTTATCAGCCTTTTATTACATGTATCGGTCATTTCATTTTTATAAAAATAAAGTTGAAAGAGGGTCGATATGATTTCGGACTCCTTGCCAGAAGGAAATCAACAAACTGTAAATAAACAATGTTTTTTTATGGTTTAAGACTTAAAATTTCACAAAAATTGACGGACCCCTCAGCAAATATTATACATTAATTTTTTTTTCAAAAATTGCTTATTGGAGATACTTCTTATTATATAATCGTTAGAAAATATGTTTATATGACGAATAATTATGAAGGATTTTGCTTGGGTTTCAGAAAGATAAAATCTAACATAATAACAAAATTATTGGTGTCAAGGATTTGTAAGCTTTGCTTCTCTCTTTTCGAATTCTTTTCTCCGCTTGTAAGCAAAATGTAAATGCCAATATTGTCACTGTTATTTTTTTTCACCTTTCGGGAATATTGAATATTTATAATAATGACAATATAGTAATAAAACTTCAAAGTTTTTGCTTTGCGATTATTCAAGATTTTTTATAAATTAAGCCCATTTGGAATATACTGCTAATCAATACACATCGTAGAAATAACTTATTATCATTAGCTTATTTAGTAATAACATTTAACGTTCTGGAATTAATGTCTCTATTTTTTTCTTTCCAGAATGTAGTACATAATGGACAGCATACGTTACCAGACCCGAGGTCAGGACTTGATGATGGAAGACCGATACAGACGTCTTCAATACGAGGCTGCCACACAGCAGCCTCAATACTGGGCCCAGTCACCTCCCAAGCCAGTGGCAATCACACGCTTCAAACGTCACTTGCCAGCCATCCCGAAGAAAAAGGGCAAGGATTCCAGCAAAAAGTCTGACCATTTCGATGTGTCTGCCTATGCCAAACACTATAAGGATAAATATGGTTCAGTTTCTGCGCATTCTACAAGTGCAATCTATGGGGCGCTTAGGGCTCCCCACTACCATGCCATTTATGGACCATCGAATATGTGGTATGCGTCTGTTCGAAGTCTCAACAGGAGTTGTCCTCGGGAGATGTACCCGCCTGAAGCTTATGAATGGCGCGAGACGTTGTATGAAGATATTACCAAAGAAGGTAAATGCATTTGATTCTAGGAATGTTGTAATATTTTTTAAAATATATGAGGAACATGCCTAATGGATTATATCTCATTAAGTTTGAATAATTCATATTATGAGAATGCGAACAGATGTTTGTCAATGAGAATGCAAAAAAGGAACTATTATTTATTCATAAAAAGAAATTATTAATGGCCAATTGAGCCAGTTGGCAAAAAAGTATTTCCTAAATGGCTGTTTTTACATTAACACTTGTGTAGTGTTTTATCATATCCCCCATCAAGATTTTAATACATATGCCCTTTTTCTACTAAAGGACTGGTATTTAACTACGAAACAGTCAATTTTTTTCTGAAATGAAGACTGAACAGCTGAATACAAATTATGTTAGAGTCCCGAATTTCGACGTTTCCTATCTCTGATATTAATTAAGTAGAAAGAAGAACTTTGATGATATTTAAATGTTATTTTATAGATGTATTGCTATTAGAACTTATTATTACGCTTTACACTTACATTCATTTAATTAAACTATGTATTTCGTATACTATTATATGTAACTCTATTATTACAACTTGTTTTAATTACATCTTAATTAAACTTTTATTGTAGGCTTTCCAGTTTCTTCACCAGTAGAAGTAATTCCTGGATCTGCCTGTGCTTGCGTCGTTAGAAGAAGAGTTGGACATGAGACATCCTTGTCATCTCATGTTAAAGCTTCTCGTCAGCAATCAAGGTGCAAGTACTGTGCTAATGGATATCCTAGTAGTGGCCCAGCAAATGGTGGGTTGCTGTCTAAGAAATCATCTGTGAATTCTGTGAAACCTCCATCACTGCCAGAAGAGGATGAAGAGGACAAGCCAGAACCTAATAGCAGAATGTCAGGTTATAAGAAATGCGTTACTCGGAGCTCCAAATATAAAAGTTCAGTATTCAAAGGTTTACTTACCAAAGATTCGGAAAAGATATCGAGAAAATCTATCCTTGAGTGTGACGTAACTGCTTATGACTTGATTAAAAAAGTTGCAAAAACTCCTATTTCCGAGATAGATGACAGTGATAATGATGACAATCTTAGTGATAATGCAATAGCCCGAATGAACCAGGCTCGATGGCTTAAACTTCAAAATAAGTCCAAAATTTCCGCAACTGGTGGGTCTACCAGGCACATTGCGAACAAAAGGCTGTCTTCCAAGATTAAAAATTCGCAGAGCGATAATTATCTGTATACTGAGTCGCAAAGTGTTATGGTAGGAGGTCAGAGAATTTTCACCGACAATCATAGGTCAAGGTCTTCTGACATGGACTTAGCCTATGACTCTTTTGACGATGGACATTCGATGAACTGCGATTCCGATAAAACTAACTGGAGGAAGTTGTCAGCTTCAGAAGATTCAATCTGTATTCCAGACCCAGATTATGACTATAGTGATGAAAGTGATGACGGAACTGTGATCGCTAAGTACAGAGATCCTAAGTTTACTTACTCTCCTCCTCCTTTGCGGAAATCCAACCCTTCTTATAACGGTTTAGTCTATGGTTCAAGGGAAATATCTAAGTCTATGTCGTCTTTACTTTCGGATGATACTTACATTCCTCATGCTACTTTAAGCAATCCGATGCCATCGAATATTGAAAGCCTGCCTATTTCGCAAAACTGTGATAACCAAAAGGACATTGATGATGAAATTATAACCGAAGAAATTGTCCAAGATAAAATCCTTTTTGAGGAGCCAGAGATCGAATCTCAGGTTTTGCCACCAGTTTCTAACGTTCCCCAGGAGCTTAATTCAAAGCCGACCGATTCGAAATATGAATCTTCCAGTGATTGTAGCAGTAGTGGAGGGACACTGTCTTCCGAGTATCCAACTTGGACTTCTTCTTCCTCTAATGAGCTAAAGTCGATTCTGAAAAAGAAACGACGACGTGATAATGTCATACAGGAGCCTGGAGACGCAGATCGTGTCTTTCAAAACTCCAAGGACTCGCCTAAGGAGAGGAAGAAACAAGTTCAGTTTCTGCCTGGTTGTGATGAGACCTTTTTTGACAACGTTTCGGTACAGGACATTGAAGTGGATTATGAGGGTGAAGATGTGGTGGCCAAGGAGAATATCAATGAGGAAAACTTGGTAGATGAGATCCAACCTGCTGAGGATGATACTGATCAGGATACTTATGAGGCCGTGTATGATATTGAAGTTGGTATAAATGGCTTACAACTTGAAGGTTCTGTGACGAATGAGGAGTCTACGTGCAGAGGTAAGATACTTGTACTTTAACTGTTTTTAACTATTTAAATATTTATAAGTATACATTTTTAGCAAATGCAAAAATAACTTTACGAACTGTTTTAACTTTATTAGTTTAAAAAAAATTACTTTCATGTATTAACTGCATTAACCCTTTCATGACGCTTGGCAAAAAAAAAAAATTCCAAGCGAAAAAGAGCGTTCATCTTAAGTTTATCTCAATAAACAAAATATAAGACAAATAAAGATCATTGTCCTGTGTAATTTATGCGGGACAAAATAAGTTACACAAAAAGCGGATTAAGAAAAATAAAGTAAATATTTTATTCATAAATGAAGGAGTTCAAAGGGTTTTCCCAGAGTCGTCGTTATGAGTTAATTTACTCATAAAATTTCGTCTGTAAATGTTCCAATTTCAAACTTTATCTACTTTAAAATATCTATCAATATTCTATTTTCCTTTAATGTACAAAAAGTGTTAATACGTTACATTATTTGACAATTGATTAAGACTAAAATTCGTGACATCCTCAAAGTTTTCGAACTGAAATTTATTTGTTAGCAGCATTAATTTATTAGTAGATCTGAAAGGATTTTTAGTGTAAAAAAGTTTAGTATAACATGCGGTTTCTATCTGACGGTTTTGTACTACATCAAATAGGGTTATTGACTTGAAAAGAAACATTTTATTCGAAAGATTATCTTTGTCTTTTAATCCTTGATTTACAAACAATCGCGGCAAATATTCATCAGGATTAGTCTAGACTTAGACTATCGTTTAGATTAATAAAAATCGCGTTTCTTTAAGTAAAGGCAAAACCGGGATTCACAATCCTTTTTGTTTGGTTTCCAACAAAAAAGGTAGTTTTTACGTTCTTAAAGCTGAACTGGCAGAGGTTGTTGTTAATAAGATTTAACTAAATAGATACGTTGAATAAACAATGACATAAGGGAGAATGGGAGTTAATCTCCAAACCGAAGTGTCTATGTTAATCCAATTTGGGAAAAAATGTCTGAGGCACATTACTCCAGTTGTATTAAATATTTTTACAGTTTTGTCTTCATGTGAATTATTTATTTTAATATCTTTCAACATGCGGGAGTAGCGAATTTGCGAACTTAGGATTAACATTAGCGTCTTAAGCTGAAGTGAAATGTTTATGTACAATTCTGTAATAGGATCTTCTCCAATAGAAATGACATGGAAACAAGTTCTTCAAAATGTAGAAATTTATGGTTGATAAAATTTTGAACAAAATGAAAGCACAAAATTAAATTGAAATTACAAACGCTTGAATTAAGTGGTTCAATGTAAGTTTAATAAAAACAAAACTTTACCAAACTCTAAAAAAAAATCCTTTATTCGTTCGACTCATTATAATACGTATGCAGAAATGCTTTCATAAACTTAATAAACCACTTTTAATTAAAAGTACCTTATTTAATTAAGTATTAATATGTAATCATGCATGTGCTAATACGCTTATATAAACAACAGTTGAAACAAGTAAGAAAAGAGCATGTAAACTCGTTGCAGTCTTTCTCGTTCATAATAATAAAAAAGTCCTTACAAAACCATCACGTTTTTATGATGAATTTGATCTAGATTCATCAATAGATGTCACGCTTAAGTGAAAGCGTTATTCAATTTTCTAATACAATAATCATACCGCATATGTTAGTCTTTTGAGCACTTGGAATATTTCTCGGGCTAAAAGAAATCTCGCGAGATTGAGTGACATCCAATGATTTCATTTCTCAAGTATTCACTTTTTTTATTGATTGATTATAGAATACATTTACATTTGTATGGGAAAATGAAAGGTTGACACCGTCAAATGCTTTTCAAAATTGGTTTGCCCCTATTTTTTTTCCTTTGAAGTAGTTTTATTTTGGAAGCCTACTTTCTTTAATTGATTTTGTACTTACGAACCTGACATTTTTTATTAATGACTTTTGAACTTGTATGTATTAAAAAGTCTAAATCCCTTCATCTTCAAATTTCTTAAGCAACAAAGACCGCAATATCTCTTTTGAGTAAAAATCAATGAAATAGCTTTTAAAAACATTTAATTAATTTATGGAAAGATGGGATTCCTTAACTTAAAATGATTCCTAAAACAGCTAATAAGTTCATGACGCTAATGAAATCCTACATATATTTTAAATGCGTAGTGTTCAGGCAATATATGCACCTGTATAATAATAAACTTCCGAATCACATGCATATTCTTGCATTGTTTAATCAGGTGCTTTACTTTTTATAGATAAAAATAACTTTGCTGCCCAATGTGCATTTCATAATAGGAGGAAAGTAGTAATCTTATATATAAGAAGTATTTTAAAAAGTTTAATTCAATTCTCGAAATGTTTCCCTCTTGCAACTAAATTTTCTATAATAATTTATAACAATAAAAATTTTTATATTCTTATGCGTGTGTAGGATGGGAAAGAGTCTTTGTGTGTGACCTAATTCTAAATTAGTAAGAACAACCTAATAGTTAGTTAAACAGGCTTATTCCCTCTATTACCAGTGGGGATTTTGTGGTAAGAAGCAAAAACAAAATTGTGAAACATTGACTATCTACAGCATACCCAGCAAAAGGCCTAGCAACGGTTTTTTCCCTGTTCGCCTACACTCTTAAAACAAACACTCCTAATTTAACTCAGTCTGAGTGGATTTCACTCCTCCAGACTGGAAAATGCACTTCTCCTTTTGGAGTGGATCCTTTGTGTGTTAAACCTCCGACAGGATCACTCCAAACGAGTGATTTTAACTCAGTCTGAGTAAATATGCATGCCTTTACGGTGTCGAAAATGCACTTCTCCAACTGGATTTCACTCTTTTGTTTTAAGAGTGTATTTATAACTTTATTATACAAATGTTCTTTTACCTTACCTTTATATTGATATTTGTTCAATTTAAAGCATTTCCCCTTTTATTATCTGTCATAAAATATAGCCCCTCTATGTACCACTGCTTTATGAATTTAACCCTCTAATGCAAACTGTTGCCATGTGGCAACAAGTAACATAATCCACTTTATTCTATAAAGGTAGAGCTCCCTCTCGACAAATACTAGATTTTTTTACCAGGATATGTAATAGCTTTTTTGTTAAATCCCCTCGTTGCCTTACCCTTTCAGTAAAGATAACTACTATTTTGTTATTATACTCCTTGCCAACCTCAGTTGGGTAAATAGAAATATGCTTCCGCGCATGTAAAGAGTTCCATAGATTATTTGTGAATCCATCCAAAAAAAACTTGTTTAAAACATTAATTTCTTATAAGGTCTAACAGATTTGAATATTATTTGAGAAAATTTGGCAATTTTATCATAATGAAAAGTGTATTTTGGTTAAACTGGATTCAGATAATTTTTTATATAAATATTATCTTACAAGAGTTTCCAACTAACGAACCAACCGCACTCTTCCCTCTGCCTTTTTACTCTTTGTTTTTATCCAAGTTAGGTTGGCACTGTTATTACAACACAAAATGGAATACCGATGGTGTTTGCTTTGGCTGCTAATCAATCGCAAGCAGTCTTCCGAGTTAAACTTTATTTTTATTAACTTCAGTCAGTCCCCGCTCTATTTTTTTGTTTGTAATGTTTGTGTAAAATGTGCGACGATGCACAAACAGCATTGCTCTCTATAATTATTTCTCAACAATTCCCCGAACTTTGTCCTTGACTTCAGACCCCCAACGTAGTGCACACAGTATTTTTTTTTGCTTAAAAATCTAACTAAACATTGGTTACGCTTGGCTTAGTCCAAATCCACATTTAAAAAAATTATGTTTCTTTGAGATAGTATAGGATCATAAACTAGTAAAAGACGGAAAATAACATGAATTAATACATGCTCAACGAAAAAAAAAATGAATAGTTGAAGAATGAAAAGCCCGTATGGATAAATTTAATTTCCTTTACTTGTGTAATTTTTTAATTCGTCAAAGCTGAACAGCAAACAAAAAAAGCAATCATCCAATTTGATTAAATGATAAATGTTCATTGAATTTGCATAAACTTAAATCTACCTAGAGTAGGATTCACAGTAGTTCTGATCTGGTGTAGCGTTGACCTGACCAAAAATTAAAAAAAAATCGTGTGCGAAAAGCGGTTAGCAGTCAGCTACTCTGTTTCCTATTCAAAAACCAATGTCGTCAAATATCAAGTGGTTTTGTCAAATTGCGACAAATGGACTACCGTGTACCAAAACGGAATTATTCAAGTGCGGGTCGTCACTTGACTGTGGTTCTAAAATACGACGCCCGTCGCCAGTAGCCCTCGTGTAGCTCTAGTGCGACGATAATTCAAACCTAACATAACCAAAACGGAATATTACAAGAAAACAAGCGTATCATTCAACATTCTTACCAAAGTCTACGCCCAATGCTCAAAAAAATATTTAAGCCAAAAGTCTAAAAATGTAATTTGTCATTAAAAAAACTATTACATTTCACTTAATTTATCTGATCATTATAAAATATTAAATTAGCTTTTTATTTTTTTGTTTAATAAAGTTGTTGTAGAATTTGAACTCTTTAACTTCCACATTTTTATGAATACTCCAGTAAAACAAAATAGGCATCTCCCTATAAAAAAAGTCCCTTTGTGATTATACGACTGAACAGAGAATTATAGAATAAAAAATTTTCAACTTTTATTTTTTTTTTCTAAATCAATATACTTTTTTTGTAAAAGTTTCCAGATAAATTTATTTTTCTTAAGTATAAGAATGTTTTTATGATTGTACAATAATTTGATTGCACTACATCGGCTCGATGACTTTAATCAATTTTTTATTTACTTTAAAAATTATAGAGTTTACTTTTTAAAATCTTCTTCACAATTGCTTAAACAATTTCGTCAGCTTCTCGCACCCAAAAACCACGGAAAAAGAATTACTTCATACAACTTATCCAGAGTAAATAGTTTCTAAGTTAGAATTAACAAAGCTGTATCTATTCAGAACGTTCGTATTTAATTAAATCGTATGCGGCTTTTGCTTATTTCCATGTAAAAAACCTCATTTTTTGTCAAGACCTATATCTCCATTTGAAGGAATATCTAAGGAATTCTGAAGAGAATTGCGGATTTGTGTAAATTACTGCTCTGCAATAACACAAAAACCTGCACCTTCTATAATTTTCTTTACAATTATTTCCGATTTTCCCACGAATTTATTATTTTAATGTAGGTCATTTTTTAGTTGGAAAATCTTCGAATTCTTTAACTTAATTTAAAAATTCCGATGTCTAGAAACATTTCATTATACTCACCAGGTTTAATTATTTCTACTAAAAAACACTTTTAAATCCTTCGGTAAAAAAATGAAAGATTTTAGGTTATTTTTCCGAATTTCTTTGCCAGTTTTCATTTGGTGATTACAGTGTAACTCAATCTGAGTAAATACACACCTAACCTCTTATAATTGCATCATTATTTGAGAAGGAATAACTTGTTCGTTTTTATGGAATGCAGACGGAGATAGAATAACAATAGAATCAAACAATTTTCTAGGCGAATTTTAGGTTTTACAGAATTTAATTGACTTTTCTGAAGCGCTGTCAGTGATATATTGTAATGCTGGTGACAAAAGTTGTAACCCTTTCAGTCCCAATGACAATTTGGCATCATTTTAGATAATTTTTTTCTTATCGGGTCTATAGTCATTTATATCAAAAAGCACATCATTCGATTCTTCAAACTTTTTCTATAAGAAAATATTTTTATCAATCCTAATAGATGTCAGCTCTATTATTATTTTTTAATTATGATTAGAAACATGATGATGCAAAATGGCATCACTGGGACTGAAAGGGTTAAAAGGGAACTGAAACTTTTAATATGCGTGCATTAGAAGTTTTTGTTTAATGATTCCCCATTTAAAATGTATATAAATTTAAATTTTAAATTCTATAAATTATGACTTTAAAATTCGATTTTGTTTGACTGTAATTTTGCGTTATTCACTTATGTATTATTAAGTTTAGTAAAAAGATAAAATTTTAATACAAGTGTTGTTGTGTTTTTTTTTTCAAATTATCCGACGTATATGATTCTAGAAGGACACATTTTAAAACTGTTTTTGTATCCTTTTGCACAAAAACTATTTTCACAATACGAAAAAAATAGTTTTTGAGAATGTTATTTTGTCGTCAAATGCAAATATTCTCTCGACCCTTTTTCAGTCCCAATGACAATTTGGCATCATCATTTTAGAAAAAAAAATCTGATCGTCTATAGCCTCTTATGATATCAAAAAGCACATCATTCGATTCTTAAAACTTTTTTTCTGTTGGAAAATATTTTTTATTAATCTCAATAGATTTCAGCCCTATTATTTTTTTTAAAATTATGATCAGAAACATGATTGTGCCAAATGGCATCACTGGGACTGAAAAAGTTAAAGCCTCATCATATTTTCAATAAGATTTGTCTGTATTACTAATAATAATAATATCAATAAACATAGAATTTTATTATTTGCATAGTGTACCGTGAATACTTATTCACACGATATTCCTATTTTCCATAACCATCCACGCTATTAATCCAGGTTTGGGTCAATTGGCCAGTATGTAATACTTTCTGACACCTCACACAATTCAAACCACTTCAATTTGCATGATCCCATTCCACAGACTGAAATTCCCACTCGTCTATTTTCGCTTCCATAATCGGATGCTAATACGAGTTCAACGTTTCAGTTAGCCATACTTTTCCGTCAATAGAAGAGGTGTATTTTTTTCCGATTTCTGGATTACTTATATCATGCATTAACCATTCATCTTCTACGCCACGCAACACAATGCTGGTAGAATTCGCGTGTTTGGCACCTTTCGAACGCACGACATGAATTTCCTCAAATAACCCGATCTGCTTTGGCTCGCATACCAGCGTCGCACGTGGTTTAGGTTAAACTTTGTTTTCCTCTAGATTTTTGTCAGATTCGTGCCTCGGGGTCGGATGGATGTCGGTTGACTTCTTCCTTAATGGGGCGGCTACTTCGTTGAAGACTTCTAGGGCATATTAAAACGGAGGTGGCGAAATCCTTTGAAACTATGGGATAAGTGCATGAACTAGAGTGCAAACTTCCTTTTATTATATAGTAAAAATTTCAATTGTTTTAATTTATATTCGACACTGTGAAGAAACGTCACGTTTAAGAAAATTTTATCGTTATTTGGACGGCTTAAAACCGTTTCTCGCTTACTTTACTGTTTTCAACCGCTTTCTAGGACATATTAAAACGGAGATGGCGAAATCCTTTGAAACAATGGGATAAGTGCATGAACTAGAGTGCAAACTTCTTTTTATTCTATTGATCCTTTCAGTCCCAAAAATTTACTACACTACAGAAACATCTGATATTCACAAAATAAGCTTAATTTAGGTCAAAAATAAGAGTTCTATAAGAAAAAAATTCATTTTAATGTTTTATATGGTTTTTTAAATAATGCCAAAAATTTTTAACTGTGGAAAACAACATAATAAATATATATATTACCTAAAAACACTGAGTTATGTATTTTAAAGTGTCTGACCACATTATTAAAAAAAAATAGTAATTATTTTAACCGAAATAGTGTTTGTGTTTTAAATATGTGGAACTGAAGTGAACTTTTCAAAGATAAGGTGAAACGCTTGTTAGCTGTATTCTAAATAAAAAAATAGTAGTTCTGACTTCTATTTATATTAATGTAAAATATTGTCGAATAGAACAAAGTGTGAAGAATCGAATGATGCGTGTTTGGATGTCATAACGGGATATAAACATTTGGAAAAAAATATTGAAAGTGATGATTCCAAATAGCATCACTGGGAATGAAAGTGTTAAAAATGTCAATTGGGAGCTGGGGAGCCCAGTTAGGCACCCACCTAGCATGCGAAAGGTCCCAGGTTCGGGCCCGGCCATCGCCAAAATAACTGCCGACCTATAAACGGCCCGTGCAGCCAAAAATGTCCGACGAATAATACCCCGTGTAAGGGTGTGCACGTTAAATATCCTTCAAAGTCCTAACGCTGCGCGTGATGTCGCCCTTAACGGTTGCGTTGGGTGCCTATTCAGGTGTCAGCTCGTCACCTAACTGTGGTTCTAAAATACGACGCCCATCGCCATTAGCCCTCGTGTAGCTCTAGTGCGAGGATAATTCAAACCAAACCAAACTTTCAATTGTTTTAATTTATATTCCACACTGTGAAGAAACGTTACTTTTAAGAAAATTTTAACGTTATTTGGACGGTTTAAATCGTTTATCGTTTACTTTACGGTTTTAAACCTCTTTCTGTGACATATTAAAACAGGGATGGTGAAATCCTTTGAATCTATGGGATAAATAAATAAACGAGTGCAAACCTTTTTTTTTTTTTACTTTAGGCGTCTAGCTTTAACAATTGAACTTTTTAATATGAATTAGAGTAAAAAAGGTTGTTCATGTACTTGTCCTATAGTTTTAAAGGATTTTAACATCTCCTTTTCTAGGCTTTATTTTATTTCCTAATTCTCAAAATTTTATTTTTTTTTACTCCATTTGATATTAATTTTTTTTAATTATTTTAATTTATTTTTACACTAATAAATCATAAATTTTAAGGAAATTTCTTGCAATTTTGACGGTTTACAACAGCTAGACTTCTCTTTTTTTAACCGATTTCTTTACACTCATTTAAATTTTACAGCCGTTTTCTCCTAAACTTTAGAATAAAACTATCTCCTTAACTCTTTTAATGACGTCACTTTGGAGACGTTACGCCATCAGTAATAATTATTTTAGTTTCAATCCGTTGAAAGATTTGGTGACAGAGAAGTAATTATGCCTAACTTATAACTTACAAGTTCATTGCAGACTATTACAATATTTGTACTTGTGTAAAAAAAAATTCAATGTATTTGGTAGTTTAGTCAGTTTATTAGTAGTTTAGTCAGTTTATTAGTAGTTTAGTCAGTTTATTAGTAGTTTAGTCAGTCAAAAGATGATTCTTATTTACCAAAAAATCCCCCAAACTACATCTGTCAAGTATGCTCTGCACGTGTCTGAGATTAAACTTTGGTTTAGTCTAGATTTTTCTGTCAGAAATGTGCCTTGGGGAAGGCTAAATGTCGGTTGACATCTTCAATAATGGGGCATCTGCTAACATATGCTTGATCGAATATTTCTTGGGGAAATCCGTAAAAGCGGAAATTATTCTATTATTAAGCAAGGGTTTACTTGATTTAAGCTTGTGTATTGGCTGAAAAAATATATTTTGTTCTGATATACATATAATGGTGTCTGTGCAGTATACTGAAAAGACATGAGACATCGGTCAACCAAAAAAAATGATAGATTCTGCAGAGCTGATTTCATTTTTCGTTACTATGTACTATTACTTAGATTCAGTAATACATTTAAATCTGAAAAAAAGCAACCCGTTCGCTGATTATAATTAACGAGGTTAGTGGAAGAACGTGCTATGTCACATTCTTGAAAAAATTAAAATGTATTGTTGTGTCAATAAAGATATTATTTCCTTCTTTAAAGATTATAAGTTTCTCTTTTTCATAAAATATTAATTAAGTTTTCGTTTTACCTTTTGCAAGTATTGTTTTTAATGGAATGGATCTAGAGGTGCAAACGAAATATTTTTAAACTAATTTTAGATTGATTTTTTTTTGTATAACTAAGCATAAGAAAAGGTTCATCATGCATAAAAAAAAATTGCAAGCTTCAGAAATTTCATTAAAATTGTGAAAATAATTTTTCTTTAATGCAGAAGAACAAGTTTTGTCTGTCTTCATGTAGTAACAAAACAAAATTTACCCTTTTACCCTTGAAATTCTTTGTATTGAGTTTTTTTCTTTGTTTTCAAACAAAAGACACAAGGAAGAAAAAGTAGATAATCTTATTTCCATTTTAGATTTGAACCAGGAAAAAAATATGCTTTTAAAACAAAAGCTAAAAATTCCGGAATACCCGTTAAAGACGAATAGTAAGAGTTGAATATACTTTACAATTTCAAACAATACTATAAGCTTCTATTTTTTAAAAGCTATACAATTATATTTTGAAGAATGTGAGTTTTGCAACAACACCTTTCAATTATATATATTTTTTTCTCAGGCTATGTCCAGACTACGACAACTTTTGCAACACCTGCGCGCGCATGCATATACGATTTGTACAGGCATGAGCGCGCATAGATTGGTGCGCGCGCATGCCTGTACAAATTGTATACATGCATCTTCGCGCATGTGTTGCAAAAGTTGTCGTAGTGTAGACATAGTATCAGATAAGCATATGAAATAAATTTATCACAGAATAGGGTAGACTGACCAGTGAGTGAACATGCCCCAGTGAATGAACATTTGGTAAATATAATTAAAAAAATGAGGATTGAAAATCATTCCACTATATGGATTGGCAACCCTGACTTCCTCCCATGTAGTATAGGAAGCTATCTGACAATGGTTGGTAGTCCTGGTCATTATGTCCTGGTGCTTATTCACTGGCAAACGTGACGTCTTATACGTTCATTCGCTGGTTAGTCTACCCTATTTTGTTAGTATCAAAACTAAACAACTTAGAAAAATTCCATGGAACTGGCTTCCGTATACACAATTTTTTACTACCATGGTTAGGTACCCCACTTTTTATAACTTGGTGTCGATAATTTTGTCAGTGTATTTAGTGATTGGGACCCGCATTATTCTATTAAGTAACCTAAATCCTATTTTTTGTGCTAATTACCTTTACCTGCGTAATTTTTTGGATCAACAAGGCCGAATTATCTTTTTTCTGGAATCAAACCAAGTATGGTGGTTCCTTGTTTGAAGCAAAAAACAATTTTTATCTGGATCGAAATTTTTTTTAAATCCATGCAGAGATGGATGCATTATGTTAGTACCTAATATGGTATTAATACTTTTAAGAAATACACGAGTTTTAACTGTCCAATGGTTACAAACATTTGGTTGCTTTTAGTCACTTGTGTAGTATTTTAGTTGGTCACATGCTCCAATTTAAATTCCAATTTAAAAATTAAATTAATAAGTATAAAATTTTAATCCATTAAAATCTACTAAGATATCACTTTCGATTAAATAACAGCGATGTGACTTAAACATTTATTTGTTCTGTTTCGGTAGTTATTGTTTCACATTCAAGCGAGTATAAAGTCGTAATTTTGGTCTTTGTATTAGCTAATTGTATCGCTACTGTTATTCTTCAATAGTAAAATAGTTTTATCAAATAAGCAATATTATATTAAATAGGAGAATTACAATGAAGACAATGTTACAAGTACTAATAAGAATTTTTTATTTTGAATATAAAATGAACTAAAGAGTTAACACGATGTTGTAGCTGACCTACAGGGTTCTGTAACTCCACTTTTGATTGGTTTCCAATATTTTATTGCTAAATTAATATAATTGTTTTTAAATAAGTTTCAAGCAGATTTCAAAGTTACTAATTATAAATACCTGTAAGTCAGCTACATTTATCACATAACCATTCCGTTTTTAAAAATATTAATGTAGCCGACATAATATGTCTCTGAAAGTTTTTTTTTTTTTTTTACATTGGAAATAGCATAGAAAGAAGATTTCGGTTTGGAGATAATACATTGGAAAGGCTACCGCTCCCATCCCCCTTAAATCATAACAGAACATTTGTTATAATATAGCTTAGTAGTAGACAATCAATTAACAATTTAGAGGAAAAAATATAAATATTTAAATGTTTCAATTCATAATATTTAACACTATAATGCATACTGTTGCCATATGGCAACAAGCAACATAATCCACTTTATTTTATTAAGATATAGCTCCCTCTCGACAAATCTGTGTTTTTTTTCCTCCATTACATTACATTTTGAAGTTTTAGTTACTAATAACCCTCATAGATGACAGTATTTAAAGTGTTTTCAATATTAAAGAGTGAGGTTATTAACTGTTGTGAAATTACGTCTTTGGCAGTATTCAATTCAAAGTACAATAATATTAGTAGTACTAAATACAAATAAATTGTTTTGAAAAGCTAATTATAGTTCAAGAGGGTTATTTTATTATGTATTTAGTAGTTTTCTAATCATTCTTATCAAAATTGGAATTTTGTAGTTGGTTTTTGCCATCTGGCAGAAAATTTAAAAATTGAAATTACCAAAATTCCAATGCAGTTAATTTTTTTCCAGTATTTTTCCCATAATGTGTATTAAAGATACAAATATATTTTTTCGGGATGAAAAAAAAAATCATTGCATTACAGGGTTCACCACTAACCTTTAATTTTTCCGTTACAGAAACCACATCCAACCCTTCCTCCCCCCTCCCTCCCCTTTCCTCGTCCCTCGAAGACGTAGCCCCCAAGCAAAGCCGACGCAGCAGGAAACTGCCCAGACGTAGGTTTTCGGACCTGCACCTTCCTGCCCTGCTATGTCCTACTAAAGGGTCCCTGTGTGGAGACGGTAGTTCCAGTGAAGATGTGCCGCTGACCGATCCCGGGGCATCTCCACAGATAGCTCATAGGTCTTTGCCAGACTCGCCGAGTGAGTTGGACAACTTTAGTTTCGAGTCGGAAGAGAAGGGAACTAAGGAAAAGGTAAGGATTTTTGTTGTTAGTACTACACTCTTAAAACAAAAGAGTGAAATCCACTCCAGTTGGAGAAGTGCATTTTCGACACTGGAAAGGAGTGAATATTAACTCAGACTGAGTTAAAATCACTCGTTTGGAGTGATCCTGTTGGAGGTTTAACACACAAAGGATCCACTCCTTTCGGAGATGTGCATTTTCCAGACTGGAGGAGTGAAAATTTCTCAGATTGAGTTAATTTCACTCGTTTGTTTTAAGAGTGTACTTAGAAAACTTTTTTATGATGTTGAAGTAACATTGATGTATCATTCTTTAAAATGTATTAGAATTCTAATAGAATGATATACACTGTGCAAGATTGAACAACTTTCTTGCTGCCAGCAATATTGGGAGCGTAGATTTACCAATTTTGTGGTGTAACACTTTTGACCATCATACAACACTTCAGACAACACTTCTTCGTCATACAACACTTCAGACCATCAACACTTCAGATAGTGGTGGCAGCTAAAAAATTTTTAATTCCGGTATAACCTTGCATCAAAGTTTTAACTGTGCAATTACCTTAATTGAAACGATGCTGAAGTTATTCTTTTTAAATACATTATTTTACACTCAATGCGATAGCCAAACTATTTTATTGTAACGGCCTTTTAGAATTTTCCGTTGAAATCTAAAAAAGTTGCATTGTCTGCTATCAAAGAACATCAAAAAGTGATCGAACATCATTTATCCAGACTTTGTCACGGTATAGCTGTCACAACGTGTAGTTATTGACGTACGTAAGACTTGATTTTAGTTTTAAATACTCGTATGGTTTTATGCTTTTAAAATTAGGGCAAATAAATTAAATAAAACCTATCTAGACCTGCCAACTGGTGGTTCTAATGCGACGTTAATTTAACAAATGAGCATGCTAACTCTCTGGATTTTACTCGCTATTACCCCTTTTCCGATAATAGAAAGTTTAATGCTTTTTTTCCCTTTGAAATACCGGAAATTGGTGCATGTGACATGGATATTCAGAAAGTGGTTAAATAACTGAAGAGTACACGGGAAGAACCGATTGATTTCGTAGAAGGCTTTCCTTAATAGCCTGGGGATGATAGCGAGAAATCGCCTAAACTGGGGTAAAGAAACACCGGTTACTCACTTTGTTTATCTTTCGCGGCAACCCTGATTCAAGCCAAAGAACAGTGGATTCCAGTCACGCGTTTGTACCGCAAATGAAGAACTAAAAGAAAACCTGTTTTCGGTCGCCAATGTCCACCAAGCAGACACAATTACTGAAAGACTCTATGGAAATCAATAGGTTCTTCCCGTTTACTCTTCAACTGTTATTGCTGAGATAAATCCGGAGAAACGGCAGGTCTGTTTATGAACCCTAAAGCAGTCGAACATTGAAATCACCCTAACATCTTGTGGAATGGAAAAACGCGAACATTAACTTCCCCATTTTTATCACTAATTTGTTTATTCCCCTTCAAAACAATTTACAAATTGATAAAAATAATAGGCCATTGATTGTTTAACCAGAAATAATTCCATAAATAATAGCAATTATGCCAATTATATATGTTTACTCAGACGCTTCTTAGGAACATAAACCGCAAGCTACAATCCTATTCCCTTGAAATTCCTCAAATTCGGAGATTTCTTTACGCTAAGTGAAAGTTAAGAACATTAACATGATTTACTATGTCATCGTCTTACTTTATGAAGATAATCACTTATCTTCAAGTGATTAAGAAGTGTACTCGATCTTATTTTTTTTATTCAGATTATCAGATATTGCTAAATGGATGTACAATTAATTTTGTTTCACCGTTTTTCTTGGAGATCTATCATCGTGGTTTTCCTTGACTGAATCGTATTTAGAGAGATACATATATTTTGTTTTACCTGTTAGTTATAATGTGCAAGGTCATTTGAACTAACAGGTTCTTCAGTACTAAAACTGTTGTACTGAAGTAACTGTTATTTAATACAAAAAAAACTTATTTTGCCTTTTGATTTTTTTATGACCATTTTCATTCATCTTATATGGTTGTTTCAATTGGGATACGGACTCGCGTAGTTATTTGACCCTTTCAGTCTCAAAGGCAATTTGGCATCATCATTTTAGAAAAAAAAAATTCCGATCGTCTATAGCCATTTATGATATCAAAAAGCACATCATTCGATTCTTCAAACGTTTTTCTATTCGATAATATTTTTTTTAATCCCAATAGATGTCAAACCTATTATTTTTTAAAAATTATGATAAGAAACATGATGATGACAAATGGCATCGCTGGGACTGAAAGAGTTTGTTTTTTTTTTCGGTGATATCATTCCTGAATCCAAAATGCGCATCGTTTTGTCTTGGAGGACAACTAATTAGATCGATACTTACAGCTTAAGGCCGATTTTAATTGACAAAAAACACCTCTGTTAGAGTCCGGGATTAAACTACTAAAATATGAAGATACATGAGAAAAACACGTTAATTCTTGGTGCAATTAATTTTATGGTGAAAAGTCAGATTTGTGTATCCTGGCGAAGTAGGATCTCCGTCCTGCGAAACATTTAAATTTTTTCACAATAAACCTTTATCCGCTCTAAGAATAAACGCTGTTTTCTTCATGTTATCTTACACAAAGTTGTAAATATATTCGCAAACTATGGTTTGAAGAACCCGGTTCACTACCTTAAACATGAAGATATAGAAATAAAAATACTCGGGACCAAATCACCTAATTTAATTTGAGAATACCATAGCTACTAATCTGATATTGCAGAATTTACACGTAAAATTATCGATGCTAATGGAGCCGACTATATACAGGGTGGTTATAAAATAACGCTCGCTATTCGGAGTGGTCTGTAGCTTGAATGAATAATCCAAATGCAAAAAACTTTTAGACACTTACTAATCAAGAAGGGGGGAAAAGAATGGAATCATAAAAATCAAAATCGTCTCGTGACCAGGGTTCTAAATTACGAGGCGTAATTAGCTGTGTTGGCCGTAATTGGCCATAATTGACGACGCCTTGTAATTTAGAACCCTGGTCAAGAGACGAGTTTCTTTTTTATGATTATTCTTTTTCATGATTATTTTTTAGGGTTCTATCTTTTTTATGATTCCATTCTTTTCCCCCCTTCTTGATTAGTAAGTGTCTCAAAGTTTTTTTGCATTTGGATTATTCATTCAAGCTACAGACCACTCCGAAGAGCGAGCGCTATTTTATAATCACCCTGTACCTTTAGTTTTTCTTACTGATGAGAAAACCTTTTTTCTTATAAGATTATAAAACACTCAATCCTGCTGGCCTCGATACGGTTTTGTACGATGGGGTGTTTTTTCGATTCAGTTTAACGAACCGTTTTATCACAACCTATTGGTTTTGGTATTAAAAAGTTCAATCTAAATTTTATCTGCGTTTATAGACGCTAGATTAATCTCATGCTCAGTCATTAATTCAAGCTAAAAAGTGTTGGTTTTTCTTAGTCCGTGACTGCAATTAACCGTGGATATCATCCAAGTAGTAATTAGAATTATTTTCTTAAGATAACATCAATCGTCAATGCTCTCATGAGTTTATACAGAGCATTTATCTTTTTTTTTTTCCGAAAAAAAGTTCAATAATTAACCGTCTTCAGTAGCAAAAAATTTGGAATGAACACTGTCTGATATGTAATTGGTTATGCAGGATCAGAATGCTAGCAAAAGTCAATCATGCAGCGTTAAACAACAACGACTTTTAAAAATGTTTTGTTTATTAAAAAAAAATGTCTTGTGGTTAAATTAACTATTAATATAATTAAGCATGAATTAAATATAATTTAGGTTAAAAACATAGGTATGTTCTTTCCAATTTTAATTGTCTTAAATGAACTTATCACAATATTTTTTTAAGTGATAAAAAACTGCATTGTCTAAAAAAACCTTTAAAATCTGTTATTACGACGACGAATAATTTCAGAAATTTTTGAAAGACCCTTGAATATTGAAAAAACGGAACTAAAGCATCGACTAAAAATAAATAAGAGATATCCGTACATTAGACAACTAAAAGCTATCTAAACACTTCAAACAGATGGTGAAACATTTTAATTCAAATACTTTTGCCTTGGATATAATTATAAAAATATTGTTACAAATTTTAGGGTTCTTCTTCGAGATCAGTATTTTATGTGCCTGTGGATAGCAATGAACAATTAGAAGTATCCGAAGCTTGCGAAGTTGGCTATAGCAGTGATCATCCTGCGGAGCCAAGCTCAGCGGTGGTGTCGCCATCTAGTGCACAAACAGAGAAACAAATGTTGACCCGAGAATCCGCGGACTCTTGTAATGCAGATGGAAATCTTTCTCAGTATGAAACTGATGATGATATTTTGGAAAATGAATATGAGAATTTGGATCCAATTTATGAAGAGCTATCGGATGTGTCCAGTTCGTCGAAAAGTAAGAAACGTTATTTTTTTTATCATGTGAAATGGTTGACTTATAAAAGGGTATGAGAATTTTTTCAAGTTCTACTATATACAGCTTTATAATACTACGCAAATTACATTGGTTTGACTGACTGACTGATTGATTGATAGATTTTTAAATTTGCTATTTAAATTTATTTAGCTCCAGATTATTTTAAACATTTTGCAAACTAAGTACAATATTTTTTTTTTCATCTAAGAACTATATAGTTCTACTAGGGGGCAAAGCCCCCTGCTAGCTACCACTCTCCAACACCCGAGAATCGCTACGCAATTCCTTTTTGTTATTGCTCTGCAAACGAACATGCAAGACTAAGATATTTTAGTTAAAAAGTCCCGACCAGCGGGGAGAGTGTGCAAGACGAAAAAGAGAATATGCATCGGCTTTGGCTATTTTTACGATGCGTGGCCGGAAATATACAGACAACATCAGCTATATCAACTTTCTCTAAAAATTACTTTTTTTGAAACATTAAATATAACTTTTTGAGAATGAAAACACTATTGCCAGGTCAAATTTTCACAATTGAGAAAATAGTCCTACGCTCATTTAGATTTACCAACAACTCATTTATCATACATTAATAATACATTTCATTCCAAATCATTTATCATACATTAATAATACATTTCATTCCAACTCCTTTATCATACATTAATTCCAACCCATTTATCATGCTTTAATACAACACTTGATTCCAACTACTTTATCATACACCAATACTAGATTTCATTCCAATTCCCTTATCATACATTGATTCCAACTCATTTTTAATGCTTCAATACAACATTTGATTCCAACTCCTCTATCATACATCAATACTAGATTTCATTCCAATTCCTTTATTATTCATTATCATTACAATTAATTCAAATTCATTATTTATCATGATTTAATATTACATTTAATAAAAATTCATTTATCATACATTAATAATACATTACATGCCAATTCCTTTATCACACAATAGCACTACATTTCATTCCGACTCCCTTATCATACATAAATACTACAATAAATTCCAATTCCTTTATCGCACATTAATACAACATTTCTTTCCAACTCCTTTATGCTGCATTAACAATACATTGAATTCCAACTCCTTTATCATACATTAATTCCAACTCATTTATCATGCTTTAATACAACATTTTATTCCATTTCCTTTATTGCACAGTAACACTACATTTTATTCCAACTCCTTTATCTAGCATTATACAAAATTTCCTTCCAACTCTTATATTCATTATCACTACAATTAATCCCAACTCATTATTTATTGTGCTTTATTATTACATTTAATCCCCATCCCAATTCGTTTATCATACATTAATATGACATTCCATCCCGATTCCTTTATCACACATTAGCACTACATTTCACTCCGACTCCTTTACCATACATTAATACTACAATTAATTTCAATTCCTTTATCGTAAATTAAGGTAGGCGAATACTCAAAATTCAACAAAATTCTAAATTTTTTACTATTACTTTAATCTTTTCCAAATTTGGCATAGTGTTTTCAAATATAAAGAACAATGCTATTTAGGCATTTTTTTAAATTTAAATATAATTTATTTATTTTAAATGGTGTTTTTCAACTAAAAAAAGAGGTTTACGCTAACAAGTCTACCACATTGAATTTTCCTCCTATAAACATTAATTATGTGTTAAATTCTCCGTTTTGAACTGATACATGCAATGACCCTCTAGAGTTACATGCAAATTACAAGAAACGAAGTTATTAAGAAAAATGTTATGAATTAACTAAAACAAAAATTCGATTAACTTACACTTGGACATTTGTTTAGAAAAAACTAGGATATTTACACCAGTTGTTAGAGGCTTACAGCACAGATATATATTGTAATAGCATCTGTAAAAAATTTCAGGTAAATTAATGTAAAACTTTTTATGCTAGAAGTGTTAGCGTAAACCCCTTTTTTAGTTGAAATACACCGTTTAAAATAAATCAATTGTATTTAAATAAAAAAAATTTGCTTGAAAAGCATTTTTCATTATGTTTGAAATCATTATGCCAAATTTGGAAAAGATTAAAGTAATAGTAAAAATTTTAGAATTTTGGGTATTCGCCTACCTTAATACTAGATTTCGTTTCAGCTCTTTTATCTTACGATAACAAAACACTTCATTTCAACTCCTTTATCGTTCAATTACTCCTTTATCAACTCCTTTATCATTCAATTCATTAAAATTCCAAATCCTTTATCATACATTAACATTCCATTTTAATTCAAACCCTTAGGAGGCTTGACGTCCCTGGAGTGCAAACCCAAGTCTTTCTTCGAGGGCGCCTCCAAGATCGACATCTTGAGCTATCTGGAGGATGCTAAGGAGCGCGGATTGACGGAGGTTGGATTATCGGAGGATGAGAAGGTCATCATTGAGGAGGAGGAAGAGAAGGTTTTAAGTGGGGAGGAGGAAGATCCTGGGGAGAAGGTAAGAAGATTCGTATATAAATGAAGAGTACACGGGAAGAACCGATTGATTTATTAGGCGGACGCCCGCAATTGCCTACTTGGTGGATATTGGAGACAGAAACCCGGTTTCTCTATTTCTTCCTCGCTTGGTCCAAACGCCGGGAACGTCAATCGCCTAAATCTTGGTAGCTAGGAACCACAAAGATAGTAGTTAATGGATTAGAGTGGCAGATCACGTGACCTACAACACAGGCTTCATTGGGGCTCTTCTAGAAGCTCCTTCCTCGTCCCGTCGTTAGCATTGGAAGTCACGTGATCTGCCACTCTATTACTTAAACTGTGATCTCTGTGGTAGGAACTGGTTTCCTTACACAAGTTTAGGCGATCACTCGCTATCATGGCCAAAGCGGCCTGCTAAGGAAACTTCTCTACAAAATCAATCGGTTTTTCCCGTGTACTCTTCAAATATGCCGTCAAATTTACGGTATTAAATTGGCTGTTGAGTTTATGAAAAAAAACGTAAAAAGGAAAGTCTGGATTAAATACAACAAATTAAACGGTTATTCTAGACGTTAACATCAATATTACAGTGGTTACAGTCTGGATTAAATACAGTGAAAAATACTTATTTATCTCATTAAATGGGGGCTGGGGAGCCCAGTCGGTTAGGCTCCCGCCTAGCATGTGAAAGGCCCCAGGTTCGGGTCCGGGCTTCGCCAAAATAACTGCCGGCATTATAAACGGCCCGTGCAGCCAAAAATGTCCGACGAATGATACCCCGTGTAAGGGAGTGCACGTTAAATATCCACCAAAGTCCCAACGCTGTGTACGATGTAGCCCTTAAGTTGCGTTGGGTCGCAACTCGGGTGTCGACTCGTCACTTGACAGTGGCTCTAAAATACGATGCCCGTCGCTAATAGCCCTCGTGTAGCTCTAGTGCGACGATAATTCAAACTATAAACCTTATCAGGTAAAATATTCATACTTTTAAAAATTGAGATTTGTTTTTCGTCAAACGCTATTCGTACCTTTGTTACACTAGGAGCGTCGTGGGAGCCCAGTCGGTTAAGCACTCGCTTAGCATGCGGAAGGTCCCAGGTTCGGGTCCGGGCATCGCCAAAATAGCTGCCGACCTATAAACGGCCCGTGCAGCCAAAAATGTCCGACGAATAATACCCCGTGTAAGGGAGTGCACGTTAAATATCCTTCAAAGTCCTAACGCTGCGTACGATGTCGCCCTTAACGGTTGCGTTGGGTGCCTATTCAGGTGTTGGCTCGTCACCTGACTCTGGTTCTAAAATACGACGCCCGTCGCCAATAGCCCTCGTACGCTCTCAATAGCTCTAGTACGAAGATAACTCAAACTAAACTAAGAATGTATGCCCGTATTTCCAGTCTTCACTTAGAATATATTTTCCAAACTTTTTTTTTAAATATTGAAAGTAAAACAAAATTTTTAAGAAACAATTACAAGGATAATCACTGGATATAATCTATAACAGCATAAGTATTCTTTCATAAAAACTTTTTATTAAAAAATATATAAACCTAAAAAATATTTATTTTAGAGTCGAGTTATTGAGAAAAATAACATCAATCACAAAACCGTGTTGCTGAAAATTGAAGAGGATGCCGAAAAAGAGGAAATTGTGGAAATGGAGGACAGCGTGGCTGATACGTCAAAGGTAAACATTGCTGATCAATTAATGTGCATAAATCAATGAAATTACTATTCAAGCTGTTAATAGAGTTTTATAGTTTGATTGATAGTTAAGTGTTAACTTTTATTTTTGTTTTTGTATGTAATTTTGCATTTTATTGCAAATTTGACCTACATTTGCATTGTCTGATGTCAGTTACCACACATTTTTAACCTTTTAATAGTTGACGTGAATGTGTTTAGACCTTCTATGGAAAATCATAATTTTGATTATTACTCCAAAACTTTAAATTTCCGTGAAATTAAAAATGTTGCTGTAGTTGGCAATCACAAGTAATACTGAGATTCACTGCCAGCGTAAAAACGGATGTCGATTTAAAAAAAAAGAGATACAAAGATAAATATTTCGTGTAAAAAGGATTTGTGCAAGTTAGGTCCGGCATGATCCGAAATTCGGACTCTAAATATGAAGTTTTTATAATCAGTTCCTAAGCTTATTCACTATATTGGCACTGACATTGCAATGTGTCTATAGTTTAAAATTACGAAGCCCATTGCTAATAACTTATGAATATTCTACTAAAAAAAAAATTCCTAATCTGTACTAATTTTCAATCCCAATTTAGTCCCCTCGCATCTCCGAGGTCGAACGCAACGACAGCGGAGTCGGTACCGAGACCAGCAAACCGTCCCGCATGAAACAACTGCTGGCCTCTGACTGGGAAGAACAGTTATGTGCCGATTGTGACCATCAGGTAGAGCCACTGGAAGATGAGGACTCTGGAGTGCTTTTTAGTCCGTTGGTCTGCCGCAAGTGCGAGTTTCGGCGCTGCGAGCGGAAGGAGATCATCATAGAGTTTGTGGATACGGAGCTCAAGTATGGAAGGGATTTGAGGATCATTAAAGATGTAAGTTCATAAAAAAACGGAAGTCAAAGGGTGTTTAAATATAGTAAAAATTTACTGTACGGTCGCCCTTGGCGAATTTTCCAAAATCTCGCTTAAGTCGGTAATTTGGCGACTTTTTGACAACCATGATTAAAGAAAAGCACATTTTGAAAAAATTGACTGGTGAGAAAAGGAATAAAAAAAATCCCTGAAATCGTACATTATGGAAAAAGCAATACCTTTAATCCTAATTGCGCTAACTCGGAGAATGGCTGCCAGAAAAAAATATTTATCACCAGATGTTAAAGATCGCGCCAAGGGTGACCGTACAGTAAATCTGATTCTTAACCATTAACGACTATGTTGATATCATTAGCACCTTCATTTTTAAATAAAAAAAATTTAACCCTCTGATTCATAAAGACGTATTTACCCGTCACCTGGTTCTCAGGTTTTCCAGCAACACATATAATTTTTACAAAATTTTAAATTAATATTTTTTAAAAATTTAAAACTTGGAGGAGCCATTTATAAACATCTACTACGGAAATATAATTTTTTAAAAAATCGGGACAAATTAAATTTCTTATGCAGTGAAAACAAGTTTACACTTTAGCCAATTTGCTTATCCCTCAGAAGGTTAAATTCCTTTTACTTGTAATACAGCCGATATAAGGGGTTAAACTAATATGGTGTATAACTAAAAAAAATTGACCTTATTCAACTGTTTTATTGCTTTTCGCCAAACGAATTACACTTCTCCACGCATACACGTGTCAAATTTTCCATTTCTTTTCCGAGTTATAATTCCGAGATTTTTAATAGCATGTTTTACTTGAAACTTTACAAAGAGCACCCTACACTAGTAATATTTATTATTATTTAAGAAACGTAAAATCAGCCTTCTGAATTTGAATGAACAACATGGATTAATTTTCAAAAAAAATTGGAATCGTCACTTGACCAATGACCATGAATCTAAAATACGAGGCATATCGCCAATAGCCTTTATGTATCGTTAGTACGACGTTATTTCAAGCAAAACTCCGAAAACTACAGTTTCAAACTGTCTTGTCAAATTTCCAGTAATATACTTCGAAAAATTCAAGTGTTTGTACTTAATAAAAATATCATATTACTGCAAAGAAAAGGACTTCCAGCACTGTTAATGTTTTCAGTATGAATGAAACTACAAAAAATTAATTTGCCATTTTTTACCCAGGAATTTTATCACCCTATGGAAATAGCTGGTCTATTAGCCAAGGATCAGATCCAAAGCATTTTCCTGAACTTGGATGAACTCTTAGTTGCCAACACAAAATTCTCAGAAAAACTTCAAGACGCTCTTGACATTGCCATGGAACATGGAGATGAGGTAAGAAAATATTTTATTGAAAAATAATTACTTAGATAGTTTCATAAGTTGGGCTCTTTTTTTTTTTTTAATCTTTGCGAATTAAGGGGTCATAGGAGTCTTAAAAATGTGCAAAGAAGGTACTACAAAGCAGAGTTTGATCTTTAATGTAATTTTTTAACTGCTCAATATATAAGTATAATTTTTATATGTAATTCTACAAGATTTTTTTTAATATAAAACAAATTTTAAAATTTTAATTAGAAATTATTTTTGGATCTTTTTTCTAAAAAAATTAATAAAAATTTTAAAATTTTGGTTAAATTTTTTAAAAAATAATTTCTATTTAAAATTGAGCTGAGAATTTAGGTATAAGTCTTTGTTTGTACATATTTGTACAATATAAAGTCATTTTCTTGGACATTTTTTCAATTTTGACCTCAAAATTTGCCACGCAAGCCTAATCCCAATGTGTTCAAATATGTTTAATATCCTTTACTTTAGTTTTGGCTACAGTTTCATACATTTTAAAAAAAAATTTATGTTAAATAAATTTTATAGAATTACATATAAAAAAATTGTACTTACATATTGAGTAGTTAAAAAATTACATGAAAGATCAAACTCTGCTTTGTAGTACCTTCTTTGCACATTTTTAAGACTCCTATGACCCCTTAAATGGATGTGTTTTGGCTTGTGTAATTTGAATTCGTCAAAAAATGCGATGTGCATTGATACAAAAATTTAGTTGCTTCTTTATATTCTGAAAATTAATCTTTCTGTAATAGAAGTCACGTGTGTAAAAAGTTATAACTCCACCTTTTAATATTAAATGAAACAATATTGGCAGAATAGTTGATCTACAACTATTAAAACCAAATAATGTAATGTGCTTTATTTAATTTGATTTATTTTTCAAATTTAAAAAGCTTGTGAGTTCATCCTAAATCGTGACTTACACTACAGTTACATGGAATTAATTAGCCTATATTATGCCAGTTGGAAAACCTAATTAAAATATATATTTTGAATGAAAGAAGGGGTGGGATAATTCTGCGCCAATCGCGCATAAGAGATCGAAAATCGACATACTGTGACAACCTGCTACAAAACTACATTTTATAAATATATACACTCTTAAAACAAACACTCCTAATTTAACTCAGTCTGAGTGGATTTCACTCCTCCAGACTGGAAAATGCACTTCTCCTTTTGGAGTGGATCCTTTGTGTGTTAAAAATCCGACAGGATCACTCCAAACGAGTGATTTCAACTCAGTCTGAGTAAATATGCATGCCTTTACGGTGTCAAAAATGCACTTCAACTGGAGTGGATTTCACTCTTTTGTTTTAAGAGTGTACGTGGTTATAAAATAACGCTCGCTATTCGGAGAAATCTGTAGCTTGAATGAATAATCCTAATGCAACAAACATCGAGACACTTACTTATCAAGAAGTTTCGGAAATCGGAGAAGACTTTCGGATAATTGGAGTCATCGGTATTTCATTGTCTTGGTTCTTACTGCTACACCGTAGAAGTAAAACTGCCGATGTACTGTGCAGTGAAATCGATTTATAAAGAAAAATAATTTAGCTCAAGGAAGTTATTTTAAATCCTACGTTGTGGTCAATCTGGTAGGAAAGCCTACTCTTTGTTTTCGAAAACAATAACAGCTGCTCGAAGTTTTCTAGCTTAAAGGACGATGAACTACTCAAAGCAACAAATTAGTTTTCCCTCATTGGAACAATACCAGCGTAGTGTCAATCAGACAGAACAACCTTTTGCACTATTTCACACAAAGTAACACATGTATTAAAAAAATATTTTGGAAGGCTTCACACAATACATCTAACATTTTTAGTTGTGTTAAGGACCATAATTTGTTTTTAATACATTGTTTTAATCGCAGGATTACACTACTGTGAATTTGGGGAAAATCTTTTTGGAGTCTTCGTCCATGCTGCATGCGTTCGAGACGTATTGTGTCAAGCAGGTAAGTGTTAATTAAATTAAATAATTAATGTGTATTTATTATAAGAAATTAAATATTTATTTATAAAAGTGTAGGCTTGGGGTGTCCAGTCAGTTAAGGCTTTCACCTTGCATACGTAAGGTCCCAGGTTCGTGTTCGTGCATCGCCGAAATAACTGCCGACCTATAAATAGCCCGTACAGCCAAAAAAAATATGCCCGTGTAGAGGGAGTAAAGAAGGGAAATATAATGGTGTAGATTACCCGGTACAGAGGGAAATATAATACCCCGTGTAGAGGAAAGTGCACGTTAAATGTGCTGCAAAGTCCCAAATCTCGTTAAACTATTGTCTCACAATTTTGCTTAATTATATCATCGAAATAATAAAAAAACCAAGTTTTCCAACAACATTGACGGTTTTGTAATGCTTTCTATTCTTGAAATATAAAAGTCGGTAAGGCACTCGCCTAGCATGCGAAAGGTCCCAGGTTCGGCTCCGGGCATCGCCAAAATAACTGCCGACCTATAAACGGCCCGTGCAACCAAAAATGTCCGTCGAATAATTCCCCGTGTAAGGGAGTGCACGTTGAATATCCTTCAAAATGACCTTAAACCATGTTAAATATCCTTCAAATGACGTTAAATATCCTTCAAAGTTGTAACGCTGCGTACGATTCAGATGTCGGCTTGTCACTTGAATGTGGTTCTAAAATACTACGCCCGTCGCCAATAGCCCTCGTGTAGCTCTAGTGCGACGATGATTCAAACCTAACTTGAAAAGTAAAATAAAAATTTTAATAAATAGCAGGAATGGATGCATACTTCACGTAAAGAACTCTAAAACAGAACACGGCAGACGAATAAAAATATCACTAATTTTGGGACTGAAATCGAATCAACCAATGAAATCGCAAGAAGTGTAAAAATGAAATCAGAAGATCGGAATAACTCCATAGCCACTTTTACCTCTAGTGCGACGCAAATTCAACTATCCAAACCATTCCCAAAACATGCATTAGATGCGTTACAACTGGAAAAAAATAAGTTTCGGAATCCGGAAGCTTTACCAAATCTCAAAAAACTCGAAACTTAATAGGTTAAAGACCTAGCAATAAACAAACTTTTCATCTGCTGGAAGATTGCTTTTAAAAATGATGAGTTTGGCACCGGTTTTTATGTCTACAAAGCGTAAAATGCATCTCAAGGGGGAAAAAATGTGTTAGAAAAATTTAGATTCTCGCAAAATTCCAGGGAATCTTAAATCATTACTCCTGGTATATTTTGGGTCAAAAAGTGGCAGCTAAAAATATAGCGAGACTTCCCAAATTGATTTTATAAACATTTCTGAACCGGAGCCTAATAGTTGGGAAAATAACGGGATATTTTTATTTATAGATTGTAATCTTCGGCGCCGGCTGCTAGCTAGATGGTGGCGCTAAACTTGGCTGCTGATTTTTAGCGTGTCTTGTTTACACTACGAATTGTTAATGCCTTAAGGGGTCTAAGGAGTCTTAAAAATGTGCAAAGAAGGCACTACAAAACATAGTTTGATCTTTCATGTCATTTTTGAACTACTCAATGTATGAGTATAATTTTTTTATATGTAATTCTACAAGATTTATTTATTATGAAACAAGTTTTAAAATTTATGAAACTTTAGCCAAAACTAAAATAAATGATATTAAACATGAAGCTATTTGAACACAGTGTGATTAGTCTTGCGCGGCAAATTGTGAGGTCAAAATTGAAAAAATGAACAAGAAAATGGATTTATATTGTACAAATATGTACAAACTAGGACTTATACCTAAATTCTCAGCTAAATTTTAATTAGAATTTATTTTAATAACTTTTTTCTAAAATTTTTTTTAAAAATTTAAAAATTTTGATTTTAAATTATTTTTAAAATAATTTCTAATTAAAATTGAGCTGAGAATTTAGGTATAAGTCTTTGTTTGTACATATTTGTACAATATAAATCCATTTTCTTGGTCATTTTTTCAATTTTGACCTCACAATTTGCCGCGCAAGACTAATCACACTGTGTTCAAGTAGCTTCATGTTTAATATCATTTATTTTAGTTTTGGCTAAAGTTTCATAAATTTTAAAACTTGTTTCATAATAAATAAATCTTGTAGAATTACATATAAAAAAATTATACTTATACATTGAGTAGTTCAAAAATGACATGAAAGATCAAACTATGTTTTGTAGTGCCTTCTTTGCACATTTTTAAGACTCCTTAGACCCCTTAATACGTCCTCACGTTGTGGGGTAATGTGCCAAACGGGTTACGGATCCGTTTAGTTGAATGAATTAACACGCTCGCTGAGGATGACGCATTTAGTGCGTCATGGAATTCTTACTCCAGTAGCAAGTAGTGTTAATGATAATACAGCTCGTCACGGCTTTTATAATACAGCTCGTCCGGAAAGTTTATAGACAGCTATTTTTTTCCAGTTTAAGAGTATGAATGACGAAATAATTTATGCAATTGTTTTAGAGGGTATTTCAAATAATAAAACTCTCAAAAAACTGTGAGAGATCATAAATTAAAAAAAAAAACTAAAGAATGCTGTCCGATAAGTTTATGGACAAAAGGTGTTAAGAGCTTTTTTTATTAATAAAAATATCGATTTGCTTATTATATTATTTGTACACGTGACGTAATAGCTTCCTGAGATAAAAACTATTGGTTTGTTCCTTTTTTTTATTGATTGAAAAGATGCCTGCTAAGTAGTTTGTGAAGAATTATGTATTAGAAACATCCCATGCTGAACTTCTTATTTATCCCTAAAGATTTTTAAATAACATTGAAAGTCCCTAAAATATATCAACTGCAGTCGAACACCAATTATTCGAAGCAATCGGGACCTAACCACTTTCGTATCATCGGACATTCGAAAAATTGGAGTTAACTGGAAAAAAGGATATGTTAATGAATTACTCAATGTATTGTTAGGCTGTGAGATAATGTAGTTTTAGTTTTGGTTGTTATCATCAAAACCAAATCCAAATTGTACGATGTCATTGATAGTTTGAGTTATAGCTTTTTGTAATAGATTTTTTTTATTCAACTTACGTTAGAATCTTGGTTTTATAAAAGTTTATATGCGACGTATAAACTTTTATACTCGGTCTATTTGTTACTGTCCTTCCCTGCTGGATGTCATGCCTAGTATTTTTTTGAACGGTGCAAAAATTATTACTAGGCATGACAACCAATAAAAACTAACAGTAAGAGGGAGGCCGGGTGCAACTTTTTCTGACATCAAATAATCAGCACTGGTTCGGATATTTGGAATTCGGATGATTTCAGTTCTACTGTACAACTTCTATGAAAGAAAACCATTAAATTTAATTGTGAGCAAGAAGAAAGAGTTATGTTATACCTGTTCTTTTTTTTTTTTAAAGAAATAAACCCTCCGTTCTTGAAGGGCTGGCGAAGCCCAGTCGGTAAGACGCTTGCTTTGCATACTAAAGTGTAAAGTTCGAACCCGAGCATTGCGAAATATCTACCGACCTTTTAACGGTCTGTGCAGTCTAAAAGTCCGACAAATGATACGTATAGAGGAAGTGCACGTTAAATATTCTTCTAAAGGCTGGTAGCCCTTAAAGGTTGCATTGGGTGCCAATTCAGGTGTCGACTCGCAACATTAAATTTTTCCTGTTTAGAGGTGTCTTCTCGTCACTTCACTGTGGTTCTAAATTACGATTCCCATCGCCAATAAAACTCGTGTAGTTTTAGTATTACGATATTTCCATTTAGCCTCGTTCCCGAAAGTTCGCATTTGGTTTGCTATTTATCTTTAGTTTGAATTATCGTCGCACTAGAGCTACACGTGGGACGGACGTCGTAATTTATAACCACAGTCAAGTGACGAGCCGACACCTGAGTAGGCACCCAACGCAACCGTTAAGGACGATATCGAATGCAGCATTAGGACTTTGAGGGATATTCGTCGGATATTTTTGGCTGCACGGATCGTTCATGGGTCGACAGTTATTTTGGTGATACCCGGAACCGAACCTTTGACCTTTCGCATGCTAGGTGAATGCCTAACCGACTGGGCTCACCAGCCCGCTATTTTTCTTTACAAAAGGGCCCGTGCAGAAAAAATGTCCAACGAATAATACCCCGTGTGGAGGGATTGCACGTTAAATATCCTTCAATGATCTAACGCCGCGACGATGGCGCCCTTAATGGTTGCGTTGGGTGCCTACTCGGGTGTCGGCGCGTCACTTGACTGTGGTTATAAAATATGATGCCCGTCGCCAATAGCCCTCGTGTAGCTCTAGTGCGACGATTATTCAAAACTAAAGAAAACGAACGATTGACGTTACTTTGACGACCCCATACGCGAAATGTTCAAGTTGTCCATTCCTTATCTACAGTTGGGTTAAGGGGTCATAGGAGTCTTAAAAATGTGCAACGAAGGTACTACAAAGTATAGTTTGAGCTTTCATGTAATTTTTTAACTACTCAATATATAAGTATAATTTTTATATGTAATTCTATAAGATTTATTTAATATAAAACAAATTTTAAAATTTATGAAATTTAGCCAAACCTAAAATAAATGA
Organism: Hylyphantes graminicola; assembly: GCA_023701765.1. Lineage (NCBI taxonomy): Eukaryota > Metazoa > Arthropoda > Arachnida > Araneae > Linyphiidae > Hylyphantes > Hylyphantes graminicola. Next base: position 9,387,025 of record CM043123.1, read on the forward strand.
TATTAAACATAAAGCTATTTTAACACATTGGGGTTAGGCTTGCGCGGCAAATTTTGAGGTCAATATTTAAAAAATGATCGAGAAAAGGACTTTATATTGTACAAATATGTACAAACAAGGACTTATACCTAAATTCTCAGCTCAATTTTATTTAGAAATTATTTTAAGAACTTTTTTCTAAAAAAATTAATAAAAAATTCGAAATTTTAATTTAAAATTTATTTAAAAATAATTTCTTATACCTAAATTCTCAGCTTAATTTTAATAAGTCTTTGTTTGTACATATTTGTGCAATATAAAGCCATTTTCTTGGTCATTTTTTAAATATTGACCTCAAAATTTGCCGCGCAAGCCTAATTTCAATGTGTTAAGATAGCTTTATGCTTAATATCATTTATTTTAGTTTTGGCTAAATTTCATAAATTTTAAAATTTGTTTTATACTAAATAAATCTTATAGAATTACATATAAAAAAAATTATAATTATATATTGAGTAGTTAAAAAATTACATGAAAGATCAAACTGTACTTTGTAGTTCCTTCTTTGCACATTTTTAAGACTCCCATGACCCCTTAACATGCCTTAGCAACATTTCTCGGTGTAAAAACATTGTAATTGTCCACAACATGACATTTTTGCTTCTCTATTTTAGGCTCCAGCTTCGGTCATATTAAGCACTCTAGAGAAGGAAAAAGAGCTACTGCGAATTTTCCTACGAGTGTCTCAAATGGAGAACACTTTACTACGACGGATGAATTTGCCCGCATTTCTCATGGTTCCGGTGCAAAGAGTTACAAGGTAAAGAAACTTCATTAAACCATTATAGACGGCTTTGTGAATACCATTATTTCCGAATAAAAACTTTAGTTTTAAGTTTTTCGTAATTGCTTTTGAGCTTAACTTGTTTTGTCATACATTAATTGTTTGGGACTATGGTCTTCATTTATATATATATATATATATATATATATATATATAATATATATATATATATATATATATATATATATATATATATATATATATATATATATATATATTAGCTAATTTTCGTGTGGTAAAATTTCTAGCTAATTCTCATAAATGGATCAAATTTCTGCATTTCCTCAGCTTTAACTCGAAAACTATTATTTGATACCTGTTAATGCAAAAATTAATCTTGATAAGCTTATAGTAAGCTTACTGCCATGGACGGGGTAAACTGCAGTAACCACGACAATCAGTTGGACTATTTTTGCTCAGAAATAATCAGTCTTTCAATGTATACTTTGTTATAGGCTAGAGTTATTCAGTGCTTGCAACAACGGTCCGAGTCAATAAGTTGGTTACTGCAGTTTACTTGCCCATTTGCAGACCTGTTCTTTGACAGTTTCGTTCGCTTTCAAGGTGGACTTTTTTCTCAGATTTAAGGGGTCATAGGAGTCTTAAAAATGTGCAAAGAAGGTACTACAAAGCATAGTTTGATCTTTCATGTAATTTTTTCTAATACTCAATATACAAGTATAACTTTTTTATATGTAATTCTACAAGATTTATTTAATCTAAAACAAATTTTAAAATTTATGAAACTTTAATATCATTTATTTTAGTTTAGGCTAAACATAATGCTATTTGAACACATTGTGATTAGGCTTGCGTGGCAAATTTTGAGGTCAAAATTGAAGACATGACCAAGAAAATGACTTTATATTGTACAAATATGTACAAACAAAGACTTATACCTAAATTCTCAGCTCAATTTTTATTAGAAATTACTTTTAAAAAATTTAAAATCAAAATTTTAAAATTTTTATTTTTTTTTTTTAGAAAAAAGTTCTTAAAATAATTTGTAATTAAAATTGAGCTGAGAATTTAGGTATAAGTCTTTGTTTGTACATATTTGTACAATATAAAGTCATTTTCTTGGTCATGTCTTCAATTTTGACCTCAAAATTTGCCACGCAAGCCTAATCACAATGTGTTCAAATAGCATTATGTTTAGCCTAAACTAAAATAAATGATATTAAAGTTTCATAAATTTTAAAATTTGTTTTATTTTAAATAAATCTTATAGAATTACATATAAAAAAAATTATACTTATATATTGAGTAGTTAAAAAGTTACATGAAAGATCAAACTATATTTCGTAGTACCTTCTTTGCACATTTTTAAGACTCCTATGACCCCTTAAGAACTTTCCTCCCCCCCCCCCCTTTATCGGGGTAATCGTTTGATTTGGGCCAGGCCATTATCCAACTGTCAAATTGAGCTATAAACGGTCGCAGTGCAGATAAAGACTTCGTGTAGAGGGAGTGTCCGTTAAATATGCTTCCAACAAAGCGTATGATGTACCTTTTGGTGCTTATTCGTGTATCAGCTCGTCACTTGACTGTGGCTCTAAATTACGACGCGGGCTGGGGAGCCCAGTCGGTTAAGCATTCGCTTAGCATGCGGAAGGTCCCAGTTTCGGGTCCGGGCATCGCCCAAATAGCTGCCGACCTATAAACGGCCCGTGCAGCCAAAAATGTCCGGCGAATAATACTCCGTGTAAGGGAGTGCACGTTAAATATCCTTCAAAGTCTTAACGCTGCGTACGCTGTCGCCCTTAACGGTTGCGTTGGGTGCCTATTCAGGTGTTGGCTCGTCACCTGACTGTGGTTCTAAAATACGATGCCCGTCGCCAATAGCCCTCGTGTAGCTCTAGTGCGACGTTAATTCAAACCTAACCTAAATTACGACGCCCGTCACCGATGAACCTCGTGTAGCTCTAGTGCGACGACAATTCATAACCCTAACTCAATTTTACCAACTCTTTCAAAGTTCCTAACCTCATCTGACAATTGAAGAGCTTAGTGATAAAGCATGCTAAGTGACATTTTTGAAAATATTGCAATTTTTTTTTGTCTATGAACATGTTGTCAATAAAAACGTTAGTAATAAGTTTCATCTTTACTTGAATTTCAAGCTTAGAATATATTTAAAATTTGCAAGTTTTTAACAGATCTAAGTGCGAACTAATAATGTTAAATCTCATTTTCTCGTTTTCACATTTTGGTCACTGAGCACGTTCTTCCACTACACTCTTAGAACAAAAAATGATTGAAAAAATTCAGAATATTTTCTTAAGACCCCTGTTTTTCACGGAAAATGGTTATTGTAACACTTACATGTCAACAAACATTTTGAGAGAAAATTTTAAAATTCAAAAGCTGCAATCAAGGCGTAAATTTTTGTTAATGCTATTTTTTCATAAACTTTTAAATAAGGGCATAGACAGTAATACTTTAACCAAGGGTATTTTTGTAAGGGTTCCTAGACAGTCTGCAAGAAATAAAGCTTTAAAATTTTGTGGAACTAATATAAGAACTGTTACTGATGAAAATTTTTATTTAAATAAATTTTGTTCATTTTATAATTTGTATACAGATCATTTGGATATTTTTTTATGTCTTTTCCAGTCTTTAAGAGAGTTTGCATGTCCTTAATTTTTTAGTTTTTATTGTATGCATTGTTTATTGTGTTCTTTTGCTGGTGGTGTTGTATATTCTTGTTTATATCGGGCAATGTAATGGGACCGAAAGGTCTGTTTTGTCTCAAATAAATAAATAAATAAATAAAAGAGTGAAATCCACTCCAGTAGGAGAAGTGAAGTTTCGACACTGAAAAGGAGTGAATATTAACTCAGACTGAGTTAAAATCACTCGTTTGCAGTGATCCTGTAGGAGGTTTAACAAACAATGGATCCCCACTCCTATAGGGGAAGTGCATTTTAGACACTGGAGGTGAGAAAATTAACTCAGACTGAGTTAAAACCGCTCGTTTGTTTTAAGAGTGTAAGCTCTTCAATTAATTACCTGAAAACAGTTTCAATTTCCCAGAAACTCCCATCCGAAAATTCCTAAACAATTCGCCACTTTGATTTCATTCATCTTTCCAAGAACTCCTTTATTTTGATTTCATTCATCTTTCCAAAAACTCCTTTATTTTGATTTCATTCATCTTTCCAAGAACTCCTTTGATTTGATTTCATTCATCTTTCTGAGAAACCCGTTTCCCTTTGCAGATTTCCGCTGCTCCTGAGTCGCCTGCATAAGGTTACCCCGAATCATCACAAAGACAGGAACGCTTTCTTAAGAGCAGTTTTTATTGTATATCAGTGCAAAAGAAAAACTTGAAAGCTCATTTCCCCGTTTTAACTTTTGTCACTTAGCACGTTCTTCCACTAACCTCTTCAATTAATAACCTCAAAACAATTGAAGAGCTTAGTGGAAGAACGTGCTAAGTGACAAAAACGAGAAAATGAGCTTTACAGGTTTAAGTTGAAAACGCCCCCCCCCCCCCCTCCCATCGAACGCGCATAAACAACCCATCTTCGCCACTTTAATTTCATTCATCTTTCCAAGAACTCCTTTAATTTGATTTCATTCATCTTTCTGAGAAACCCGTTCCCCTTTGCAGATTCCCTCTTCTCCTGAGTCGCCTGCATAAGGTTACCCCGATTCATCACAAAGACAGGAACGCTTTCTTAAGAGCCGTTTTTATTGTATCTCAGTGCAAAAGGAAAACTTGAAAGCTCATTTTTGTCACTTAGCACGCTCTTCCACTAACCACTTCAATTAATAACCTCAAAGCAATTGAAGAGCTTAGTGAAAGAACGTGCTAAGTGACAAAAACGAGAAAATGAGCTTTACAGGTTTTAAGTTTGCAGCTTTAAGTTGAAAACGGTACCCCGAACACCCATAAGCAACCCATCTTCACCACTTTAATTTCATTCATCTTTCCAAGAACTCCTTTGATTTGATTTCATTCATCTTTCCAAGAACTCCTTTAATTTGATTTCATTCATCTTTCTGAGAAACCCGTTCCCCTTTGCAGGTTTCCCCTTCTCCTGAGTCGCCTGCATAAGGTTACCCCGATTCATCACAAAGACAGGAACGCTCTGAAGGAAGCCCAGCAGAAGGTGGAACTGCATCTCGAGCACATCAATCAGGTGAGTTTCTTTTGACATTCCTCTATTTTTTATTTCTCCGGGGGACATTTTAGATGAAGAATTGATGGCAAAGAAAAGTACTAGATCGTATGTTTGTATGGTTTAAAAGCTTACAAGAGGGATCGGTTCTTGGATTCATGACAAGATACACCTTTTGAAGGGGTGAGGGGGATAGTGTAAAAGTTATTATATTTTTTTTTGATAAATATCATTAATATATTTTTTGTGTGTTTCACAAATAATTGTTAATAGTTTTCATCAAAAGATAAGTCATTGAGCAAACAAAAAAATTGCCCCGGCCCAAGTGACATTTTCTAAAATTTCTTGAAACGAATTTCTTAATACGAACAGAAATTGCTAAGGTACAACTGAAAAGTACTATCATCAGAATATCATCATAAATTATTTCCAATTTCAGTTAAATAACCTAAATATGTCTATCAAATAACTTGCATTTCCAATGAATGAAATGCTTAGTGTGATCTGATCTTAAAAACGGAAATTTCTCTAAATGCTTACTTTTATTCACATTTTAAATTAGCGTTTTTGGTTCTAAATATAACAAAGATCTACTCATTATTCACGTTTATTACATATTCTTTAAAAAAATATTGAAGCAACTTTTACGAAAAGTCAATTTTCTATAAAGCTACTTTTAAAGTCAATAAGAGAGACAAACGTTCTTTGCAAAGAACGTGCATTGGGAGACTGCGGGATATGGATGGGGGGTATCACCGGATTTGACTCATCTTTGCTAGATTTAGATTGAAATGTGGGGAGGATAGGGTGAAACGGGAATTTGTTTTGTCACAAGAATTTGTGGAAAGATTGTGGTTTGACAGTGGAATTTGTGTAAGTTTAACTTTATTTATTCTTATGGGGAGATAAATCGGTGCACAAGGTTGTTTTTTGTTGTTTGGCGTAAAACACTAGTTGGGGGAAAGAATTAGAATGTCAGTTAAGGCTTTGGGATAACTGATAACTTAACATTACTATTCATAATATTATCTGTTTAAATACTTTCATTTCAAACAATATTGAGGTAAAAATAAAAGAACTAGGAACCTGCTTGCGAAATTGCGTGTAGAGAGAACACGTTAAACGCACTCTACGCGGAACAGTGACCTATCACACAAGTATAACTTTTCGAGTTGTAAATACTAAGTATATTAGTATTGAAAGTATTTAGTAGTATAGTAGTATTAAAAATTTAAATATCTAGCGATTAAAGCAAATATTAATTGTTGGTTGAATAGTTGTAATGCAGGAAGCAAATCGTTATTTTTTCTGTCGAACAATGCAATGGAAATAATAAACTTCAGACTATTTCCTGAAAAACTAGTTTTTTTTAGATAGGTCTCTTTTCCGCGTACAGTGCGATATGCTCCAACGTCCCAGTGCTGTGTAAGATATGTTGCTCTTAAAAAGTTTAGTTGGATGCCGACAAAAATGCCCGCTCGTCACTTGACTACGTTTCTAAATTACGACGCTCGTCGAAAGTAGCTCTAATGCCAACATATTTCAACCCAATCCTACGGTTACAAAGGGCTGGGGAGCCCAGTCGGTTAGGCACTCGTCTAGCATGCGAAAGGTCCCAGGTTCGGGCCGGGCATCGCCAAGAAAACTGCCTACCTATAAACGGCCCGTGCAGTCAAAAGTAAAGGCGAATAGTACCCTGTGTACGGGAGTGCACGTTTAATATCCTTCAAAGTTCTAACGCTGCGACGATGTCACCCTTAATGGTTGCGTTGGGTGCCTATTCAGGTGCTGGCTCGTCACCTGACTGTGGTTCTAAAATACGACGCCCGTTGCCAATAGCCCTCGTGTAGCTCTAGTGCGACGATAATTCAAACCTTACCTAAAACGTTTAGTTGGGTGTCTACAAAAATGTCCGCTCGTCACTTGACTACGTTTCTAAATTACGACGCTCGTCGCCAGTAGCTCTAATGCGAACATATTTCAACAAAATCCTACGGTTACAAGTAACGCGAAATAATGACACTGCCGCAGATAGATCATTGCGCATAATAGTAACCGTTCCGTTTATTCACCCATTAAAACCACGTTTACTACCGTTCTTTAAATAGCTTTTTTACTCTACCTTTAGTGTTGTATGACGCGTCCCCATAGGAAATACCCACAATGAAACTCTGCGTCACGGGACATCAGGGCCGTGTGGTATGTTTTTTTCATATGATGCAAATCATTATAATGCCGCCCTTGATTTTTTAAAAAAGTTTTCAAACTAATTATATTTTAACTCAAATACTGAAACTTTTCTATCCATCACCCATATGAATTTTTACATTATTCACAACTGTTGTGTAAAAACGCATATTTCGTTTTTTTTTAATTTTAGTAATTTAAATTATATTATATTAAATGTTATTAATTTTACAATTGCAAGTGGCACAACTTCAAGTAACTTCAGAAATACACTTTTATACATATTCCTGACGGCCTGTAATAACCCCAGTAAATATACTAAATTTACAATCATGATCTACAAACTGGACTACTGGGGAAAACGCTTAATAAAATGAGTGAGGGATAAAAATTCCCAGAGTTGACAATTTCTTAAGAATAAAAGTAAATTACAAACCAATTAAAAGCAATAGCCCTTAATTTCTAATTTATGCCATCACAATAAAAAAAATAAGAAATAATTTATCAATCATACCAATAAAGCTAAAATTCTGACGCAAAACACAATTTTTGATTGGTAAAATATTTAAACAATTGCTTACTAAACGCCTGTTATGTAAATACTTATAAATCTAGTGCATTAAACGAAATTTACATTTTTATATTAAAGCACACTTATATTAAGAATTGTCATTTATTGAAAATGAATTTTGTTAATTTCTTACCTCCACTCACGCTCAGGAATGACAAAATAAAAATAAAAAAAACCTTTGAAATACAAGGAGATGGAGAGGAAAACCACGTTAAACAATTCCACACAGAGTCAAATACTATTCTGCTCAAAAATCAAAGTTCTAAGAATTGACCATACAATCTTCAGTGACGTACCAGCAATAAATTTAGTGTCTTATCTATTTTTTTGTTCATTGGCCAGTCCAAAAATTCCTCAAACATCTGGCAAGTACTACTCACAAAACGTACTACTGCTGAGAAAATGTTCGGAAAGCAAAGTGGGGGAGCAAAGTGTAGTGTCCTTCCAGTGTCGTCGACGCTGCCTATCTTCTTTGGTCATAAAACTTAAAAGGTTCTCCTGCTTTGATGAAAATCATAGATAATTTTTGCCGCAGCTGAACAATACCCCCTTGTAACGTCTTTCGTTGAAGACGGTGGTAAATTTATTGCCTTAAGGGCCGACGGCCACCCTCTCAATGGACGCTGCCCTGAACCGCCAAAAAAACCTTGAAAGGGTCATGGGTAGTCTATGGAATGGGCTGCAACAGGACTGATTATATGGGGTGAGGGGTTTGACGCCAACTCCCCCAAGCTATCCCCACAAGTGGGTCCGATTCTGTCTTTACGGCACTAATGACTTGCAGCCTTCCTGGAAAAACCACACGAGGTGGTGGAGAAGGCGAAGCCTGCGTTGTATTCGTACACACTAGCCTTTGCAATATACAAGTCAGGGAGGGGTCTTTTTGTCGCACAACCAGCTGTAGGGGCTGTCGCATTATCTGTTGTCAATGCGATTTTGGGGTGTTTGTTTCTGTTTAGCTACTCTTTTGTAAAGAATCGTTTTTGGTGTCACACCAAAACGATGGTTTGCAATGGTATGTGACAATGGAATGCCTTTTCTCAAATGAGGAAATACGCTAATATTATCAGCAGCTAATTTTATAGTAATGTGCAATTGTTAAATTACGCCTCCTATTCTCTTGGAGGTAAGGATATAAAAATGCAAAAACGAATATAAATAACAAGTTTTTGATTTCGAAATTTTGTGGTTTTTTTTTTCCAACTCGAATGACAAATATTCAGAAAACATTAAAATACCTTCAACTTTGCGTGTAATACATTAGAAGATTCAAGACAAAACAAAGCAGATTATTAACATAAAAAGTTCATTCATTAAAAAAAATACCGAAGATACTTAATAATCATGAATCTCCTCATACGAACGATGAAATTCTCAACTTTCTGATTAATTCTAAACTATCTGTTTTTTTTTTAATTAAAATACTCGGCTTAGTCGCCTTTGAAAGCCTGAATCTGTAAAAATTAAACTTATTAATATTTTTTTTCTCATCAGCTAAATTGATGCCTTTAGATTTCCCGCCTTTAATGTGTGACCTGAAACAAAAAATAGCCCCTTTTGTGAAATTTACTTATGAAGAAAAACGTTTTTTCAGTTTCAATTTTCGAAAAAGTATTTATATTTAAAAAAAAAATAGTGAAGAGTCCGGAATCATTGCAGTATAATTTATGAATTTTAAGAATCAAACATTTCCTATAGTTCTACATTTTTTTTTATAAAATAAATTTTAAGTTTCCTAAATTACTGAGGGTCCTAGGCCAGGTCATAATGGGCCCTGGTCATAAGGGGCCTTATGTCTGACAAAAAAACTACTAACCTTCTGTGTCTCATAGCTGCCCCCTCTAGTTAAATACTGAACTATTTCGCATATTAAGTAATTTTTTTGAAAACGAAATTAACTAGAAATTTTTTGAAATTAAGATATCATTTTGTTTTGTGTTCAGCACTTGTTTTCTCTATAGTTCCATGCTTCAATTGTTACTGCTAAGTTGTTATTTTCTAATCGTTCTTGTTTTTTTTGCATATTTCTCTTGTTAATGTTTCTGTTATATTTTCTGTTCTGTTATATCTAAAGTTGTTTGTCTTACCTTTTGTCACGTGGGTTGCCTGTATTTATGGATTGAATTTCCAATAAATGCCATATGTAACAACATTTTTGAAAAAAAATTGCTGAAAAGTCCAATAATAATAATAACGAATTGTGCAAAACTAAGTAAACTTTTTCTGCATTTTCTTTTAAAATGGAATCAAAATTTTGGCCTCACATGACTAGGGAGCTAATTATTTAAGGTTTTTTTTTTCAAATATTTTTTTAATAAAATTGAAACAATAAATTGGGCCCTTTAACTTCTTGTGGGCCCCTAAGCAGTGCATAGTTTTTAGCCCCCAAGCGATTTTACAAGGAAAGAACCGCCCTCTCTCTGTTGAAGATAAGAAACCGGCAGAAAGAGCGCATGGGGATTAATACCCCAATTCCCGCTCAACCCTGTATTACATCTATTTCCCTTCTCACTATTTCGGATATTCATCAGAATTGCCGCTCTTTTTATTTCTATATTTGAAGATTTAGAAGGGTTTATTTTACACAGATTTAGTAAATACTAAGTTAACTTTTTTGAAGCAGTATTTAAAAAAATGGAGGTTAGAATCTCGAATTTTGCCGCCCCCTACTCAATTGCCGCCTGATGCGGCCGCCTCTCTGCATCATAGCACCACACGGCCCTGCGGGACATAGCTAGACATTCCTAGGGTTCGTAGGCGAAATAGGCGACACTTTTTTGTAGCTGTTAAAAAAAGCAACGTACCTGTTTTTTATGCGTTCTTTTTAACTGGGAGCGTGTTATGTTTAAAAGAAAAGTCCGGAGAAAATTGCGAAATTATTTTTTAAAAAAAATAGTCTTTTTATAAAGAAATATCAAAAAAAAATTCCCGGTGAGAATCAGCCCTCGTGTAGCTTTAGTGACAGAGACAAGAAGAGGTTTCACATTTTATAAATATGTCAGACTAAATCTATGTGGTATGGGGGGGGGCATCATTTAAGGGGTCACAGGAGTCTTAAAAATGTGCAAAGAAGATGCTACAAAGCATAGTTTGATCTTTCATGTCATTTTTTAACTACTCAATAAATGAGTATAATTTTTTTATATGTAATTCTACAGGATTTATTTATTATAAAACAAGTTTTAAAATTTATGAAACTTTAGCCAAAACTAAAATAAATGATATTAAATATGAAGCTATTTGAACACATTGTGATTAGGCTTGCGCGGCAAATTGTGAGGTCAAAACTGAAAAAATGACCAAGAAAATGACTTTATATTGTACAAATATATACAGACAAAGACTTATACCTAAATTCTCAGCTCAATTTTAATTAGAAATTATTTTAAGAACTTTTTTCTAAAAAAATTAATAAAAAAAATTTAAAATTTGATTTTAAATATTTTTTAAAATAATTTCTAATTTAAATTGAGATGGGAATTTAGGTATAAATCTTTGTTTGTACATATTTGTCATTTCTTCTCTTCTCTCATTCATTCTTATAAAGTCATTTTCTTGGTCATTTTTTCAATTTTGACCTCACAATTTGCCGCGCAAGCCTAATCATAATGTGTTCAAATAGCTTTATGTTTAATGTCATTTATTTTAGTTTTGGCTAAAGTTTCATAAATTTTAAAATTTGTTTTATATTAAATAAATCTTGTAGAATTACATATAAAAAAATTATGCTTGTATATTGAGTAGTTAAAAAATTACATGAAAGATCAAACTAAATTTTGTAGTTCCTTCTTTGCACATTTTTAAGACTCCTATGACCCCTTAAGTTACTCTCGGTACCAAATTTGACGTTTAGCATACAATGAATTTGAGCTCTCTGTGGATTTTAATATATTCCGAGAGAATAACCCAAGCCAAAGGTGCATTTGAGGGATCTTTCACATGCCACATAATCATATGACATACGTACCTACGATTTTCCCATCCTGAAAATCTGCCGGCGCCTATTGAGGAAAATTGCCCTAAGCACCTCCTATGGTTACTATGACTTACTCGGTATAAGACGGTAAGACGTTCGCCTTGCATTTGGAGCTCCCAGGTTCGGGCCCGGACATCCCAATAATAACTACCAACCTATAAACGGCCCGTGCAGCCAAAAATGACCGGCGAATAATACCCCATGTAGTTGGAGTGCTTGCTAAATATGCTCCAAAGTCCCAACTCTGCGTACGATGTCGCTCTTAACGGCTGCGTTGGGTGCCGACTCGGGTATCGGTTCGTCACTTGACTGTGGTTCTAAATTACGATGCCCGTCCAAAATAGCCCTCGTGTAGCTCTAGTGCGACGATTATTTAAACTAAACTCAACTGAATATATCAAGAATAATACCGTCCGTCACGACCAGCACACTTTTTGTAAAAATTGCTATAAATACGCTATCACTACACTCTTAAAACGAACGAGCGATTTTAACTCAGTCTGATTGATTTTCACTCCTCCAGTCTGGAAAATGCACTTCTCCATTTGGAGTGGTTTCTTTGTGTGTTAAACCTCCGACAGGATCACTCCAAACGAGTGATTTTAACTCAGTCTGAGATAATATTCACTCCTTTCCAGTGTCGAAAATGCACTTCTCCAACTGGAGTGGAATTCACTCTTTTGTTTTAAGAGTGCATACGTTAATATTTCTGTGACGTGATGTGAGTGTGACGGTCGATAGCTATCGTTACCTTATTAAACCAAAACTTTAAGGTAATATTGCGAAAAGCTTTCAAAATAACAAGAACATGAAACTATTCTCTGAAAAACACGGAAAATATGAAAAATCTTAATTTTTTTCCCAAACCTTCACCCCCTTTCCTCAGGAGCCAAGAAGTCCGGAAGTCCTAGAGCTTGTTGACTTGTGCCTTTGTTGACAAAGGTTTAAAGGCTAAGCGACGCTTTGGATGGGTCTCCTGGGTACGCTGTGTGAGGAGGAACCATGCTGAAATATTTTTAAAGCAGAAAAATATTTTTGTTGCTTTCCAAAAATATATATAAAGGATTGTTTATGGTTTGGGAGGAATTTCAGAGATTCGCCCTGTTTGTCTTTTGGGGTTTATTACCAAAGGTTAACTTTCCATGAAATTGCTTGCTTTTGCATGCGTGTATCAATGTAAGCTAACGCTGCGTCTGGTTATACTTTTAGTTCATTTATAAATTGAAAAGAAAAATTAGCTTTGTTTTAAAGTTCATTTTATTTTGACCATTTTTAATAGAGATTTGGTCATTTTTTTAAAATGGTTTTTGAGAAAATATTCTTGGCGTTTCTTGTTGTGAATGTGCGATGTCTACAGTAAATAAAATTTCGTGGAACTCTGGCCAAGAACAACGAAGCGTAGTAGTTTCTCGCTATTAAAAAAATTAAACTCGATAAAGCCTCACACAAGCATTGGAATCTAAACCATTTTGGAAAAACTGAAAGTTCTGGATCCTTTAAGATTAATTAAAGTTATTTAAACTATAAATGTTTTGTTTTAATTTTATTCATTTCGTTTATTCATATTCAAGACGAAACCAAATATTCTGCTTTTAGATTAGTCAACTTTTGGTAGTTTTGAAGTCTCAGCCAGAACAATGAGTTTTTTTCATCATTTGTACTAGTTTTCATCTCGTAGTATACATCGTGAGTAGAAGGAAAAAAAATTCCCTTCGAGTTTTTCAAAAATTCAGTTTGAATAAATACTTCGCATTTCGTGACTCTCTGTCAACTTCGGCTTTTTGTTTAAAAAAAAAAACAAGCAGTTTTGTAACAGTAACTGTCACCTAGAGCCGCTTCGACACACGATATGTATAAAACTTGTGAAGCTAAGTTTTCAAACGCATCAATTGGTTCTAATTTCAACTTTTAGCAGCCATAATTGGCTTGTTTCGGGTGACGTTGGTTTATTCCAGCTTTCATTCCTGCATTTCCTTCTATCGATGTCCTGATTGGTCCTATGTTCCCACGTAACATTCACTAACAAATAGACGCTCGAGATTGAATTTATTTTCATCCGTCATTTCTGTGTTCCCTCAAGACCAAAAAAAGCGCCAAATGTTCATTAACTTCCTCCTCAAATTCAATTAATCTTTTTTGTTTGCCTAATCAATTTGAAACTTCAAGAATATTTAGATTCATTACTTTCTTTTAAAATAGAAGCGAAACTTATAATAACATACAATTATTTATATTTATCGAACAAACAATACTTAATTTGTATTTTGACGTCTTTATCTAATTTTACACTAAAACGCTATCCAGAATTTAAAAGTGACTAGTTCATTTGTTCAAAAAAATTATGACTCTCTCTGACGCTATCTTGATGCGCAAAAAAATTAAAAACTATTAGTTACTAATTAGTTGTGATACATAGTATGACATCATTCCAAACTGATATTATATCATAAAAATAAAGATCCCATCATGTTTTATTTCATTTGATTGATGATTAAGGGTTTATCAGGTATCAATTTTGATAACAGATTACGATATTTAAACATGTATTCCCTGGGAAATAGAAGAACCAGAGGTGATTTATAATTTAGTTATTCAAATTCGTCAAGCAAGGAGACACATGACGGCCTTAGATTTTAACTTAAATGGACGAGCAAGAGGACATTGTCCGAAATTTAAAAAAAAGTCCTGCTACAGGAAGGAGGTAAGAAAGCATTATTTTTACCATATAGCGTTGTCAATGAATGGAATGCTTTACCAGATTATGTTGTTTATTTGAAGGGGGTAGAAGAATTTTTTTTTAAAAATGTCGATGGTTATTGGATGCTGGTAAAAAAAAATAGAATTTTTTTTGGACCAATCTTGCTGTGCCTTTGGCCTGTTGTTGGTCGGCAATTTTGTACTTGTATCTTAAATAAAGTTTCTCGTGCTTTTGGTGGAGTGGCAAGAGTAGGAATAAAAATGAAATTTTCTTGTTATTTATAAATGGGCATCTTGTTTGTATGTCAGACTTGTAGTTCGTACTGTGAAAGTGGGCGACGGACGGATGGACCAAACGCAATAATGCCTAATAGTTCCGTGAACGGTTACCGTTTTATATTCTTCATGTTTCAGAAAAAAGCACGCCCATCACGCAGTTTGAGTTCTACTTTTACTTTCAATTTCCTTATATAAAATATAAGGTGTAAAAATCGCTTCCCTTGAACCCCCTGGGGGGGCTGGGGAGCACAGTCGGTTAGGCACTCGCCTAGCATGCGAAAGGTCCCAGGTTCGGGTCCTGGCATTGCCAAAAAACTGCCGACCTATAAACGGCCCGCGCAGCCAAAAATGTCCGACGAATAATACCCCATGTAAGGGAGTGCACGTTAAATATCCTTCAAAGTTCTAACGCTGCGCCGCCCTTAACGGTTGCGTTGGGTGCCTATTCTGGTGTCGGCTCGTCACTTGACTGTGGTTCTTAAATACGACGCCCGTCGCCAATAGCCCTCATGTAGCTCTAGTGCGACGATAATTCAAACCTAACCTACAGATCGCTGCCCTCGAACCCTCTAAGAAGAACTGAGGTGCAGAGAGGAGAAAGAGAAAAGATAGAACTGGAAGCGCCGTTCGAAATGTTCGTTAGATGAGAACCTGAGGCGCAATGCTTGTTGTAATATTGTAATAATTGCAAATGTTTATTATATAACTAATTAATAAGAATATATGAAGTAATTAAATGCAGCAAAAAGCAACGTCTATCGATGTTTTTATTATCTACGATTTCCATAATTATTCCTTTCACTCCCAATGATTCCATTTGGAATAATGAAACATTTGATATTTTTCGCACCAAATTGAACTCGCACGTATTTCAAATAAATTTTATTAAATTCTCCATAAATTTTTCTAAGTTATATTTTCTTTTTGTATCTTTACATGGCAGAATCATGTCTTTTGAAGAATTAAATAAGGTTTGTTTTAGTTAAATGAAAATGTAAAATAAAAATTTTCAGGAGCAATTTTATTAAATAAATTGGTCATAAATTCATCTTGATTGCATTTTTAAATGTTTAAGAAGAATAATTTTTAGTATTTTTAACAAATGAAGTTTCTAAAAAATTATTATTATCGATTCAAAAGTTATGATTCAAGCATTTTGATAAATTTTTGAAAAAAATATGATTTTTTCCCTGCTTTTCACCATTTTATTCTGAATGCATGATAAATCCATTTCTCAAAATTTTAGATTTTTAAAATAAAAATATAAAGTTGGGATTGAAAGGGTTAAATACAAACACTCAACAAGAGGCAGCCAAGAAATAGCCTACATGTTCCTACTGGGAGTCGCAATCTCTCATCGCTGCACCAATGTAGGAGGCTGCGGCGCCAGCCTGAACACGGAGACTACTTAGAGAGACTAAAGAAAGAAACGAACGAGTACTTCGTACAAGTATTAGAAGAGTGCTACCAACTTCGGGACACCGATTTCTCCACGCTTCTTCCCGGTGTGTGCCAAATAGTAATCGTTATCGCTGAACGGGCGCCTTGGTGCTAATATTTGGCCGGTCTACTCGCAGAAGAAAATGCTTTGTAAATGTTTTGAAATAAAAATAAAATAAAATAAAAATCGTTTTTCTATGGATCATAACTGAGTGACACTCAACGTCGTTCTGTATTTATACCTTAAAATAAAACGCCAACATTTGACACTGTCGCCAAAACAGCCAAATATGGTCTGCAAAGCTTCTGCAGAAAAACACCTTTTTCCCACTTTAACTAGTAATTATGTGCTTTTCTCGCCTGGCGCAACTCTTATATACTATTAAAAAGTACTATAGTTTGTTCTTTTCTTCAGATTTTCTCTAAGGCGACTCAGAATCATAAGACCTGAGTCTAAATCGTTGACCTTCTCTTGTTGAGCGTTAGTAATTAACTGGTAGCGTTGATAAAAAAAATAATAGACGTTGCATCATACTAATACAGTATTTGATTACGTCACAAATTCTTATCAATTGGTTTCAATTAGTTAATTGTAACAAGCATTGCGCTTCAGGTTCTCATTTCAAAAACGTCCGATTTAACTGTGGTAGCGTAGATAATAAAACATTAATAGACGTTGCTTCACACTAATATAGCATTTAATTACACTCACATATTCTTATCAATAAGTTACATAATGAAATATAAAATTATTCACAACGATCATTGCGCTTCAGGTTCTCATCTCACGAACATATCGAACTACGCTTCTCCGTTGAATTTCTCTTCACCTCAGTTCTTTGTATTGTTAGTCAGTAAGTTTTATCTTAAAAATATACATGATTCTACGTTGAAAGAATAAATACAGAATGTTAAAATAAATTTGTACATAAAACTTTTTTTTGTGAAATCTTCATAAAGTATAAACTGCAAAAAAACATAGATGGTTAAAAAGTATATTTCCTAATTTGTCAAAATTTAATTAAATTTTCAATTTTTGTCAAAATTTAATCGAAAAGGCAAACCATATCGAACCATATCCAAACCATAAGCATTTGCAAGCAAACCATATCCAACTGCATATAATTCCAAAATAACATCGCCCAACGTGGGGCTCGAACCCACGACCCCGAGATTAAGAGTCTCGTGCTCTACCGACTGAGCTAGCCGGGCTTGCTATCATTCCTTATAATTATACTATATAAACAAATATCTTATTTCGATAACTTTACGGACTTACATTTTTTTCTTTAACTCGTTTTGAGAATAGTACAACCATTTTCTCCAACACTACACTAGTTCTGGGCAACGTCACTTTGGAGACGGGTTTAATTCCACCAGATTACTTCTTTATGTTTCAATCCGTTGCTTCGTCGAGAGATTTGGTGCTCGAGTTAATTAGTTAATGAAAAAAATTTGCATATAGAACTTGTAATTTAACTTGTAATTTAAAACGTATATGTACGAGCTGTGCCTAACACCATTTTTTCTCATTTTTATAACGTACAAATATTTTAAGGGACAAAATGCACTTTTTTAAACTGGAATTTGCGATGTTTAAATTTGCGATGTTTAATGTTTCCGAGTTTTTTCCGGCAATCAATTAGTAGTTTCACGCCGTGGATGGCAGCAGATCCAACGGTTAGTTTTAATTTATGTTGTCTGGAATTTCTTATGCTTTGGTATTTGAAAATGAGTTTTCTCTAGAAATATTTTACTCGTTAATTTTTTTAATGAAAACTTCTTGCTGTGATATTGGTTTGTTCAAAACATTTTTTTTAAAAAATCGTGCATGGAAAGAAAAAAAATTCATTTACGCCGGTCATTTTAAGAGTGAAACCAAAGCAACCCATGAAATCTTAGTATTCATACTACTCATAGAAAGGAAAACAAAAACGTTACGTCATCTGAAACATTCCCATTCCGGTAATTAACGTTATTATTTTTGGTGGTGTATCTTTATTATGTTCATTTTTATGGTAGTATATTTTTTAATTCTATTTTTTTTAATTAAATTTTATTCATTATATTATTTTCACGTCCTCAACTGGTTCTTATGTGTCCGGTATTTTTTTTTTTAAACTTAATAAATATTGCGCAGTTTGCTGACAGAAAATTGGCAAACTCTTCCCAAATGCACTTTGCAAATGCTCCAGTAACCTTCAGAATTCATTTTTAAAAGTATTCAACGTAAATTGTGGGGTCTTAAAAAGGAGAACGAGCATTAGGCGGAAAAACAAGCAATAAACAAGGTTTAAGTAAGCGCCCGTGAGAACAAATAGCTGCAGGTTTTTGAGACTAAAGGGTTTTCATTGAAAGGTTTATCACGGTACAAAAGCTTATTTTTCAGTCACTATTGCGTGGTTTTCAGACGATTTATTTCTGCTTCCTATATTTTCTATAAACTGAACTAATATTTTTGAATATAATTGGTACTTTCTTATTGTTACCGCTAATGCCTTCAAATCATTTTTTATCATCTTTAACGGATATTTTTAATACAATTATTGATTGAACTTTATTTTCAACTACTTAATTCATCAATTTAAAAGAATTTGAGCTCGTTGGTCTGTGCTAATATATTTTTTAGTTTTAAAATAATATATTTGTAATTCTGAGGAAAATGCCCAAAAAATACTTGGGGGGAGCGGGGGGGTATTAGATAGCACTAATTTGCATATTAATTGGAAAAATAGTTGATTTCGTTGAATAACTTCACGAAATGTTCGAATATCTTCGATAAATTCAGTACCAGTTAGAATCAAAACCAAATTTGAACGTCTAACGTGTTTTTTTACCCGATTGTATTAGCAGGGTGTTTTGCACCTTGGACCCCTAAAAAAAGGGACTTAGGGACCTAAAGTTTCAAAAAAAGGGACCAAAGGGACCACTTAAAAAAATCGACAAGTGCTTAAGACATGTTGGAAATGAGCAAATTGTTCGTTTCTTTTTAAACCAGAGTTTTTCTTTTTAAACCAGACTAAAAGAAACACAAGAAAAACAGAAGACGATGTAAGAACATTATTAGTTAACACTGCACAAAAGTTTAGGCACAGGCGCAATTCATGAAAAAAACGTCAATGTTACTATTTTTCAGTAGTTTTTTTAAAATATATATTCTTTAGGCAGCATGAAAAATAGGGTGAACACTTTTGCCAACAAATATAAATAAATTAGACTTCCATTAACAAATTAAAAATGTCATAACTTTCTTTGCCACAAAAGTATAGGCTCAAGTTTCAGTTTTATGCAAATTCTTTACAAAAAGTGATTGCGTCAAAGGGGAGGATTTTTTAAGCTGCTTTAAAAGGTAGAAGGTAATTTTCAATGCTTAGATTCATTCTGAGGTCAACTGAATTTTCGTACGAAGAGCTTTGAAGGATATGGACATTAAAATTCAGAGGTAAACCTGTTTCTGATATTTTTACTGAATTAAAGCATTCGAAACGAGGTATTTTATAGAGTGTTAGAATGTGGCGATCAACATCCACCAAAATCACGGTCTGGAAGACCTCGAATCACTAGCAAACGAGAGGGCAGACAAATAAGAAAATTGGCTTCAGACAAACATTGCTCTTCAAACCAAATTAAAAGCCTGATTGTGGCTCAATTTTCACGTAAACCTATCAGGAGGCGAGTCAATGAATCTAGATATACTTGATAAAATCCAAGCTGAAGCTCAAGCCTAGCTTGCTTTCTCATCATAAAGATGCAAGACTGCAATGGATAGCTGTAAGACATGTGCTGTTGAGTCCATTGCAGTCTTGCATCTTTATGATGAGATAGCAAGCTAGGCTTGCACTTCAGCTTGGATTTTATCAAGTATAAAGATTCATTGACTCACCTCTCGATAGGTTTACGTGAAAATTGAGCCATAATCAGGCTTTTAATTTGATTTGAAGAGCAATGTTCGTCTGAAGTCAATTTTCTTATTTGTCTGTCCTCTCATTTGCTGGTAATTCGAGGTCTTCCAGGCCGCGATTTTGGTGGATGTTGATTGTCCCGTGCTAACACTCTATAAAATACCTCGTTTCGAAAGCTTTAATTGAGTAGAAATATCAGAAACATATTTACCTCTGAATTTTAATGTCCATATCCTTAAAATCTCTTTGTACGAAAATTCAGTTGACTTCAGAATGGTTCTAAGCATTGAAAATTACCTTCAACCTTTTAAAGCAACTTAAAAACCTTCCTCTTTGATGACCCAATCACTTCCTGCAAAGAATTTGCATAAAACTGAAACTTGTGCCTATACTATACTTTGTGGCAAGGAAAGTTATGACATTTTTAATTTGTTGATGGAAGTCAAATTTATTTATATTTGTTGGCAAAAAATTTCACCCTATTATTTTACATGCTGCCTGAAGAATATGTATTTAAAAAAAAATAACTACCGAAAAATGGCAACATTGAGGATTTTTTCATGAAATGGGTCTGTCTAAATTTTTGTGCAGGGCTGTATTAAACTATTTCTCATTGCATGGTAACTTATTGTCATGCTAAAGAATATGCCCAAATCCCATTTCTGAGTGACAAAGAATATTGGGGAAAAATGGCGCGCGCTTGTCACATGGTAACATTTTTTTTAAAAAAAGGGACTTAAGGTACCAAATGTGAAAAAAAGGGACTAAAAGGGACCGAAAATAAAAATAGGGACTTTAAGGGACTAAGGGACCAACTCTAAACACCCTGTATTAGTGAGTTATAAAACTTCGTGATTCTAATAATAGAAAGCACTGCTATTCTACGGATGTCTTCTCTAGAGAATAGAGCTGTACCGACATGCACCACTTTTTTTAATGCGCATTTACACCGGATTGATTTACCATAAGGATATTTTTCCACTTGCACTGCTTCTGTGTCATCTGGTACAGCTGAATTTCGTTTTTGAAGAATCTGTTCTGTTATAACAATTCGTCTTTCCTAAGATGGATCCATCGGTGTGTAAATGATGTAGAGCAAAGTTCGTTTAACACTATCGGCTCCAGTGATGCCATTTTGCATCATCATGTATCTGATCAAAATTTTAAAAATAATTGGGCTGACATCTATTGGGATTAATAAAAAATATTTTCTAATAAAAAAAGTTGAAAAAATCGAATGATGAGCTTGTTGATATCATAAATGGCTATAGACGATCAGAAAAAATTTCCAAAATGATGCCAAATGGGGGAAATTCACGGCCATATACACCTGAGCTTCAATTCCAAATCGCTGTGGTAAGAAAAGCGGTTAGACAGGTTAGAGCAGTAGGAAAACATTAGCACGTGGTTCGAGAGGTGTAGGATAACAAACCGCGTGACATCACATGAATGTTCCCCATTGTCATTGGGACCGAAAGGGTTAATAGCGTATTCGTCTCTGGCAACAACTCTTTACAATGCCCATGCCATTCTTTTCTGTTTTTAGAATGAAATAATAACCCAGTTCAAACAGCTCCACTTTATCTAAATAATGTTTAACAAACTGCAGTAATCCACCAGGATCAGACGCCTTTTGCAATGAAGTATTGTATATAAACTTATGTTAGTGGTAAAAGCTGCGGCCTCTTGTTGGTAGACGATTTATTTAAAGATCGCAGGATTGCTTTTGTTAAAATGTTAACATTTGCCAGATGGTTTTTGTCTTTACAACGGAAGTTGATCGGCACCAGAGTGCAATATTTAATCTGGAAGAGGTTCTTTTGTATAGTCCAAAACTTAACATTTTACTCAACCAATTGGTCAAATTTATACCAACTGATACCATAGGAACTTCGTTTGGTTGAATGGGGTCCGATGAAAATTATAATCGAATCCAGCTCCCTCTTATACTTATTAAGAACTTTTAATTTATTCATTTTATATGGTCTTGTCTCCTTTTTTCATCACTATATCTCCCACACGGCCTGTCATTTGTACCGATTTTTGCTATAACTTTTGCATTCTAGGTCTCATTTTTTAAGGTAATACAGCATATATGTGCCAAAATGTATCGAAAGTCCAAATTTAGTTATTTAGCAATTTTTAAATTGCTCTTAGTTTTTTAGGAATTTCAACCCCTATGGGTCACGCTACGATTGTTATGCTATATATATATATATTAGGGTGTCCCTTATTTTACGAATTTTCGAAATCGAAAAGACGTACCCTCTCATTTTTTTCCTTTTGTGTCAAAACACTCAGAAACGAAGTTTTATCTCATTGTGATATCGGGAACACGCGCCGCTTTTCATTTGAAATTTGCAAAAATTGCTAAAAAATCAAGTTTTTGCTCCATATCTCCAATTCTGTTAACCTAACAACAAAATAGTCAATGCAAAAGTTTTAAAACACACCTTTTTCTACAAGTTTTGTATTGACATAATTGTTCTACGAGTTACGGTTATCGAGATAAATCGGAAAGAAGTGCGAACTTTTTCGGAAACTCGCAAAATGCTCCAATCCACTCACCATAGTAGGAAATAGAATTAAGCACAACAGCACTTCATAAAAGTGTCTAAACCAAGTTTAAAGCCAAATTATAATCAATAAATATTAATATTGTGATTTAATCAATTTCATATTTTCATTTTAATATTAGTAGCCTCGAACCAGCATTGTTTTTCTTTAAAAAACGCTGTGGGTTACCACCCAGCTCCAGTACCCAAGTGACGGCCCTGCCCCATACAAAAAATCAATTAGCATGGATTGTTCGTACTTCTTATTTTAAGTACACAAATGTGCAATTATTTTATGAATATTAAGGTATTATAAACTTGGTTTAGACACTTTTATGAAGTGCTGTTGTGCTTAATTATATATCCTACTATGGTGAGTGGATTGGAGCATTTTGCGAGTTTCCGGAAAAGTTCGCACTTCTTTCCGATTTATCTCGATAACCGTAACTCGTAGAACAATTATGTCAATACAAAACTTGTAGAAAAAGGTGTGTTTTAAAACTTTTGCATTGACTATTTTGTTGTTAGGTTAACAGAATTGGAGATATGGAGCAAAAACTTGATTTTTTAGCAATTTTTGCAAATTTCAAATGAAAAGCGGCGCGTGTTCCCGATATCAGAATGAGATAAAACTTCGTTTCTGAGTGTTTTGACATAAAAGGAAAAAAATGAGAGGGTACGTCTTTTCGATTTCGAAAATTCGTAAAATAAGGGACACCCTAATATATATAGCCTATCCAAGACCCGCCAATATAATTATAAGCCCCGAATTAACTAATAAAAAAAGTAACATGTTTGTCTACAGTAAAATGTAAAATGGTATCGGTTTAGGATTAAAAATATGTATAGAGTAGAAAATTAACACATCGTAGCAGAACTGTCAGTTTTGAGGGTATATGGTCTATATGCGGCAAATGACTTTTTTTTTTAGTAACGCTTCGATCTACCGTTATGATTATTTGTCTGATTTCAGCAAAATAATGTTCAATTTTTTTTTTCGTGGAAGTCTACCACCAAAATGGTAATTTCAAAAAGAAAAAAATATTAAAATTTTTTCATCATATAATTTTTCTAAATCAAAACTCGAAAACAAAATATTAAATATTGTAAATATAAGTTTTTGTGCGCTTTTCTGAGAAAAAGAAAAGTTCTCGGTAAATCCGTTGTGAATTATGAGCTGCATCAATTTATTTATTCAACCCCACTGAATATTATTCTTGATTCTTTATCTTCATTGGAATCGTTTAATTTTTAAAAAAAAATTGTGATAAAAATTGGAGTTAAATAGGGTAATAAAAATTATACATTCAATAACATATAACAATTCACAAATATTTACTATGAATTTTACCCCACCTAACACTATTTTTGAGGTATTTTCTCACTGTTTAATATTAAGAGAAAAAAATTGGCAGTGCAAGTTTTACTCGAGCCTTGGCAAAAGACAGCGTGCCTTGGAAGAGTACTAGAGCAGTCAAGAAATTAAAAGCGATTTCAGTTTAATGACCTGCGAAACAGTTTATCCAATTTAGTAATGTCTCACATAATCTTTTTGTTTGATTTTTGGACACCTCGAGCTATTTATTGGGTGAAACCCTATGCTAATATTTGGCTCTTCTGCGTTACGCTGTAAAACCTCTTATAGGGGATCTTATAATTTCCAATGCAAAATAAATGTGTTTACATTGCAATATAGACCTTTGGGTTGGCGAGGTTTAAGGGTATTTTCAAACAATAAGATAAATTGAAAGATTTTAATACCAATTTTATGTTTTTACTCAGGAATTGGAGTAACGCATTACTTGTAACGCCGTTACATGACATGTAACAGTTACTTTTATAGGTAACTCCGAGTAACCCGTTTTAGCTTTTTCACAAAGTAACTCTATAACTTAGTTTTTTTAGCGGCAACGAAGTAACGAAAACTTTCGTTTTCATAACCGTTACTTCTCTCGCCATTCTTCTCGTATATTGTCGGCACAGTTCGATTTTCGGCTTAAATTTGATTATTAAAATTTAACTTTTAACTGAGCCAAATTTTCGTTCTTAACTTTTTCCGATTGTCCCTATTTGTTTAGCCTGGGTTCTCTCTGAAAAACTGTACACTCTTAAAACAAAAGAGTGAAATCCTCTCCTATAGGAGAAGTGCATTTTCGACACTGGGAAGGAGTGAAATTAACTCCTAAATCGCTCGTAATCGCTTTAAAATCGCTCGTTTGTTGATAAGATTGTTGAAAGTTTAACAAAACAAAAGAGTGAAACCCACTCCTTTAGGGGAAGTGCATTTTTGACACCGAAAGGAGTGAAAAGTAACTAAGACTGAGTTAAAATCGCTCGTTTGTTTTTAAGAGTGTTAGATAGCTAGATTTCAATTTTTATCATAACTTGAAATTCCTAAAAGTAACAGTGATTCGTTACTTTTCCTATTAAATAACTGTTGCTAGTTACTTTTCAAATTTAGTAACAAACAGTTACTTTTTGAAAGTAACCTTCCAATCATTGGTTTTACTCTTCATCTTCCTGGAAATAAACCCAAGTCGCGCCCCAAAACTCTAAGGAATGGAAGCGATTCTATGTGACAGTGACTTTCACAGACCAACAGGTTAAGTTTAACAAAATTTAAGTACATTTTAAGCGGAAGTGGGATGATTAATTAACGTATAATGAGGCATTTACTGGGTTCAAGCGAAAACTTCATTGCAAGAGGCCCCGTAACATTCCTTGAATACCATGCCAAGCGTGGATAAACCGCCAAGTTATTTCGAGTTAGCTCCATCAGAGGGTTAAACCACGTGTGTATATATACCCCCACGCCGCCCAAATAATTCATTCACAAAGTTTCTCTCGGCTTTTTTAGTGTTCAATTCGCAGCCAGTTTTGCTCCGGTTAACGGTATATACTTTGAGTTATTTCCAATGATTTCTTTTTGTTTTGATATTATGTATCGATCTATTTTATTTGTAGTTGTTCCAATTGTTTTTTAGTTCTGTGGGTTATTGAACTTTAAAGTACTAATTAATAGGGGCTGGGGAACCCAGTCGGTTAAGGCGTCCGCCTTGCATGCGAAAGGTCCAAGGTTTGGTTCCGGGCATCGCCAAAATAACTGTCGACATATAAATGGCGTGTACAGCCAAAAATTTCGGACGAATAACACCCCGTGTAGAGGAAGGACACGTAAAATATGCCCCAAAGTCCCGACGTTGTGTACGATATCATCCTCAACGGTTGCGTTGGTGTCTACTCGGGTGTCGGCTCGTCACTTGACTGTGGTTCTAAATTATGACGCCCGTCTCCAATAGCCCTCGTGTATCTCTAGTGCTTACGATAATTCAAACAAACTTAACTAATTAATAAATTAATTTGCACTAATGATAGGAACTTCGTTTGGTTGAATGGGGTCCAATGAAAATAATAATAGAATCCAACTCCCTCTTACACTTATCAAGAACTTTTAATTTATTAATTTAATTTGGTCTTGCCCCCTTTTTTCATCACTATATCTCCCACACGGCCTGTCATTTGTACCGGTTTTTGCTACAACATTTGCATTTTAATATTTTTTTTTAATTACTTTTAACTACTTTTCATACAGCATATCTCTTATTTTCAAATCTTTTGCAATCAGATTTTTTTTATTTAAATAGGAAAATGATTATTTTTCTAGATTCTCGTAACTTTGTAAACACTATTTGCAAATCCAAATGTAATCAAAATTATTGATGAAATAATACTTATAATTTTTTATTCGGCGTGAAAGATCTATAAGAAAAGAATTTACCATTGAATAATTTTTTTAATGTTCCATTTTATTTCGGTAAAATGTTGTGCAATCAAATTGTATTCCGCACCTAACTTTTTTTTTTTTTATTTTACTGTGATCTGTAAAAATTGTTTCCAAAATCGAAGATTATTTGAATCGAGATATACATATCCGCATTGAATGAAGAATATTTGTTTCGTAGTGCATATGCCCCAGTAACATAATATTCAACAATAATAATTTTATAAACTGCTTCAATATTAATATAGCTTTATGGTCATAAGGTTTTACAGAGTTTTTAAAAATGTATTGTTACGATTGATATCACTTTTATAATGCAATACTTTTCGCTCACTATTATCACATTTTAATTTCTCAATGCCATGAATTACGAATTACAGAATTTTTAAAGTTCCTATACTACTAGAACCGAGGATATGGAATGATTATTAAAACAATGGTCTAGGCCTTGTACTTAAAAATTTGCTCAACTGATATTTCAATGAATTGTTTTTTAATTCCATAATTTTTAAATTATTATTTTTTTCTTTTTTTTTTTTAGCAAACTAAAGGAGTCGGTGGTACGAAGATTTGGAGAAGAATTTCAAACATTTCTGCTTCGCATCGCCGCTTAGGAAAAGACATTGGAAGCATTAAACTTCGAAAGGTAAATATGTTTACAGAACTTCAGTTATTTTTTTAGTCACGAGATTCAACGAAATTTCAATTCTTAAAATGTCCAATTCTTATAACATACGAGCAATATGTAGACGTTTAAAGTACATATTAAAACATATGAATATATTAATATGTACTTAACAAATTAGTTAACCAATATAAGATTTTTCCCAAAAAATAACTATTTTTTAAGCTTTTAAAACAACACTGTTATTTTTTTTTTTGAGTATGTATTTAATTTTTATTCCTAGTTATTATAACTTGTTGGGCAAGCGGTATGCACGCAAAATTTCAATTTAATCGTGGCGCCATCTATGGGAGTAGTGTATGACTTACCGAGTCCACTTTTTTTACGTTCCTTTTCAGAGATACTCTTTATGTATGTGAGAATTATTACCTTATATTAACTATTACTATTTCCCTTTTGCATACAATTTTACTTTTATTAAGAGCTTTTGACTTAATTTTATGGTCAATTAACAAATACACTTATCAGGTTATTTATAAAATATTATATAACATGTATAATTTACAAATACCCCCTCTAAACATGTGCTTTGTATCGTTGCTCAACATCCAACCTATCCTAGTGATTTTTAGGTTAAATGATTAAAAATACATAGTGAATGTAATTTAACTCATTTCTACACTCATTGCAGTTGTTTTAGTTATAGTAGAAATAAATGGGAATACGAATAAACATAATTAACTCAAATTCTGAATGAGCGAAAAAGCATGCAATTTTCCGATCTTCCTAAACCGTAAGTGATTGCCAGTCCCATAGCGCCAATGCATTAATTTTAAAATCAAACTCTGTTGTGGAAGTATTGTTATCCACGTAAGCATTTTTCACCTGGTATGAGAATCGCCATAACACCAAATAAAACAAATTAAAAGCGTAAATATCATTCATTATCAAATTATATTATTCATTATCATTTTTTTTTGATTATTAATCTTTAAATTTTAATCAACCCAAAATATGAGACACTATTTTTAACAGAAGAGTGACACTATTGGCTGAATGCCATTTTCCTTACAAATTTATTTTATATTGCTGTTATAGCGATTTTCATACCTGGTGAAAAAATGCTTACATGGCAAAGCAATTGAAAGGTTCTCTTAAGAGATTTAAGAGTTTTGTAAAAGTGAAAATCGCTAAATAACCCTCTGAATACATATAAACCTGTCATATAAACCTGTCACACGACTATCAGGTTTTTCAGCTACATATAATTTTTCAAAATTTAATAATTATATTAAATTTTTCAATTTAAAGCATGGATGCTTTAATTTAAATCACATGCAGTGAACAATAGTTTATACTTCCGCCAATTAGCTTATCCCTCAGAGGATTAAGTTCTTAAGAAAATTAAACACATAATTCTGTAATAACTACATCCAAATTGTAGCATAATTAATTTTTATCTGACTCGTAACATTTATTTATAATTTTGAAGATCATTCTAATTTTGACACATGGTTTCAGTTAGCTTAACATTCACATTTCAGCAACGTCAGACACACACAAAAAATGTTTCTGTCGACTCGAAAGATTTCAAGCATAGTCGGTAAGGCCTTGTATGCAAAAGTCACAAGCTTGGGCTTGGGTATTTTAAAATGACTGCCAACCTATAAACGGCCCGTAAGGCCAAATATGTCAGACGGATCATGGTGTAGAGTGGATGAACATTAAATATGTTTTAACGTCTCAATGCTGTGTACGATTTTTGTTGCCCTCAACCCTTCAGCACTAATGACAATTCGGCATCATTTTAGAAATTTTTCTGATCGTCTATAGCCATTCATGATATCAAAAAGCACATCATTCGATTCTTCAATTTTTTTTTCTATTGGAAAATATATATTTTTTTAATCTCAATTGTTGTCATCCCTATTATTTTTGTTTTAATTATGATCAATGTTTAATATGATTCAATTTTTTTTTCTATTGGAAAATATATATTTTTTTAATCTCAATTGTTGTCATCCCTATTATTTTTGTTTTAATTATGATCAGAAACATGATACAAAATGGCATCACTGGGACTGAAATTGTTTACCCTTTCCTTACTGAAGCGCTCAAAAGGACGACTAAGGATTCAATAATGTTATTCCTATCAAATATTACGAGGAAGCAAAAATCCTTTGTTGCGAAAGGGTTAACGGTTACGTTGGGTGCCTATTTAGGTTTCGGCTTGTCATTTGACTGTGGTTTTAGTTTACGACGCCCATCGCCAATATCCCTCATGTAACCTTAGTGCGACAACAATTCAAAACTAACACCTATAACCTAAACATTTCAATATGCAAACAAAAGATTGTCGCTTTAACAATATTTCCTTTCATTTTAGATGGCTTTGGAGGTATTAAACTGGAAGCAAGATGAGACCAGATTTGTAATGGCTGGTAAATTAATGTTTACCCAAATTACTGACTATCCCTGGAACAAAAAAGGAAAGACCATAAAATTCACACCTGTGCATGCCCTGCTTATTGCTCTGGGGAAGCCAAATTCCAATTACAGGCCTGAGATTTCATCGACGGATAATACTATACTGTTTCCAAGAAATACGGGAATTAGAGATGTCAGCCTCGTTTTGATGAAGGAGAAGAATGGACGATTTGTTTGCGTTAGAGTAAGTATTTCAATCTTGCACCACTACCAATGAATTCTTTTTCATAATCGTGCTTGATGGATTAAGAATAAATATTTTTTTTAAACTATGCTGTGAAATTAAGACAAATAATGGAACAAAATACCTTTTAATGTAGTACTGATTCCATGCGTTCTAAAAAACATGCAAGACTGTTATAAATTATTTATTATTTGGTTTTATTTTAATTTGATAGGTTTTTGATTTTTTAAAAGTTGATTAATATAATAGTTGATTACTATAATAGTCAAAATTAATGTGAAATGTAAATTTTCCTTCAATTAATGAAATTTACTCACAAACTTAAACGGTATGCATGACATATGGCCCTTATTTAATGTATTTTTACCATTTGCACTTATTGTAATTAGTACTTTCTTAGTACAAGAAAAATTTAAGTTTAGACGCTACATTTGTAAAACAGTTAAATGGCCTAGCCTTATAAGATGTGGGGACAATTGAATAGTTAAAAATAACTTCTTTTTACAGGATCCTTTGTATCTTGGAAATTGTGTGATTAGTTGTGAGCCTGACTGTGATGAAGTTTTTGAAGTACAGGAGTATACAACAAAAGAAGCTTACCTACTGAAGGTATTTTCTTTTACATATCGCCAGGGTTGGAAAAAAACATGTTTTTTTTAAATAAAACAAAAAAACATGTTTTTTTTGTTTTAAACGTGTTTTTTTTGTTTAAAACATGTTTTTTTAAACAATTAAAATTTGGTTATTGAACGAGTTGTTTTGGTTTAAAAGAAACATGTTTTTTTTTTTGCATTTTGGTTTCCTATATTTACTTCCATCCCCAATAATTTTAGGCATATGCCTTACATCTTTATTTGTCGAAGAATCATAGAATACAAGAAAACCTTCGATTATCTGGCGATTCGGTGTCTTCCTTTGATTAAATCGGATGGGCTAATAGAAGAATTTATAAACTAATAATGAAGTACTAGTTTATGTTTGGTATTATTTTAATGAACTAAAATTTTGTACCACATTGATAATTAGCATAAATTTCACAAATTAGGGGCTATAATAAATATTAACAAATGTCAGTAGTGTCCCATTCAGGACCTAAAGTATCGCATACAAGGTTTACCATTCCATCAGGGTCTACTATTTATCGCAATCTTAATCTTTAAGGTAATACAGCATGGTCATATATCCTAAAATACAACATATTTCCTTAAATGAACTGTATTTGGCCAATAAATTATAAAACATATAATAATTAATAAAATTGTTTTAAACATGTTTTTTATTACCATGTTTTAAACATGTTTAAAACATTTGTTTTAAACAAAATGTTTTAAACATAACAACCCTGCATATCGCATAGGCAAATTTTACTTAACAAAACCAATTGTCGTGTAACATGCATGGAACTATAGTTAAAGATAGGTGTAAAAAGAACATTACAATAATCAGATATAAAACTAAAACATCCATACATATATCTATATAATGAAAATATGCTTAAAGTCTTCATTAATCTGTGGAAGATTATGTTAAGAGGTACTTGAATTGCATAAAGTTTAAAGATAAAACCTTTTCCTAAAGGAATAGCATTAAACCTATTCCTTTCTTCTAACACCCGATACATGTTTTATATCATGATTCTACTTAATAAAAGAAAATACAATATCTAGACTTAAATATTTTGTTTCTCATTGTTATTGTACACCAATGCGTAGCAAGAGAAATTGTTAGTTTTTTATTTAAGAGTTCAATCAACCTCATTTTTTTAAAAAACTTAATTTAAGAGTTTGAATACCTACAGACGAAATTAAAAAAAGTATTTTTAAATTTACAGGGTGAATCAAAGAAAGAAACAAAAGAGTGGTTACGTCAGTTAAGATATCATGCTAAAGATTTGGGATCCTGGAGAAAAAGACGCAATGCTTTGGCGAACATAATGATAAATGGAATGATACGCCCATGAACTGCTTTTCTCTTAAAATTTGCAAAAGTATTAAGACATTTTAAATTATATGTGTGATACAGTTTTCTGTATTCAGTCACCATTCATACTTTTATATATTTTAAAAAACTTTGTGATATGGAAAATGGAAGTTATAGATAGTTCATGTTAGATATTCATCAAAGTGAACTTGCAAGCAATTGAACTAAAAGTGATGTGAATAAAGCTATGTATTGTTATTGTTCCTGTTCACGCACTTCTTCAAAATATCATTTACTTTTAAGTCCTTCCTATCTGTGATGTTGACATTCCTTGATGATTAGAGGCAGGAAAAGGCTTGATCTTTGATAGCAGTTGATGAAAACACTACAATTTTAGATCTAGTCTTTTATTATACTGTGTAATGTCAAAAACTAGAGTGTCATGAAGCTTATTGTGGTTTAGCCTTTATAATTATATATTTACATGAATAAAAAAAAAATCATGAATTAGCTTTGTAAGTAATGCATAATATGAAAGCTTAGGTGTTCAGAGATACTGTCATGCATTTTCAATGTGAATAAAATATCATTAGTCTTCTTTTTGTGTTGATTATTTACATACATCATTTTAAAAAATACAGATGATATTACATAATGTGCCTGGTTTATAATTGTTGTAAAGTTAACATGAGATATTCATTTTATTTTTGCTCTCAAAACTTGCAACCTTTTATGAAAAACTAAGAATTAAGGTGATAATTTATTGAATTTTTTTTATGAAATTTGATAGCACACTTTTCTGCAACTTGGAAACTCGGGTATAATTGAATGAACATACGTTTAACTGTTTTGACGACACTGGGCGTTAAGCCCCCTTTAAAATAGACAGGTCACAAAATTTTAGCATGGGGTGTGGGAATACAGACAACCGAGACATTGGTGGTACATAGGTTGATACAGTAGTTTATAGGAGGAAAAAGGGTCGAGGGTAACAAAGGCAATGCATGTCAACTAAATATAGAAGTTAAGGCTGAGAATTTTATAGCTGGGTTTTCATTTTTTTTTTTAGATTCATTAAATATTTTTTGTGGATGGTAAGAAGATATATGTATATATTTAGTTATTCTAATTTTTTTTCTTAGCAGGGTTAAGTGACATAGATTATGAAGTAGGAATTAATCATAGGTAAGCAAATTCAAAATTTCTAGGTTATCTGAGTTACCTTTTTTACTATAAAAACTTAAAGCAAGCTTGGCAGTATATCGGGTCAGTTTTTGAATATTAATACATTGACTGCCACAGAATACAGAAAATTTGCATTGATAGTGGCTGATTTGAAGTAGAACATCCTGGTTTTCAACCAATTTGTTTTTAATGAATGGGAACTAACCCTTTATTTTTGTAAAAGTAAAAGTCTTATGACTCTCTTGGGGGGGGGTAAATTTGCCAAGCACTGGGACCTCAAGTAAGTAAAAAGCTTAGTTTGTGACTGTAGAATCATAAGACTCAAGATCTATGATGAAGGTACACTGATATTTTATTGATAGATTATAAAGCTTATAGGGCAAATATAATCCTAGGTTTGAAAGTTCCTCTATTACATCCGGTATTACTAAGTGTCAATTAAATATCATACAAAAGGGTACTTGAAATAGCTAGATGCCGCCCCGGTGGCGCAATCGTTAGGACTCTAGCCTTTGGAGCTGCTGGGGTCGGGTTCGCATCCCGGTCAGGCATGGATAATTGTGACCGTTAATAAATTTTGTTGTTTGTCTATGTGTTATTCATTTCTTTGTGACTGTAAAAATACTGTGTCTGTCCCACTTGACGAAAGCTTATAAGCGGTTCTCTGAACAAGCACACAAGCTGGAATATATATGTACCAAACCATACCAATAGCTAGATACATTACTATTGATTACCGTGATAAGTAAATAAAAATTCATGATTGTATGATTAAATCATTTTATTTGAAATAACATCAAACCAAATGTTTCAACTACCAATTGATTAACATAAAACATTTGATAATGCAATGTTATAAATAAAAACAAATTTAGTAAAAAAATATCACAAGAGCAACCACTGTTAATAATTTATGAATCTAATTATAGCACACTTTGTCTTATACAACTTATTTTATACCTTTCTACGTAATTTTTTTATTACTTATTTTACTGCAGAAAATAATTATTGAGGTATATTTGACTTAAGTCAAAAAGATGATTATTTTAATATACAAGTTAGTATTATATAAGTATTTTAATTTCATGCAGTTAGGTATAATATTAGTTTCATATAAAAATTACTAAAAAAATATTTTTTTTTATAAACATGTTATACATATATATTTAATAATGAGCATATATGCACAATTATTGTAGCAAACTCTGCTCTATAATAGCATTAAGAAAATTATCAATGCGTTAAAATATGTTCTTAAGCTCGAACAAGTAAATATTGGCATAGCAAGTAAGAAGCATGCATGCAAAGGTTTTTATAAAATAAAAACAGACCTTTTTGCAATACTTTTTTGAACAAAATAATATGATTTATTAATAAAAACTTTAAAAAATAAATAATTTCTGTCAACCATTTGCTACACCTAGATTTGTTGGCAAGCAAACCACTTTTGCTTGAATGAAAAAACTTTCAATCAAATTTAACCCTTTCAGTCCCAAAAATTTACTACACTACAGAAACATCTGATATTCACAAAATAAGCTTATTTTAGGTCAAATATACAAATTCCATAAGAAAAAAAATTCATTAAAATTTTTTATATGGTTTTTGAAACAATGCCAAAATTTTTAAACTGTGTAAAACAACAAAATAAAAAAATACATATTACCTAAAAACACTTCGAGTTATATATTTCAAGATATCGGACTATATTATTAAAAAAAATTAAGTAATTATTTTAACCGAAATAGTTTAAATTGTGTTTTAAATATGTGGAACTGAAGTGAACTTATCAAAAATCAGGAGAAACGCTTGTTGACTATTTTCTAAATAAAAAAAAATAGTAGTTCTGACTTCTATTGAGATTAAAGTAAAATTTTGTCTGATAGAACAAAGTGTGAAGAATCGAATGATGTGTGTTTGGATGTCATAGCGGGACTTAAACATTTTGAAAAAAATATTGAAAGTGATGATGCCAAATGGCATCACTGGGACTGAAAGGGTTAAGCAGACATTTTTTGATACATAACAAATTTTAGCTTGATGCTAATTTTATGTATCGTTTACATTACCCTTGCATTTTTTAGTGTAGACCTGGAGTAAATATGAAGGTCTTTAGAATATATATAATAAATAACAATGTAATAAAATGATACAATGAATTAAATATTGTTAACAATGTAGAAAAAAAACATCAACAAGAATCAACAATGAAAAACAGTCCTACATATTAATGAAACCAAGCCCAAAATCTTTAAGTATACACTTGAAAATGTAAGTCTGCCCTTACACAATTTCAATTTGAGTTATAATACATAGACCTCTATAACATATATTTCATTGCATATCAGGTCAGTGAAAATTCTTATACTAAGTATATACATAATGGTAAAAAAAAACTTCAATTAATCAATAATGTGCATTCTATTTCTAATTAAGATGTCACAAAGGATGTCCACACAAATATGTAACAAGAAATAATGAAATAACTTACAGTTTTTCATGTTCATGCATTAAAGAAAACTAAAAAAATAACTTACTCAATCTAAGTTCAAAATATAAACTAAAAATCATACAGGTTCAGGAAGACAGGTGTCTGCATTTTTAGTGGCATTCAATGACAGCAAGTTTGATCCTTTACTGGATGTAGGGGATTGTACAGACAGTTCATTACTGTCAACTTTTCTACATATTTGACAAACTAGGTTATTAAATACCTCTGCCCTATCTGCATAAACATGATGTCCTGCTCCATCAATCATCTGAAAAATGCAAGCATAAATTAATTTTTTTGAAAATATATGTGTCATTGGTTCAATAAAAAAAATCATGAATGGGCAAAAAAACAATAATTTTGCAAGGGAATGAAAAATTGGAAACCCTTAAATCATAATTTTTGAAAACTGGCCAAACTGGAATTTGACACATCTGGATTTATGTTACTGGACCAACAATATTATTTAATGGTCAAGTATTGTACCAGATCTCTAAACAATTCCAATGGGGAAAATTTGATCATGTTTTTAAATAAAGTATACGACATATACTCACAAAAACTTATCAAAACACAGAAAAAAGATATTTTGCCATTAAAATAATCAGATATAAAAATAGTAACAACAAAAGTAAAACACATTTAAAGGAAAAATATCATCCATTTGTTTAATTATTATTTTATAAAATTAAGCACATCGAAGAAACTACAAACCTAGATCTGGCTGAACTAAATATTATTTGAAAACTAAATGGAACTACATGGGGTTCAAGACCTTAAACCCTAAAAAGTTATTGCAACACTGTTATGAGACCAGTGTTAGAATATACAACCTTGAATTAGAGCCTCTATCACTGTAAAGTAGAAAATATATTCTGTTCAACACGGTTTTGATTTGCTAAATTTATTTGTATTTCAAAGAAAAAATATGCAATATTGAAGTTATCACCAACAAAGCACAAAAAACGTAATTGAATCCTAATATATAGCGTTATGTGCCACTTTCTAAACAATTAATACGAACCATAAAAGAATATCATTGTGACATATTATATGCCATTCCAAGCTTATTAATAACCCATAAAAATGTATTTAATAACAATCGAGTTCTTGTGCGATTGTTGCTTATGGCAATAACTATATAATTCCATTAAAAATTGACTTCACATGCCTCACATGAGCAATGAGTTTCATAGTTTTTCTTACAATAATTTATGTATATTGGAATATAATTTTTTACAAAATTTTGTATGGCGTCTAGTTTTGATGACCTGAATTTTCTGATGAATCAAACTTGTCTGTAGCATTTGTAGTTTGGACTATTTTAGTGGGTGACAGAGAGCAAATTAATACTTGCTTTAACTTTTTACTTCATAAATATAACATGAAACCTAAACTCTTGCATCAGTAAAACAACAGAAGTGACAAATGTATTACTTAAAATGTAGAGCTTTTCTTCAAAATGTGAAGAACTTGGAATGCTAATATAAGGGATTTAACTAATTTATTCAGAAAATTATAGCTTCAGTACAGACTAACATAAGCATAGAAATTTATTGTTTTTTTAAATACATAGTTTAAAGTTTAAATAACTAATGGTAAAATACTCCTAAGTTTCAAAGACAGCAAATAAATCTAAAACAAAACGCAATATGTATATTTACCTCAATTTTAACATATGAATTCTCACGTAGTGCAGTAGTTTTATCACCAGAGCTACTGTCTATCCACGATTGAGCTCCGAATATAAAAGAAATGGGAATATCTTGTCTTAGTTGTGCAATTCTTTGGATCATTGGTCGATTAGCCCATCCAAATTGAGTTGTCATAGCCTTAAATGCGGCTTCCCCACTGTAAAAATCATTCAAACACTGAAAACTCAATATAAAATTTTATTTAAACATTAAAAGTACTTAAATACAACTGTTTTGCCAAATAGCTTAACCTAATTCAAAATAACTTGTCTCTGATGACAATCTGTTTAAAGCATCAGACTACACTAAAAACGACCGAAAGTTTGCAACAGAGAAATGTATTGCTCGGAGGAAACTGGGTAAACAACGCAGCTGGCGCCGAAATTTTGCCTACTCTGATTGGCTGCTCCTTTGACCCTGATATTCGCGCAACCTGTTACGTCAAAATCGAAGGAAAAAATAATTAAAATTACACTCTAACTGAAGCTAAACTAATAAAAATAATAAATTTATGTCTTGAAATAACAAATAAAATTGTTTATTGAAAGTGAAACACCTTTTTCATTCGATTCTCGCACTCGAAAATTAGAACTATTTACCCTTTTTCTCATAGAACATTTGTATACTGCAAACTTAATGTCGGTTTAACTTTAGTTTAAATATTTTACAATTAGGCCTAAATGTCATAATATATTGCTTACAATAGGATTTTTCTGACCATCGACTAGTATGTGACAATAAATAGAATTTTTACATGAGATCCCAAAAGGTCTTGAAGGATTTTTTAAGCACATTTCTTCATAAAAAGTTCTAAATAGTCAAATTTGGAAAATACCAAAATAAAACTTTTTCAAGAATATTTTTTGACAATGATAATTTTAAAAGATGTATGGGTAATCAATTGATGATAAAATGTTAATTTAATTATGGCAAGGGAAAATAGCATTTAGACCCAAATCAAATTTTACCAAAAAGATTTTGGCAGTTTTAGACTATTGGACTAAAAGCTTGTAGATATTTTTAATATATGTAAATCCTAAACCCTAAAGTCAGAAGAATTTGCATGCCGTCTTCATTCCAAAGTAATGTGTTACAAATGACATAAACATCATTTTTTTACATACATGATTTTGTATAACTTCAACAATATTCTTTTAAGTGACTGGTAAACAGAAAATTCAGTCTGTCATACATTAGTTTTTAATTAAACTCTTTATGATCAAGATGGTATAAGGAGTATATAAGTATAAGGATAAAATGGTATAAGAAGAATAACATTAAGCAAAAATTATGCGCTCGTTAAATCTGTGGAGTCTAAAGTCAAAACAACATTAGCATAGGTGTTGATTAAAGTTCCGTAGGACATCAACCTTTCACTTGACTGCATTTTAAAACTATGAAGCATGTATTGGCTGAGTTAGAGTCAATACAATGAAATGAAAATACCAACATCACATTTAAAGTGTGCAATTCTCAGCAACAAGTCGATGATAAAGGAGCTCAGACTCAAAGCAAGCTCATGTTTACGAACATGCTAAATGAACAGGAAAGAAACATGACTGTATGACGTGCAGACTAAAAGATCTCAACTAATAAATATTATGCGAGGTGCCCCAGAAAACTTCACATTTACACACTTCCAAAAATGTCATACACTGAAAAATAACAAACAATGAAGTATTCAGTTTAAAAAAATTAATCTTGAACTTGTTTCACATTATACAGCCAAGGATTAAATATTCCAATTTTGTTGATAATGGTTGCTTATCTATAGTTTCTTTACAACCATCACATCCATCGATAAAAACGTATCCATAAATCTAGTAATTTTGAACAATGGTCAAGCAAATTTGAATGAACCATATCAACACCTTAGACGACACCTGATGGTATCTTTTCCCAACATCACACTTGATGTCAGGACATTGGACCAAAAACAGAATTAACCAGCACCAGTCCAAATATTTTACTGATTAACAGAAACTAAAAATAGTCGTTAAAGAATAAAGCAATCGAGCTGAAAACAAAGCAACTACAATTTAAAAGTATTTTTAAAGAATATAAGAAACATTTTATAATATATAGCGATTGAAAGAATTGCAAAGTGAATAAATCATTTAAGAACTTTTTTTTAAACTTTGTTTTGAATAGAATGGATTTATCTTCAATATTCATTAATATAAATATAAACATCTAGCTTATATAGCAATATACAGTAAAACATAGATTATCAGATTTAATTGGGACCAGAGGTTGGTCAGAATATCCAAAATGTGGGAAAATTGATAATTTTCATTAAATTGAAAAACTAGTAGTACAAAAGACTGCCGATCTCAAGCCTTTTGTTTTATTGTAAATATCACTTGTACTTTCATGACATTAGACGATTTTAATATTTAAAAAAAATTAGGATTACTATAAATTAACAGGGTACTTTTTCAGTTGCCTTATTAACTTAAAATAACCACAGCTTTCACATTTCTTAAAAGCTGAAATCTCCCAATTGGAGAATCTCCAGAGAATTCAGATTCGCCAGAGATTCCCGATTTTTGAAGGGGTTAAAATATTTTCGTTTAATTTTCAATAGCTATCCACGAGGCAATTCAGTTGGGTAGGGTGAGGTGGAGGAAAATGGTGGTAGGGGGGGAAATGGTGGTAGGGGGGAAAATGAGGGTATGTTAAAAAAAAAAAAATTTCAACTATACATTTAAATTTGTTTAGACTTTTTCTTTGAAATATTATTTTTAGATGATCTCTAATTACTTTTATTTGGTTTTTAGAATCTGGCAACACCATTAATTCATTGAAATTCTTGTTCTTAAGCTAATTTTGTGTCAGCTGTTAAAATTCACTCTTAAAAACTTCGTTCTATTTATTTTATAAAACATGCCGTGCTCTTAAGCCTTGTTACATGCAATAGCCACATTTTCGAAGAGTATTTCTGTAAAATTAGCTAAGAAAAATTTGAATTTTTTTAATTTTTTATATTTTTTTAATGTTGTGGGGTAAAGTGGTGGTATGGTTAGGCTTAGCTATGCATGCCAGATATAATGGAGTTTTGGGTTGTGGAACGAACTTAAATTGGATTACATTGGAAGATATTTTTTAAAAACCATTTTAGTGTTATTAAAATATACAGCATTATTAAAAAAAACTTATTTTATGAGATTTGTTCAAATTTAACTTAATATATTAAGTTTACCAATGCATCTTTAAGAATATGCCCAGAAGCAATTAGCAATTACTTGCAATTAGTTATTATCAATTAATTTACTAAATGTTACAAACTATAATGTAAAATACTTAACCAAATCATAGATGGAAACTAACATAATTTCCAGAAATATACGATGCAGATTATTTTGTTATGTTCGATGCAATATGTAAAGTTTTACAGAGCCTCAATTTAATAGTAGAGGACAATACTCTCTTGCTTAAATATTCTACTATTATTATTATCTCCAAGTAAGATTTTCTGAAATAAAAGTGTAGAGAAATATTAGGAATGAGTTTGCTTCAATTATTTCTTTATATTAATGATTTTTGATTTAACCATATCGTTAAATTTGGGCTACCCCCATTTTACCCCACCCTGGGGGAAAATGAGGGTATAAAACTAAGTTCCCTAAATTGCCAGATATTGAAGCATGTGTTGGAAAAAAATTATATATTCGAAATCTAAACAGTTCAAATGTATGTTATATACAAAAAAAATCTATGAAAATTAGTTAAAAAGTAGGTGTTTAATAAGATGATTTTAAAAAAGCCCGATTTTACCCTCATTCCCTCCCCCCCCCCCCTACTAGGATTTTATTTTGTCTCACTCTATTGTACAAGGGCCTCAGTCAAACAAAGAATATCTCCAAATAATTTCTTGCTAACCACTGAAATTGCTCCCCTGTGAAATATCAAATATCAATTTAGCAAGCAGTCTTTCATTTGCTGAATGACTGAGCATTTTACTTTGTAGTATATATGGTTCCTCAACAGACCTACCCCTCCCCCTTCCTGAATTACTAGAACTTGTCAAAGGAATTGCTATTTCGGTTCATAAAGATCAGTGATATTACCATTCGAAAATGCTTTTGAAAAAACATTTAAATATTTTGCAAAATACTGGAACACAAAAAAAGCTTTATTAAAAAAAAAACATTTGTTATTAATTTTTAACAAAAGAAACTTCAGTGAGCAAATTGACATGTTACATTATTAAATGAATAATAATTAGAAATTTAAAGTGCAAACATATTTACCTTGGATGTTGTACATTACAATGGTAGATATAATTTGAAACATCTGACGTGTCAGTAACAACCGGTTCAAATTTTCGCAAGATATCTGGCCGCATTCGCTGTATAAGCTTTGGGCCTAGTATTATAGATAAAAGTAAGTTGCATTAGATAAATCAAGAAAACTATTATGTAGAAAAATGTGGATAATTTCATTTTGTGGTACGTAAAAAAGTTAAACCATTTTTTTAAAATATTTTATAAGTTATTTCTCATATACTTGATGAAATAGCAGAGGTTACTTGAGTTTCAGTTTGAAGACTAAGTGAAAACATAAAATAGAATATTTTGTCTAAAAATTACTGTATTATTGCATATGGTAAGGTTGACAAAATTATTACCACACCAGTACTTGTGACCAGTACTTTCATCTAGTAACTACACTGCTATATTAGAGGAGCACTTTGCACACAATTGTTACTTTCAGTCTTAACTTTTTATTTTTTATTCTAAAAATCTCATATTTGTGAAATAGATTCATTAAACCTTCAAAATAAAATGTTTGAAACTTTATTTGTTAAAAATAGTTCAATCAATTTTTAAACATCTAAAAATGAAGAATTTAGGGTCAATTTATTTGCTACAATTATTCATAGTAAAACTTATTTTACCATGTTTTTCATATTATCATTTTATTGAAACAAACAATTCTTAATTCTTCAAAAGAGATGATTTTTCCATCTAATGATAAACTAGTTAGAGCTTAACGTCCCTAGAAAAAAATTGCAAACTGATGATTCCAAATTGAATCATGTGGGGTTAAAGGGTTGAAACCATGCACTCCCCTAATTGTTGTGAGCAGTGTATTTTAAGATTTCTGATACAAAATATACATTTAAATTGATAACACAGAGATTCAACTTTTCTCCAGAGTGAGTATTGTTTTTTAAATGACAATGGTCATGATTATGTATTCTTCGAAAATATTTTTGTTTTGTAACTTTAAAACAAATAACTGTAAATTATATTATATATAAAGGTTTGCCATTATATGTTAAATAACTTCAGAACTAAGAGTTGAGCTAGTGTAGTTGTTAAAGTGTGTCTTACTGCCAGGGCTGAATTCAAGATAAACACAGCCAGGTTACCCACTCCCTTTATGAAGAACAGTTACATTTTGATAAACCCTTTAATTTATGTATGTTTATGGAATGTTGCAAATAAAGTTATCTTTAAGAATCTTCTATAAAGGTGATTTAAAATGAAGATCCAAAGCAGATTATGATGATTATATCTCATAAGTCTTATCATTATTAAAAAGCATTAATACTTCAATAAAAAGTATATTGGTCAACCTAAGGCATTTACCGAAAAAATGTCACCTGTTGTCACATTATAACTTACATGATATAAGTAAATATTTCATAAAAATAATTTAACCACACACTAAGAATTAAAAATTATAATCTTTCAATTGTAAAAGTACTATACCCCAAGGTCCTACTGCTCTGAGGTAAGCCAGTGGATTAAATGGTTTTAGCAGTAGAACTAGAGTTCTGACCCACAAAGGAATATGGATTCTTTGTTTTTCATTTTCCTCTCGAATAGGGAATCCCCATGGATCTGCCAGAAAAAGATGTTTGACTCGTTCAGGAAACTTGATAGCATAAGAAGCAGCTAGAAAACCACCCATGCTGTGCCCCAGTAGGATAAATTGTTTTAATCCAACTTTTTTCCTCCATTCTTCTATACCTAAAATATTTGAAATAACACTCAGTGAGTTTCAAGTTATTAAAAAAGTGATCAAGGAAATCATAACATGCAAACATATTTAGAATACATTATTGTTAATTAAAAAAAAAAGCCTTGATTGACTAGATATGCACACCATTGGCAGTTGGAAATTTTGCAATGTCCGTGTTTAAAAAAAAAACTGGTTTGCAAAATTTTTACTTTCTATAACTTTCAGCAAAAATCAGTTTTTTTTTCAGATTTTAGGTCATTTCTAATTTTGGATTTCGGAATTTGAGACACTCTACTAAACATAAAAACTAAGGAAAATATTGAATAATCAACAATAATGATATTTGAGCAACATCAAAAACCTTCAACACCTTCTTATTAATATAAAAGCTAAAACGTATTAAACAGTATATTTTGCTTCAAGTAAAAGTATTTCCATTCAGGTTACACAATTTAAGTTTGTGTTGTACTTCAACAAATATATTTTAGGGATTTCATTTGTTGAACTAAGTGTAAAAAACACAAGTACAAAAGAAAAGTTTTTTAAAAATGTTCTTTTAGTTTGTAACAAAACTTATTGAGAAAAAGCAAACAAATAATAATATAAATAGGTTAATCAAGGTTCTTTGCAATTGTTTAAAAACCAAATGTTCTGTCGCTTGGATTTGTTGCAATACAAAAATAGAGAAAAGTCAATACATGTTTTAGTTGCAGAGATACTCTGACATGAACTCAAGAGGAGCACTTAAACACTTTCTGTTAAATATCAGAAAACTTTAATGTTACAAAAACAATTCAGTTTTTTTCAAATAATATTTACTTAAAAAAGAATGTAAAGCAAATACTAAAAAAATAAAATGGGAAAATTAAATAGCATGGGCCATTTTTAATTAAAAAAACCTATCATGTCCTTTTGGTTTATCTTGAATTATTTATAGAAAAATATAAATGGCTAACTTGTGTTAAAAGACTGATGCTATATTTTTTTATGATCTTAGCAATTATAGAATTTTAAGGTATTTACTTATAATATGAAATAAGGATAAAACAATTAACCTTAGTTCGTCATTTAACCTTAGTTTGGCCTTAAATTTAACTTGTTAAATTTTTTTCTGGAGGGTATTGATTAATAATAGAAGAAGAGTTTGTTTAAATAATGTTTTCAATAGTTAGATTTCCAAACCCTTAAAAATATATTAAAAAATGATTTTTAAAGCTCATATTTACACAACATAATGTTAATTTATTTTATATTGTGAATTTTTCAGCATTTTTTTCAGTTCAAAGCTCAATGAATGATATGTCAACAAACTATCTATGTATGTAAAAAAAAACTCTTTTAATTTAAATAAGAAAATATTGATAATCTTACTCTCAACAATTTGATTCTCAGCTACTTCTGCATCATTACTAAATGTTGGGCGAGAGCTTAGGCCAAAGCCTAAAATATCCAATGCATACA
The DNA here is from genome assembly GCA_023701765.1 of Hylyphantes graminicola. Taxonomy (NCBI): domain Eukaryota; kingdom Metazoa; phylum Arthropoda; class Arachnida; order Araneae; family Linyphiidae; genus Hylyphantes; species Hylyphantes graminicola. Next base: position 9,431,383 of record CM043123.1, read on the forward strand.
AAGGTCGATCTTTTGACAGGCTGTCAATGTTTAATACCCAAAGACCAATTCCTGAACCAAATCCATGAAGCAGGACCAGGGGAGTTGCTTTATCTTCAAGGTTTTTATTGACAATCATAGATCTAACTTTACATTCACCCTCTGCACTTGAAGTTATTGGTACAAATGAAAGTTCATAATCACTTTTTACATCTGCAAAATAAAGTAAAAAATTTATGTTTGTTTTCATTGTGTTCAAGCTATGATACTAAGTACTTTTTAAAATTTAAAACAACAAATGTTTAGAGATGGCTCATCCTTCACTTGTGTTGTCTTGCAGAAAAAAAAATTCTAGGTAAGTAATATTTTATTACATACATATTTTATTAAGTAAGGCTATAAAACTTAATCCTTAGTCTAAGTGAAATGCGAAAATCAAAAGCTTTAAGCTTTAATTAATTACTTAATCCAAAAGCAAAATTGAATTGGTAAAATTGTGTTTCGTCCCAAATGAAAAATGGCTAAAAAAATATTTCAAAATGATAAAACACATGCTGGTATTATATTGCAAGCTTGTAGAAAATAACCTTTTACAGATAACATTAATACATAACAAAATAGAGTATCTAATAAAATATATTCATGATTATTTTAATAACTTCAATACAATGCATATCCACAAAGTAAGTTCGGTTTGGTTATATAAAAAAACAAACACAGATACAGAAACAAACTTATGCATTGCAGATACTCAAGGAAAATAAATGTAAGCCCTTTTCAGATCTCTGACGACAGTTTCTTTGTAGTGCTTCTGTAGCCGGCTTCGATAACTCACAATCTTCCAAAAGAATCCTCAAGGAGGAGATGAGTTATCTCGGATTATATCCTACTATTAACTTTGTAATATGAAATAGTGGTAGGAACATAGGCGATTAATCAAAGCCACCTAGTTGTTGATGGTATATTGAGGTTGCGTGCGTGGTAACCACCACACTTCTTTAAAATGTCAGAATCAATTGAAAATGCGGCCACCTGCGAAATCATATCCGTCAAAGAAATTTAAACCAAGTAAAACTTTTCGGCAAATCTGGGAAGGTTATGGAAAAGCTGCTGTTAGAAATCACCAATAATTAGCCTGATGTCCTCTGTGAAACTGTGAACTGTCCAAACACCGAACTGCTCTTCGGTCAACACAAACATTCATTGCTTAACTTTCTGCTCTCATTGAATGAGCAACGCATGTTAACTTTTTGAATGAAGGGACCTATCTACAACTGCCCAGTTAATCAACCCTAAATTCTAATAGATTAATTACTAAACTTAACTTGTTTCAATAACACTTAATAAAAAGCTTGCACTCAACTTCGTACAGACATTTTGCTAACAATTGCTCTGAGTGATTCAATAGTAAGAAGATGGGCCAGACCATGGTTCAATGGAAGTGATCAAGTGCACATTGAAGAATGAAGTGGACGCCTTTCTTTGGTTACTGATAAACTGGTTCATGCAATTGAAGAGAAGCTTCATCAAAACCGTAAGTTTACAATTAGTGGTCTTGATATGGAATTTCCCCAAATCTCATGGTCACTAATTTATTAAATTGTTCCTGAAAAACTTAAGAGTTGAATGGATAAAAAGCATGTTACCAAATGGTTGAAAACACAGCCGGCAAAATTCCATAATGAAAGATACAAAAGCTTGTACCCCATTATGACAAGTGCCGACACAATTTTAGAAGATATGTAAAAATGTATTGAAGAGTTGTGGATTTTTCTTTAATAATTTTGTTTCTGTATCTGTACACAGTTTATTTTTATATAATCAAACAGAACTTACTTTACAAATGGGATTATTTGTAATCAGTGGATAAAATATTTTTTTAAAGAAATATCTTAAAACATGGATATTGTATAAAAATTCTTACATGACAGCATTCTTCGTTCTGCATCTTCTAGAAGTGCGGGTGAGGTTGGACACCAACGGAACCAATCACTTATCCAACTAAGGAGAGATTTATTGAACATGAGAAGAAAAGAAAGACCAGAAAGGCTAGAAGCAGTTATCAATAAACCACGGAACCTGAGAAGAAAAATTGGTTTTTATCAATATAGTATAAATTATGTTACATTTGCATTCTTTAGGAAAAGAATAAAGCTAGGAAGCAAACCTAGAAAGATTATCTTATATGCTCTTTATATTTAAAGGACTTCGTAACTTCAAGCAGTCATTAAAGATTATGTAATAAACGTCTAACCAAAAAATACTAAAATTCAATAAATCATTGATACTTAGTAGCTTTTAGCAATATTTTTTTTTTACTTAAAAAATAAATAAATAACTCAATTGAATGACAATGACTATATTTATAGTTTTTCTTCAATTCCATGAAAAGTGGCAGCCTTGCTTTAGGGAAATATAAAAAAGTTTAAACCATATTTTTATTGAACTGCAAGAAAAGGAAACATTACATAAATAAAAAGTTAAGAATCAGTAACATAACATATATAAGCAGTTTAAATATAAGTTTAAACAGAGTTTAAAAACAATTTTGTCGAAGGAAACAAAGTTTTATGTACTTTAAAACATAATGAATAATGGAAAACAGATATCAATCGAAGAATCAAGCCTTTTCAAAGAAATAAGTTTTTAAAATTAAAACCAATCATAAATATTAATTACCTTCCTCGCGATTGCAAGTCCATTGCCTTTTCAGGTATTTTTATATCAGACATCTTAAGAATTTTCTTAAAATCTCGAATTAAAACGAGGAAATGATACCTAGCCAGTTTGATGGACGGTTAAAATGCTTATAGTAGAGGTAAGAAAAGCGTAAATATGCCGTATATCAATTTGGTTATGTAATTCTTGCGTCATCTTGTCAATGACACCGCATTTATGATTTCAATGATAGTATTTTGAACTTAAAGGTTCAAAATTTTAATTTAAAACTGATTTTCGTATTTAATTTATATTTCTTTTAATTGTCATAAAAAATTGTTTTTTTTATTATTTTTATTTAAATACTTCTTGTGATTCCGAAAGTAATAACAATAGTTTGTAAATAAAGCGCGTGTGTTGCCATTTGTCAAAGCTAAAACTAAAGTATTTTTTAATGATCTTTTTGACCTTGAATTCGGCATTGAGAATACGCTCTATATGGTAGTAAACTTCAATAAATTAAAATATCAATGAATAAAATAAAAGAGTTTGTTGATACATAATCCTTAATAGACAAATCGTAAAAAGGAAAAATATTAGAAAGTGGAAAAATCAATCTAATAGTAATGTTTCAGAGCAAAGAGTCAGAGAACCGAATTTAATATTAAAATAATATTTGTAAAGGTAATGAAAGGCGGTTTTATGGACGTAGATAGTTCAAATTTGCTTAAAGTAGATTCCAATATTGTAAAGTTACTCAACGATTGCAGTTTGGCGAAGTTTGATATATGTCAACCAATCAAGCAATTAAAGCATTTGTGAGTACAATTTTTCGTCCGAGATTCTTAAAATTCATTTTTTATGTTTCTTGCCAAAATTTTGATAAAAAGAAGAAGGTCATATTTTATTTTGTTGTTGTTTCTTATTCAACTTGGTCAGGGCCGGATAGGCGGTCAGGCTAAGTAGGCGGTAGACTAGAGCGGCGATTTTTCTTTTGAGCGGCAAATTTTACGACCAATTAAAGCGGCATTCGGCATAAAACATACTTATAAAATAAACGAATATTTTTAAGAACGAAAACAAATAATTTACATTTATAAGTGAATCGTAAACGCATATATAGTACTAATTTTTAATAGCAAACATGGTCGCCGCGAGCAATTACATCCCCTCCTTCCAGATTTCGAAGTTCAAAGAAAATAAGTTCAAAAGACCGTTCGACTCACCCACAAGAAGTCTCGAACCAGTACAAGTGACTTCAAGTTCTACTTTTAACTATCTACAAGGTTTTCAAGGAGATCCCTTGCAGATCTACACAGGAAAGCAAAATGGTCTAGAGAAGCTTTTGGCGAGTATTACAGGCACACAGGGTACACTTTTTTTCTCTGAACGATTATATAAGTGAGCGTGCATGTCCGGTGATGAGTAATGGTGATTGTGGTCTGCAATTTTCTATCACCCTTCTGGCCCTAGAATGTTTTTATTCATACCATTTTGTTCTTGCATCTTTCTACTTTACCTACGATTTTGTTTTGTACATTCTCTTAATTTACGATGAAAAAATTAGTCAAATACCCTATAATTGCTCACGACCAACAAGGGCCGCAATCTTTTTGGCCATTCCGTTCAAATTCTGTACCGGCAAAGTAGGCAGACAAGATAAATAAAAATTAATAAAAGAATTAATTTTTTTTGAAAACACTAAATAGACGACTGGAACGGCCATGCCAACTATGTCGTTAAAGTTATGTCAAAAGTTGTCTTATATTCCACAAACAAACCAGCCGGTAGCTAATTCGTCCGAGCTACAACGACGTCACAGCTACGCCAAAACGCTGTGTCTTCTCTTCTAATCTAAACTAAATGAATCAACCATTCGAATCATCCAATATTGCTTTGCAATAAAGGGGCTGGGGAGCCCAGTCGGTTAAGGCGTCCGCCTTGCATGCAAAAGGTCCCAAGTTCCGGTTCGGGCATCGCTAAAATAACTGCCGACCTATAGACGGCACGTTTAGCCAAAAATTTCGGACGAATAACATCTCGTGCAAAGAAAGGACACGTTAAATATGCCCCAAAGTCCCGACATTGTGTGCGATATCATCCTCAACTGTTGCGTGTTTACTCGGGTTTCGGCTCGTCACTTGACCGTGGTTCTAAATTATGACGCCCGTATAGCCCTCGTGTAGCTCTAGTGCTACGATAATTCAGACAAAATTAACTAATTAATAAAAGGCGTTTTATAAATGGCCTTACCATAGGAACTTCGCTTGGTTGAATGGGTCCGATATGGAAATAATAATAGAATCCAGCTCCCCTCTTATATTTACCAAGAACTTTTAATTTATCAATTTAATTTGATCTTGCCCCCCTTTTTTCATCACTATATCTCCAACCTGTCATTTGTACCAGCTTTTGCTAGAACTTTAGCATTTTAATAACTTTTAATACTTCTTAGTACATTACCTTATTTTCAAATCCTTTGCAATTAATTTTTTTTATTTAAATGGGATATTGATTATTTTTCTAGATTCTCGTAACTTTGTAATATTAATTTTGTGTAATCAAATTGTATTCCACACTAACTTTTTTTTTAAATGTAACTGTGATCTGTCAAAATTGTTTCCAAAACTGGAGATTATTTGAATCGAGATATACATATCCGCATTGAATGAAGAATATTTGTTTGGTACTGCATATACCCCAGTAATATAATTATTCAACAATAATATTTTGTTTTTTCCCAAAATGCCATGCATTGATTACGAATTACAGAATGTTTAAAAGTTCCTAAAATACTAGAACAGGCGGGATGATATAGAATGAGGATTAAAACAATGGTCCAGGCCTTGTAGTTAAAATTTTTTTCAACTGATATTTCAATGAATTGTCTTATAATTCCAAAAGTTTTAAATTTATATTATTTTTTTAGCAAACTAAAGGAGTCGGCGGTAAGAATATTGGAAGAATTTCAAACAATATTTTTGTAACTCAATTCCTATCGTGGCGCCATCTATGGAAGTAGTACAAGACTACTTGCTGAGTCCACTTTTTTACGTTCCTTTCAGAGTTGCGTTTTATGTATGTGAGAATTATTACCTTTAACTATTTCCATATTTCTACACTTATTAGGTTAGCAAGCATATTCATAAAATATTATATAATATGTGCATAATTTACAAATACCCACTCTGTACACTTGCTTTGTATCGTTGCTCAACATCAAACCTATACTAGTGATTTTTAGGTTAAATGATTAAAAAGGATCGAATGAGATCATTTACTCATTTATGGGCAGTTCTACCATAATTTTTAATTTCAGGTATAAAAAACTTGTACAATTTATTTTTTCAAAATCACTTTAAATGTTTATCAAAAGGTTTATAAGGGTTTTAGAATTACGAAAAAACGGCCAGCAGAGCTCATTTGTAAAAAACAAAAAATAATAAGGGATGGCAGTTTTTAAAAAACACCGATGCTAAAGAAACCGGTCTAAACCGGGCTAAAGAAACCAGTCTAAACCGGTCTTACGAAAATAACAATTTTTCAATGAAACCGAAATCACAAAAAACCGGCTAGTCTTAAAACTGGTTTCGGTTTTCCATCCCTAGATCATTACGATGGTAATGACCGGAAGGTAAGGACATTCACGCTGTTTTTCGGTCTTTTTTGTGTTGAAAGTAACTCAAGTTTAATAAAAATGGATTTTATTAGTTCTTGTACTCCATATACACATATTTATAGAAAAAAAAGTTTAAATTATCAAGCAAAAATTAACCTTAAACCTGGGAGACTGTAAGGAAAGCAATAAAGCCTTGAGGCTAATTTTACTGAGTTTTTTTTTTAAATTTTGGTCTTATTGGTGAATGTTAGCAAAAGTTTGTGGCAACTAACTGAAATGCAAGTTTTCTGCAGTACAGTTTCCACGGTTGAAGAATCACTGTAGCTTCATCCAGTGCCTCTATTTACCACTTTAGCAATGAGGTCAGTGAATGTTCCAAAACCCAGGGACCATGTTGGGAGAAGAGAAATACACATTACAAATATTAAAAACACAAATTTTATGGAAGGAATTTGTTAAGACTTAGTATTAGTTCAATTTAAAATTCAAATGAATGTAATTTTTAGCTCAAAAATTTGTTTGTTTGAGCCTTAAACTGAAAATTTGACATTCCGGACATACGACGGTAGGGACTTTTCTGCATTGTTTTGTGTTCTAAATTTTTTTTGGAGTTTTTTGCTTTAAAAAATTCCGTTTTTCAATTATATAAGGACCAGATTTTTAGTACAATAAGAAAAATGGCAAAGAAATATCAATTTTTTAAAAAGTTATGCCCAAGGGACATAAAACTAAAAATTATGGTAGAATTGCCCTTATACACTCTTTGAAGAGCAATTCCATAAAAAGGTCGACTTTTTGAAATATCAATTTTTTAAAAACTATTTACTAATAAGGTTTTAAAATATATTCCAAGCTTTCAAATTACAGTTTAAGGCAGTAGGGCGATAAAGGACATGTATTCACATTTCCCGAAAAAGAAAATTGATGAAAAAAATTTGTTTTTCGGCAAATTCAGCCGCATTTCAACTAGTTGGAAATCGACCTCGATAAGTGTTTGAAAAACCTTTCACATGTGAATAAATGTAAATAATGTAATATTTAATATCCATGAGTGATCTAGATAAAAAAAAGATTAAATTTTACCGATTTTTAATTTAATACAAAATTTATGAAACTTTTAGCCATTACGCAAAGGTCACTCCGTAACGACAAATGACAGTTAATAACTTAAACCATGTTACAGTTAGGTTGCTCTAAATTATAATTTTACATACCTTATATATCATATTTAAGATATACATTAGTTTATAAACCAAAGTATTGATAATTCACAGACATTCATTTTTAAGCCCCAGGATAAAGTCGTGGTTCCAAAAATGTCATTCCGTAACACAAAAAGGAGTTAGTCAAAAATGGAACAATAAAATACTTAAAAAAAAATTCAACTTTTTTTTATTATCTTTTAGGGACACATTAACAGTAATATATAAATGGAAAAACCAATTTTGCTTTGAAAATAGCTTCGTGGTAAATGCTTTACTTCAAATCTACAATTCAAAAAGTCATTCAGCCAGTCACACATGGAATTGCCCTGCAGTTGATGTTTTTCTTTTATAGTAGAAATAAACGGAAATACGAATAAACATATATAATTAACTCAGGTTCTGAATTCGCGAAAAGGCATGCAATTTTCCGATCTTCCTATACCGTAAGTGATTGTCAGTCCCATAGTTTTAAAATTAAACTTTGTAGAAGTATTGTTATCTATGTACGCATTTTTTACCTGTTATGAGAATCATCATAACACCAAATAAAACAAATTAAAACCGTAAATATAATTCATTATCAAATTATATTATTCATTATCAAACTTGATTTTTTGATTAATTATTTTTAAATTTTAATCAACATAAAATATTGCTGTTATAGCGATTTTCATACCTGGTGAAAAATGCTTACACGGCAAAGCAATATTTTCGCAGTGGTTGCATTTTCAAACGAATATAATAACTCTTTGGGAGTGATCAACGACTGAACTTCCCCCTTAAGAAAGAAATCTTCGGATAACTTCATTCTGGATAAAAGGTTCTCTTAAGTGATTGAAGAGTTTTCTTAAAGAGAAAATAGCTAAATAACCCTCTGAATACAGTCATATAAATTTGTCACCTGACTATCACGTTTTCCAGCAACACACAATTTTTAAAAATTTAATAATTATATTATATTTCCAATTTAAAGCATGGATGAGATATAACCATCTACTACAGAAATATACATATTTTTAAATTATTAGGTTAACAATTTTAATTTAAATCACATGCAGTGAACAAAAGTTTACACTTCAGACAATTTGCTTATCATACAGAGGATTAAGTTCTTTAGACAATTAAACACAAAATTCTGTAATAACTACATCCAAATTGTAGCATAATTATTTTTATCTGACTCGTAACACTTATTTAATAATTTTGAAGATCATTCTAATTTTTACAATTTTAATCTTTCAGGCAACTGTCAAGCCCAGTTGGAAGACGATTGCCTTGCATGCAAAAGGTCTCAGTTAGGGATTGGGCATTTCAAAATGACTGCCGACCTATAAACAGCCCCTACAGCCACAAATGTCAGACGAATCCCGGTGAAGAGGGATTTGATGATGATATGCTTCAAAGTCTCAACGTAGTGTACGATGTCGCCCTTAGAGGTTGCGTTGGGTGCCTATTCAGGTCTCGGCTCGCCACTTGACTGTGGTTTTAATTTACAACGCCCAATACATATTATTGATAGGATTATATTTGTCGCATAAGCTTTATAATCTATGTATGAAAGTTCCTCCATCATATCTGGGACTACTAGGTGGCAATTAAATATCATACAAAAGGGTAGATGAAATAGCTAGATCCATTACCGTGATTAGTAAATAAAAATTCATGATTACTTAGATAAATCATTTTATTTGAAATAACATCAAACCAAATGTTTCAACTACCAATTGATTAACATAAAAAAAAACATTTCATAATGCAATGTTATAAATAACAACAAATTTAGTAAAAAATATCACAGAAGCAATCACTGTTAATAATTTAGGAATCTAGTTATAGCACACATTTGTTTTAGAAAATTTATTTTATATATTTCTAAATAATTTTTTTATTATTACTTATTTAACTGCCGGAAATAATTACTGTGATATATTTGACTTGAGTCAAAGATGATTATTTTAATACACATGTTAAAATTATATAATTGTACTTTAATTTTATGCAAGTTAAGAATAGTATTAATTTCATTTAAATTACTAATAAAATAATTTTTTTCCTTAATATATTATACATATATATTTAATAATGAAACAACATATATGCACAATTATTGCAGCAAACACTGCTCTATAACAGCATTAAGAAAATTATGAATGCTTTAAAATATGTTCTTAAGCTCGCAAAAGTAAATATAGGCATAGCAAGTAAAGAAGCGTGCATGCAAAGGTTTTTATAAAACAGAAACAGACCCGTTTGAAATACTTTTTTTTGAAAAAAATAATATGATTTTATACATAAAAACGTCTTAAAAATAATAAATAATCTCTGCCAGCCGTTTGCTACACCTTGATTTGTTGGAAAGCAAACCAGTTGTGTCACAAAGGATATCCACACAAATATGTATTAAATACAAGAAGTAATAAAATAACTTAGTTTTTCATTTTTATGCCTTTAAGAAAACTAAAAAAAAAAAAACTTATTTAATTTACGTTAAAATATAAACTAAAAATCATACAGGTTCAGGAAGACAAGTGTCTTCATTTTTAGTAGCATTCAGTGACAGCAAGTTCGATCCTTTACTGGATGTAGGGGATGATATGGACAGTTCATTATTATCAGCATTTCTACATATTTGACAAACTAGGTTATTAAATACCTCTGCCCTATCTGCATAAACATGATGGCCTGCTCCATCAATCATCTGAAAAATACAAACATAATTTAATTTTTTTCAAAGTATATATCATTGGTCCAATAACAAAATCATGACACTAACAATGGGCAAAAAACATTTATTTTGCAAGGGTATGAAAAATTGGAAACTCTTAAACTCATAGTTTGTGAAAACTGCTCAACTCATCCTTAGAATTTGACACATTTGGGTTTATGTTTCTGGACCAACGATATTATTTAAGGGTCTTGTATGGTAACAGATCTCAATACAATTTCAATGGGAAAACTTTTGAAATCTTTTTTTTTTGTTGTTGCTGCTTATCTGCTAGGTTTAGCAGAGCTAAACCAGGTCTATAATGTTAGTCAATCTCTAAAAGTCCAGAACCATGACTTTTTTTTTTTGTAAAGATCGAGTCTGGAAAGTACCAGACAGTCCAGAATGTGGTTAGGTGCCAAATATTCACTGGAACACTTCGGGCAGATAGGAAAGGTCTTTTTCCCATTGGTGTAACACAGAGATTTTAAGTGTCCAGTTTAAGTCTCGTAATGTTCGTCTGGTTGTTTCGGCAGCACTGGAGGGATGTAGCTTGTCCAGGTCACTTACCTTGGTACCACTGGTGCACTGGAGGAATGTTCCAAGAGGCATTCATAGCCCTTGAAAAGAACTTAAGAGTAGGTCAACAAATCCGAGGTGTATAACGGTTCATTAGAACCCTCTTTAGCCAATAAGTCTGCCGTCTTGTTTCCATAAATGTGTACATGAGAAGGGATCCATTGGAAATGAACCTCTCTGAAGGATGAAAGATGCTTGAGTTTGTTAATGATTGCCATACCAGTGCTATCTTGCACTCATTGCCAGTTAAAAAGGTATTGGATGGAGCTTTGGCTGTCAGGCAGGATCCAGACAGGAGATGAACCATGGAAGAAGAGAAACAAGCCAATGCCTGCAATAATAGCGATCAGTTCACTTCTGAATACTGAAGAATGGCATGGATTTCTCCTTCTAATCATATCTTTGCCTCCCTGGGATAAAATATAAATTCTACTTCCAGAGCAGATATGTTCATCTTTGCTCTTGTCTTTATATATTACAGGAACAATCCTTAGGAATTTTATTAATTTATTCAAGGGACAATTGTCTGAAAAGGACAGGAATTTTTGGAATTCTTGCTTACCAGAGCGGGAAGGTTTGCGTGGAAGTAGACCTGGCTTAAACCGATGAGGAGTCAAGGCACAGTTTCAAGCTATGTAACAAGACATCCTTCTGGATCATATTTTCAGAAATTGTCAAGCTGTATCTTTGTAGTCTTTGGTTGTTACTCCATCACAGCATGTACTCAGAAGTTCGTTTTTGAGTCTCAAAACTGACAAGTTTAGAAGAGTACTTCGTCCGGCCCGAGTTTCTTTCGAGACTTAGAGGTTGTAAATCAGCCCCAAAAAGAGCAATTTTGAAAGGGCAACTATTATGAAGTCCAGTTATAATACGGGCAGCACTGAGCTGGACACGCTCAAGTCTTTGTAGATAAGTTTTCGAAGCACAGCAGTAAACAGTGAAGCTGTATTCTAGGATCGGCCTTATTAAAGTCATATATGTAGTTCTGCGAGTAGCAGCATCTATATTTCAATCTCGCCCAGAGATATACTTTAGGATATTAAGGCGTTTCTTTCTCTTTAAAATAATATGGTCGATGTGTTTAATGCAGGTAAACTCGTTATCTAATACAAATCCCAAGCATTTGGGGTGCTTATCAACTGTTAATGGTTGGTCATTCATATAGATTCTAGGTTGGTGATTTAAAAGTCTCCTAATTAGTTGAAAAAAAGTAAGCAAAAGATTTGGAGTTATTGAAGCATAACTTATGTTCAATTGCAAAAACATACAAACATTGCAGCAAGTGTAGAAATAAAGTTAGTTTCCAGTTTCTCAATGTTAGGGCCAGAGTCCCATATCACAATATCATCCACAAACGAACCCGGGGCGCAACTAGAAAAAATTTCTGTGGGTTTCAATTTTTTTAATTTTTTTTTTAATTAAAATATTTTTAACAATTATTTTTAATTCTAATTCTAATTTTTTTAAATTATAATTATTATTTTTATTTAAATCTCCATAGTAAGTACCTATTTTTACTATTATTTTTTTCAAACTAATTTATTTGTGAACTCTTAGATTTTATTTCACAAAACTAATTTTTGTATTGTTAAATAGATAATTAATGCCTTATTGTTTAAATAAAAATTAGGGTCAACAAATAGGATAAAATCAATTGATTACATAATGTTTTTATTGAAAATTTAATTATATAATCTAAACAACCTTATTTTCTGTACAAATTAAATGATAAGCTTCTAGAATATTAAATTTAACACTTTTTAATTTTTAAATTATAAAAATGTACAACAAATTATGGAATATGCGAAGTAGCTAACATATAAACAAGGTAAATAATGACTGTATATCTTGAAAATTAAGTAGTTTTATGAAGAAAACGAATAAATTAAATACTACAAGCTCATAAAAAAACAGTAGAATGATTTAATATTTTAAACTTCACTGAAGCTAATTTATATTTTAAATTAATTTTATAACGTCGTGGTGCAAATTGCCAGTGGGATGTGAAATAATTTTAAAATTGTATGCATTTGTCGTTGAATAAAAATAGCAACGAATTTCATAAAACATGGTTTAAATATTAAACAGCAATTTAAATTTAATGAAAACAGAACTAAACAGCCCTTCCTAGATTAGTATTAAACATTCATACAAAAAAAGTAAAAAGAGAGAAATAAGCGACCAAGATCCTTACAAATAGCAACCAGAAAAATAACTGCTGACATGTTAACAAATTTCATAAGGAAAGGCCACTTCAGCCATAAAATGGTCAATGAATAATAACCTGTTTAGAGAGGGTGCACGTTAAATATGCTTTAAAGTCCCAATGCTGTGTATAATGTCACCCTTAACAATTGCGTTTTGTGCCTACTCTGGTATCAGTTCGTCACTTGACTGTGATTCTAAATTATGATGCCCGACGCCAATAGCCCTGATGTAGCTCTAGTGCAACAATTGCAGGCTTAACAATTACAGGATAATTCAAACTAAACCACCTTTGCAAATATTATAAGTGACCAACTTAAAATTTTAAAAACTGATTGTACATATTTTTTTATATCGTTGGGGCAATTGAAAGAACATTTTATTAATAAGAACTTACTTATTAATTAAATATTGCAGCTAATATCTTAACTTAATTAGTATATCCTCAATTGCCTGGCTGAGACTGAACATTTTAAAGGGGTGAAGTTTTATCTGGGCAAGACAAGATCGTAAGTCCCATTTAAAAGCTGCCTTGAAGTCCAAATCAATCCACATCTTGGAATACCAACTACTGCAGCAAAGTTATTAAAAAATAGGAATGGACTTGGAATGGGAAAAATAAGAAGGCCTTAATACTTGCAGTTCTGAACAGCGAAGTTGCAAATTATCAGCAAGGCCTTCAACTAAATTTAGAAATCTTCAATTTTTTTTTTTAAATATTTGTATACATAGGCATAACACAGCACCAGCTGATAAAAATTTACATCTGTCCTTAATTATGGACACTAAAAAAACCTAGGTAATAATTAAATAACCAGATGACGTTATTCCTTCAAATTTGTTTCATTTTAATAGTTACAATTTGGAAAAAGTGCTTAAGTAATTCTTTAATAGATATTAGATTTCAAAAATGATGCATTAAGTCTATCTGCTTAAATAACCCTTTTATTGGAGATGACAATAAGTTTCCCAAAATTTATGAATACAACTCACAGAATAAGTAGTGATACATTTATAAATGTCCAAGAAATTTTGAATAGTGTTTTTTGGCACAAGCCTTTTTTTTTGCTAATTAAAAAACATTTTCTAAAATTTTAAGTGATTCTGCTAATAACTGTGAAATAAAATTACATAAGGCATAATGGTTACATAGTTTGAGAGACAAAAGGGCTAACTAAGTATATAGTAGGGTTGTACAAGTAAAGATAACTACATTTTGTTCCTATTCATCCAAGCACTGAAACCAATTATCTTATAGACAATTTATACTAGAAACTTTTGAGTTTTTTTCTGTTAATATTTTTTTTTTACCTAGAACATCACTGAGATTAAGTAAAGATCAACAAGTAGGTTTGTAACAGAAACTGAAACTTAAAAGTAATTCCCCAGAAAATTCACGTGTCCAAAAAAATAGCATAATAAAGCATTAGGTTCTATATTAAGTTTCTAACCATAAAAAAATATATATTACTCATGATTTGCTGCATTTATTTGTATTTCAAAGAAAAAAATATACAATATTGAGCTATCACCATCAAAACCTAATTAAATCTTAAATACCATTTTAAAAACAAAAGAAAATGAAACAACATTGCCAAAAGGAATATTTACAGTTAAGATAAAATTAATTTAATAAATATTGTTAATAAATGTTTTAATAATTAATGGTAAAATACTCTTAAGTTTCAAAGACAGCAAATAAACCTAAAAAAAAAAAACGTAATATGTATATTTTACCTCAATTTTAACATATGAATTCTCACGAAGTGCAGAAGTTTTATCACCAGAGCTACTGTCTATCCACGATTGAGCACCGAATATAAAAGAAATGGGAATATCTTGTCTTAGTTGTGCTATTCTTTGAATCATTGGTCGAGCGGCCCATCTAAATTGAGTTGTCATAGCCTTGAATGCTGTTTCCCCACTGTAAAAAAAAAAAAATTTAAACATGAACTCATTATAAAATTTTATTTGAACAGGAAAAGTACTTAAATATAATTATTTTACTAAATAGCTCAACCAAATCCAAAATACCTTGTTTTGATGACAATCTGTTAAAAGTGTCAGACTAGTTAGAATCTTTTACAATTAGGCCTTAATGTCACAATATATTGCTTACAATAGGATTTTTCTGACTACACCAAAACACACCTTAAGTTTGCAGCATTAAAATGTTCTACGCGGAGGAAACGCGCATAAACAAACAGAATTTTGCCTCTCTGATTGGTCCCTCCTACGCGATACGTCCGCCTTGATATTCGTTCAACCTGTTACGTCAAAATCGAAGGAAAAAGAATAAATATTACATTCTAACTGAAGCAAAAACAAATAAAAATATGTCTTAAAATAACGAATTAAGTGATTTATTGAAGGTGTGAAAAACCTTTTTTTATTCGATTCTCGCACTCGGAAATTAGAACTATTTACCCTTTTTCCCATAGAACATATGTATACTGCATACTTAAACTGTGGTGAGGTATAAAGGCTTGTTTGTGACAATAAATATAACTTTTACATGATAACGCAAAAGCTCTTGAGGGATTTTTTGTGCATATTTTTTCATAAAAAGTTCTAAATAGTGAAATTTGGAAAAATACAAAAATAAAACTTTTGAAGAATTTTTTTTGCAATGATAATTTTAAATTGTAATATTTGAAATTTGCTATTAATCAAATGTTCATTTTAAACCATATATGAGTAATCAATTGATGATTAACTGTTAATTTAAAAATTATTGCTAGGGAAAATAGTAAGAAAGATTTCGGTAGTTTTAGACTATTGGACTAAAAGCTTGCAGATATTTTCAAAATATGTAAATCCTAAGCCCTAAAAAGTCCGAAAAATGTGCAAGCCCTCTTCATTCCAAAGTAATGTGTTACAAATGACATAAACATAATTTTTTTTACATACATGATTTTGTATAACTTCAAACAATATTCTTTTCAGCGACTGGTAAACAGAGAATTCAGTCTGTCATACATTAATTTTTAATTAAATTCTTTATGATCAAGATGGTATGAGGAGTATATAAGCATAAGGATAAAATGGTATAAGAAGAATAACATTAAGCGAAAATGATGCGCTCGTTAAATCAGTGGAGTTTCAAGTAAAACAACATTTGCGTATAGCGTTGATTTAAGTTCTGTTGAATGTCAACCTTTCACTTGACAGTGTTTCAAAACTATGAAGCATGTATTGGCTGAGTTAGAGTCAATACAATGAAATAAAAATACCAATATCACGTTTGAAATGTGCCATTTTTCTTAGCAACTAGTCGTTGATTTCAGGAGACCAGTCTCAAAGCAAGCTCATGTTAATGAACAGGAAAGAAACAGGACTGTATGATGTGCTCAGACTGACGTGAAAAAAAGACCTCAACTAACAAATATTATGAAAGGCGCCCCAGAAAACTTCACACTTACACAGGTGAACGCTTTGAAAAATGCCATACACTGAAAAATGACAAATAATTAAGTATTCATTTTCAAAAAAAATTAATCTTGAATATCTTTCATATCATACAGTCAATGATAAAATATTTCAGTCTCGATGATAACGGTTGGTTGCTTAATTATATTTTCGTTACAACCATTAACACATTCATCCATAAAAACGCATCCATACATCTAGTAATTTTAAACAATGGTCAAGCAAATTTGAATGAACCATATCAACACATTAGACAGCACCCAATGGTACCTTTTCCTAACATCACACATGACGTTAGAACATTGGTCCAAAAATAGACATAACCAGCACCAGTCCAAATATTTTACTGCTTATCAGAAACTTAAAATAGTTGAAATATCAATCTAGCAAGCAGCGTCTTGTTTTTTGAAAGACAGATCAATTAACTTAGTAGTACGCATGGTTCCTTAACAGACCCCCCCCCCTTGATTACTGGAACATGTCACAGGAATTGTAATTTTGGTTCATAAAGATCAGCTATGGATAATTGCCATCCGAAAATTTAAACAAACATTTAACACTATTTTGCAAAATATTGAAACACAAAAAAACGCTTCCTTAAAAAATATTTTTGTTATTTATTTTTAACAAAGGAAACTTCAGTTGACAAATTAGCATGTTGCATTATTAACTGAAAAACAATTAGAAATTTAAAGTGCAAACGTTTTTACCTTGGATGTTGTGCATTACAATGGTAGATATAATTCGAAACATCTGATGTGTTGGTAATTAAAGTTTCAAATTTTCGCAAGATATCTGGCCGAATTCGCTGTATAAGCTTTGGGCCTAGTATTATATATAAAAAATAAGTTGCATTAGATAAATAAAGATAATTGTTATGAAGAACAAAGTGGATAATTACATTTTGTGGTACATAAATAAGTTTAACCATTTTTTTTAATACATTTTAGAGATTATTTCTCATATACTTGATGAAATAGCAGAGATTACTTTAGTTTCAGTTTGAAGACTAAGTGACAAGATAAACAGAAATATTTTTTCTAAAAATTATTGTATTATTGCGTATGGTAAGGTCGACAAAATTTATTACCACACCAGATAATTGTGACCAGCACTTTCATCTAGTAACTACACTGCTAAAACTATAAGGGGAACACTTTGCACACAATTGTTACTTTTCAGCATAGACTTTTTATTTTTTATTCTAAAAATCTCAAATTTGTAAAATAGATTCATTAAACATCCAGAATGAAATGGTTAAAAAACACGAGGAAAAAATCTTAATTTTTTAAAACTAATATAAGGGGAAAAAATTGGAATCATAACTTTTTTGAACAAATAATACAATACTTTTTTTAAACTTTATTTTTTAAAAATAGTTAAATCAATTTTTAAACATCTAAAAAAATGCATGCATGGAGAATTCGGGGTTAATTTATATGCTACTATTGTTTCATAGCAAATTTTATTTTACCATGCTTTTCACATTATTATTTATTTGAAACGAACAATATTTTTTCTTCCAAAAAGAGATGATTCATCCATCTACCGAGATACATAAGTGCGAGCTTAACTTCGTCCGAAAAAAATTAGCAGGCTGATGGATTCAAAATAGAATCATGAGGGGGGAGGGAGGGTTTTCATGCGCTCCCTTAATTGTTATGAGCATTGTATTTTAAGGTTTCTGATACAAAATATACACATAAATTGATAACACATATATTCTTTTCCCCAGAAAAAGTATTGTTTTTTAAATGACAATGGCCATGATTATACATTTTTCAAAAATATTTTTGTTTTGTTACTTTAAAACAAATAACTATAAATTATATAAGGTTTACCACTATATGTTAAATAACTTTAGAACTAAGAGTTGAGCTAGTGTAGTTGTTAAAGTATTTCTTACTGCCAGGACTGAATTCAAGATAAACACACCCAAGTTACCCACTCCCTCCATGAAGAAAAGTTACATTTTGATAAATTCTTTAATTTATTCATATTCTTGGAATGTTTCAAATAAAGTTATCGTTAAGAATCTTCTTTAAAAGCGATTGAAAATGAAGATCCAAAGCACATTATGATGATCATATTTCATATGCCTTATTTGTTATTAAAAAGCATTAATACTTAATTAAAAAGTATATTGGTCAACCTAAGGCGATTACCGAAAAAATATCACCTGTAGTCACTCTATAACTAACATGATATAAGTAAATATTTAATAAAAATAATTAAAGCACACACAATGAATTAAAAATTATAATCTTTCAATGGCAAAAGTACTATACCCCAAGGTCCTAACGCTCTGAGTGAAGCCAGTGGATTAAATGGTTTTAGCAGTACACGTAGAGTTCTGGCCCACAAAGGAATGTGGAAGCTTGGTTTTTCGTTTCCCTCTAGAATAGGGAATCCCCATGGATCTGCCAGAAAAAGATGTTTGACCCGTTCAGGAAACTTAATAGCATAAGAAGCAGCTAGAAAGCCACCCATGCTGTGCCCAAGTAGGATAAATTGTTTTAATCCAACTTTTTTCCTCCATTCTTCTATACCTAAAATATTTGAAATAACAACACTCAGTGAGTTTCAAGTTATTAAACAAATAATCAGGAAAATCATAATATGCAAACATATTTATAATATGCTATTGTTAATTTAAAAGACTTGATTGACTTGATATACACATCATTGGAGGTTTTAAACAACGATTTGGAACCTTTTGGTTTGAGGACTTGTTGTGCACCAAAGCTACTAAAATGCTAAGCACTCTTCCCAAGAACTGCTTTTTCAGAGTTATGAATTATGATAGATTATGAATAGCCAAGTTAACTTTGTAAATCAATCATTAATGTGAATATTCTCATGTTTTAAGCTAAACCAACAGTGTAGTTTAGAAAACTGGCTGAATAGAATTAAGCGTCATGTAAAATTCATTTTGCTTCATGTAAAAGTATTCTCATTCAATGTCACATAATTTAAGTTTGTTGTACTTCAACAAATATATTTTGGGATTCCATTTATTGAACTAAGTGTAAAAAAACACAAGTATGCAAAAGAAAAGCTTTTTAAAAATGTTTGTCAAGTTTGTAACACTTATGAAGAAAAAAAAGCAAACAAATAATAATATAACTTGGTTAATCCAAGTTTTTTGCAATTGTTTAAAAACCAAATGTTCTGTCTTATGGATTTGTTGCATGGCAAAAATAGATAAAGAAAAAGTCAATACATGTTTAAGTTGCAGTAGATACCATTGACATGAACTCAAGAGGAACACTTAAATACTTTCTGTTATATATCAGAAACATTTTGACAGTTAATTTGTTTGCAATAAAATAATTATAAGATGTAATTAATAAAGCTAAATAATGTTGCATTAATAATTCAGATTTTTGTTATAATATTCACTTAAAAAAGAATGTAAAGCAAATATTAAAAAATAAAATGAGAAAATAGCATAGGCTATTTTTAATTAAAAAAACCTATCTACTTTTGGTTAATCTTGAATTATTTATAGAAAAATACGAATGGTTAACTTGTGTTAAAAGACTGATGTAATCATTTTCTCATTGATCATTTTTAGAATTCCAACATATTTGCTTATAATATGATATAAGGATAAAACAATTAACCTCAGTTTGTCATTTGCTGCTTTAAATTAAACTTGTTAAATTTTTTTTCTAGAGGGTACTGATAGATAATAGAAGTAGAGTTTGTTTAAGGGGAGATCATAGTAAAGAATGACCAAAAAAATCAAATTTTTGAAACCAGTAATTTCTGATGAATGGAAGCCCAATCTATCGAATTAGAACAATTTTGTATCGATTGGTTAATTAATTCTTATAAAAAATAAAAATTATAAAAATAAACAAATGTCCCATGCCCCCTTTGAATTACTAATTGCTTGTATTATTAGTGTATTATATTATAAAATAAGAATTTTTTAATGTTGATTTTTTAAACTAATTCAATGGTTCAACGCAAGAAAAAATTCCAGACGGTTAACATGACATTCGGTTAACAAGAAATGCTATGGTGGTCCCTTTGAGTTTGTGTTAACAGGGATAGACTGCATTTTTTTGTGCGTTTTTCTCAGTAATTTTTCTCAATCGTAATTTTCAACACATAGGTACACTTTTCTCTAAATCTATTCAATATTTCTTAATATTTTTTGTGTGTGTTATAAAACCATTTTAGTTCTATTTAGGTCACCTCATATAGTCTTACGTATTTAAAAAAATGTTTTGTTATTTTATATTTTTCTGCATTGAAAAGTGGAATTTTTATGAATGTCGAATATGTTTTGTAAATAAAATGTGAAAATTATTTTAAGGCAAAAAATAGGGGACCAATATAAATCTAACTGTTTACTTGCATTTAAAAAAAGTTTTATGTACATTCCTTGTATGTTTTTTGTACAAAATGTACAACAAATGCTTGTGTTTCAAATGATGTCTTTTTTTCTAAAAAAATAATTTTTAAAAATAAGATTCTTAGGTGTAAATATAATAATAAAAGCACAATTTATAACTTGGTAAAATTGTTTTAAACTTAACTTTTAAATTATTTAGATCCTTTTGAAATCAATACTAAGAATTGCTCATTGATGTCGATAACTATGATCTGCCCTTAAATAATGTTTTCAATAGTTAGATTTCCAAACCCTTAAAAATATATTTAAAAAAATTTAAAAGTTCATATTTTACACAATGTCATGTTAATTTATTTTATAGTGTGAATTTTTCAGCATTTTTTTTTAGTTCAATGCTCAATAATATGTCAGCAAACTATCTAAATTACCTTATGTAAGAAAGCATTAATAAATGCTTTTAATTTAAATAAGAAAATACTTATAACCTTACTGTCAACAATCTGATTCTCAGCTTCTTCAGCATCATTACTAAATGTTGGACGAGAACTTAAGCCAAAGCCTAAAATATCCAATGCATACAAAGGTCGATCTTTTGACAGGCTGTCAATGTTTAATACCCAAAGACCAATTCCTGATCCAAATCCATGAAGCAAGACCAGAGGAGTTGCTTTATCTTCAAGGTTTTTATTGACAATCATAGATCTAACTTTGCATTCGCCCTCTGCACTTGAAGTTATTGGTACAAATGAAAGTTCACAATCACTTTTTACATCTGCAAAATAAAGTTAAAATTAATCATGTTTATTTTCATTTTGTTCAAGCTATGAAACTAAGTACTTTTTAGAATTTACAACAAAAAAATCGTTAGCGATTTCTCATATTTCATTAGTGTTGTCTCATGAATTTTTTTCCAGGTAAGAAATATTTTATTACAACCCCTGGCAAAAAGTATCTGATCACCTAAAGCAGTGAATTCAATACCTTTACATAAGTCGACATTTTTTAAAAATTGTTCATACTTCTTTCAAACCTTTGAGGTTTTTTTGTGAAATATGACTTAATTAGTCAAAGAATATTAAATGTAAACAGAAAATAACATTAAAGTTAACAATTTTCAAGAGAAAATACATTGAATCGTGAAGGAAAAAAGTTTCTGATCATGCTTTTGCGTGTAAACAAGTATTAGATCAGGATTAGACTTTAATATTTTGTGGGTCCTCCTTTGGCCTTGATTACTGCATTTAAGCGCCAAGGCATGAATGCGCCCAACTCGAGGCATAAATTTGATGGAATTTCACCCAAGCTTTCCTTGATGGTTAGGCATTGTTCTTCCATATTTGTTGGTCTTCTCTTATTAACGTTTCTTTTCAAAGCATTACAAAAAATTTCGATTGGATTGAGATCCAGACTATTTTCAGAACAATCAACAGTCTTTATTGGAGAATTTTCATTTCGATTTAAGAAATTCCGAAAGTCCGAACAACCGGTGTTAAATAAACACATTTTTTGGCTCTCCCTCGTGTAGCTCTAATGCCACGAAAATTCAAACCTATCCTATAATTTCGGTTGTGTTTTCGGCCGACTTTTGGAAAGTTTGATAAGGGTTACCGTTCAGTACATTTCTACCATTTTGCAAAGTTAGATAGCACATGTGGGAACTTAAGAGATGAAATATCTTAAAATATGGATATTGTATAAAAATTCTTACATGACAGCATTCTTTGTTCTGCATCTTCTAGAAGTGCGGTTGAGGTTGGACACCAACGGAACCAATCACTTATCCAACTAAGGAGAGATTTATTGAACATGAGAAGAAAAGAAAGACCAGGAAGGTTAGAAGCGGTTATCAATAAACCACGGAACCTGAGAAGGAAAATTGGTTTTTATCAACATAGTATAATTTGTATAACATTTGCATTCTTTAGGAAAAGAGTAAAGCTAGGAAGCAAACCTAGAAAGATTAGGTGTGAATAATCGTTGCACTAGAGATATTGTCGACAGGCGTCGTATTTTCGAGCCACAGTCAAGTGACGAGCCGACACCTCAATAGGGACCCAACACAACCGTCAAGGGCGACATCGTATGCAGTGTTAGGACTTTGAAGGATATTTAATGTGCGCTCGTTATTCGTGCACGTTGTATTATTTGTCGGACATTTTTGGCTGCACGGGCCGTTTATAGGTCGGCAGTTATTTTGGCGATGCCCGGACCCGAACCTGGGACCTTTTGCATGCTAGGCGAGTGCCTAACCGACTGTGCTCCCCAGCCCCGCAAACCTAGAAAGATTATCTTAGATATTCTTTATTTTGAATGGACTTAGTAGCTGGGTCATTTTCTGTAAAAGGGACAAATCAAAGTCCCGGATACTTTTGCTCTTTATTTTCAAATTATATAAGCAGGTTTGTGATTTATTAGTGTAAACTGGCCCACAAGCTTACTAGCCTCACTTAAAAAATATCAAATAATTATAATTTACTTACATAAAATTTCATTTAAATACCCGATTTGTCAATCCTTCTCACTGTCCCTGTATGTTTTTACAACTTTTAACGTCCTAAAAAAGTCGTTTTAAATATATAATTCTTTTCGGCGGAACTATTTATGGTTAATTAGTTTCCTTATTTTCCGAAAATGTATCTGATGTTTTTCTATCATCAATAGTTTTATGTAATTTTATGAGTGTTACGACCCTGGGTAATTCAGTCACTCCTGTAATACTGCTTTAAAGTTGAATTAAACACTTACTAGAAGACTAAGAAATGGAATTTAAATTGTCTGGTTATTCTTAAGGGATTAAGGCTTCTAAATCAGCCATCAGTTGTTTTGATCAGTTGTTTGAGTGATAAAGTTTTTACAGTACTTTTAGTATTAAAAGTATCATGGGAGTCTTTTACTGTCGTCACTCACTTAATCTCATTCACTAATTATAGATAAGTGCAAGGAATTTTTACCTGTCTCAAATTGTTGCATTTACATGTAGATTAACATACAATCTCTAAACCTTATAAAAAATTCTTTGAAAACGATGTTATTTGATTTTTTCCTACGGTACTATGTTTTGCTTTAACTGTAGATTTTTAAAAACGCAAGCCTTTAGATATTTTACGAGAGATTATTGGTGTCTTCTTCTATGTTATGATCAAGAATTATGGTTAGTTTTAATTATCCTTACACTAGGGCTATTGATGACAGGTATTGTAATTTAGAACCACAGACGCATTATCATCAAGAGATTTATGATGAATAACCGTAAAATAAAAAAACGGTGGCACTTTTTTTCAAACCCACTCTTCTTGATCTGGAGAAGTTTCCTTTAAACACATAATACACACAAAAAACACCCATCATACACAAAACTTATTCCATTGATATTACTTGACAAAATGACAATATTTAAAAAGTATACTCGGTGTCGACTTGTCACTTGAGTGTGGTTCTAAATTACGAGGCCAGTTTTTCTGCTTAAAAAATAAATTAATAACTCATTTGAATAACAAAGGCTATGTTTAAAGTTTTCCATAATTCCATGAAAAGTGGCAGTCCTGCTTTAGGGAAGTATAAAAAAGTCTAAACTTTGTTTTTATTGAACTGCAAGAAAAGGAAACATTACATAAATGAAAAAAGTTAGGAATCAGTACTATAACATATATAAGCAGTTTAAATATCAGTTTAAACAGAGTTTAAAAACAATTTTGTTGAAGGAAACTAAGTTTTATGTACTTACTTCAAAACATAATAAATATTGGAAAGACATATATCAATCAAAGAAACAAGCCTATTCAATTAAATAAGTTTTTATAGTTCAAACCGTTCCAAAATATTACTTACCTTCCTTGCGATTGCAAGTCCATTGCTTTTTCAGGTATTTTTACATCAGACATCGCAAGAATTTACTTAAAATCTAGAATTAAAACGGGGAAATGATACCTAGCCAGTTTGATAGACGGTTAAAATGAATATAGTAGAGGTAAGAAAAGCGTAACCATGCCGTTATCAATTTAGTTATGTAATTCTTGCGTCATCTTCTCAATGACACCGCATTTATGATTTCAATAATAGAATTTTGAACTTAAAGGTTCGAATTTACACTATTTTCATATTTAATTTATATTTCTATCAATTTTCTTAATCAATTGTTTTCTTTAATTTTTATTTTAAATACATGCAATTCCGAAAGTAATAAGTTTGGTTGGTTGGTAGACATATAATTTCAGCTTTGTGTGCTTGGTCAGACACCCGCTTATAAACCTTCGCCAAGTAAGGCAGACAAAACACACATACACAAGAAAAGATGCTGCCATCTATCGCCACCTCCGCAATTTAGACATGCCTCTGAAGAGGAGGGAAATATAGTCTCCATTCCAATGATGACTTGTACCCTTGAGGAACTGTGCCATGATTTCCCACAAGACTTTCGGACCCACAGATTTCACGAGCATGTAGTCCGCATATACTTCGGTGGGTCTTCAGCGGTATCAGGACTCGATCGCGGGCATTGAGAGTGGGACCTTCGGATCCTGAGACTAAAACCTTAACCACTAGGCTTTCCACATCCCCGGAAAGTAACAACAATAGTTTGTAAATAAAGCGCATGTGTTGCCATTTGTCAAAGCTAAAACTAAAGTATTTTTAATGATATTTTTTACCTTGAAAAATCAATTCAATAGGAATGTTTCAGAGCAGAGTCGGAGATGGAACGCTCTTGTTTTCAATTTTATACGTACTGGAACTGGATTTCATTGGTTACTCTCAAAATTATCGATAGAGATGAAAAGAATTTTTTTCATCGCAGGTTCTCAAAAACACGCTGCTGATTTGTCGACGTCCCTAGTAGGTATAAACCGGCGAACCTACTTTAATATTAAAATAATATTTGTAAAGTTAATGAAAAGCGATTTTATGGACGTGGGTATTTCAAATTTGCTTAAGGAAGATTCCAATATTGTAAAGTTACTCAACGTGTGCAGTTTGGCGAAGTTTGTTTATACTTATTAATGACATAGATTTAGAAAGTAGCAGATCTGCCTCTAAGGGGAAAGGTGAAGCCACTTTTGAACCAGTATCCCATAAGGCAGTTCGCAAACCCTCACACATGGTATGCCTTACGCCACCAGATGGCACCATGAGATAATTCGACTAATAAAATATATATATTTAATATTACTTAATTAAAACTTTTTACCAGTTTTGCTAGCATAAGTTTATAGCTGGATATGTATTGATAATTTCAAGCAGACATGAGGTATACATTCATAAAAGAAGCATATTAAAAATGCAGTTTTTATTGCATGTAACTCTTCGTCAAAAGCATTTTTTGTAAACTAGTATCCCGCGATGCATTGTGAAAACGTACGCGATACGTACACCAGTACGTATTGTAGATCGTTGGTTTATACAAGGGCAGACAAAGATAGAATGTTCCTCTACTGATCATCTGAAATATGAAAACAGTTTTCTGTTCATTACTGCAGCTGACATCTATGCATGTTTTAGTTTTAAATTAAATTTAATAAATATTAATAAAATTAAATGTTATTAAAACTTTGCAATAACCGCATTCGAAAAGCAAATAATGCAGAGCGGCTCACTTTCTTTTACTTGCTGCCTCGGAGTGAAGCGAAAAATTTATTTGGTGAAAGATATAAAGAGCTGTTT
Source organism: Hylyphantes graminicola (assembly GCA_023701765.1). NCBI lineage: Eukaryota > Metazoa > Arthropoda > Arachnida > Araneae > Linyphiidae > Hylyphantes > Hylyphantes graminicola. Next base: position 9,457,782 of record CM043123.1, read on the forward strand.
ACAACTAAAGTTCAAAGTAGTTTTGAGAAGTCGTAAAATAAATATAGAAGTTTCGCAAAGTAAAACGAAGGGTGTGAAACACGATCCTTTCAATAACCTCTCAATAATATTTATTAGATACTCTAGAATTCGGTTAAAGAATTGTATGAGATTTTCTCAAAATAATGAAAATCAGGCCCAAGGTAAGTTTGTAAGTTTGGTTAAATAAAAAATAAATATGTAAAAGCAAAAAAAATCATATAGTTTTCTTTTATATGTCCATTATTTTTCAATAAGCGCTTTGTAATGTGATATTTTTTTAATGTTTATAAAAAAATATATCTTTAAATTTATTCACGAATGTCTAAAACTTTTTGAATTTTACTCACCATTCCTTTTTACCTACGTTCCTTTTTGCCTACGTTAAAATGCCTATTTTTAATGAAATTAAATATAATTATTTTATTCTTTAACTTTATAGCTCAATTGTTCTAGTTTCCAAAACAGTAAGAAGTTTAATTTTACGTCGTTTAGAAACGAAGTTATGATTATTTTAATAATTTTCAAAAGTAGTCGAATTCAACGGAAGTCTTATTTCGAAACCGAAACTAGCTTTTTAATTGCTTATATTTAATTAGTAATTGTTTTTTTGTTTTTTTTAGTTAAATTTTAAATTATGAGGTGTTATAGCAAAGCCACATTAGTTAAGTTTCCTTGGTATCAAGTTTTGGTTTAGTAATCTTTTAATATAAATGATTGATTGGTTACTTTTTTAAAACACGGTTTGTTCGCAGAGGAGAAATTTTAGAACATATTTCTGAGAAATGTAAATTTTGCTTTACAAACTTTCACTCAAAACATGATTTAACAAAAAGTTTTATAGATATCTTCTCATTTATATTTAAAATTATAAAATGTTAGTTACTTTTGTTAATTTAGATTATTTTATGTACAAGTACATATTTGAAAAAAATATGCAATTTAACTCTCCAAAATCATTCATTTAATAAGTAATTATATAATGATAATAAAATAAATAGTAATTTCTTACTTTATTTTCTTTCCATCAGCATATTCATTTAACTGTTTTACAAGCAATGAACTGGAATCATACGGTTCTGCATGAAATTTCATTTTTTATAGCTGGTTTTTTCAAAGCAACAATTATAAAGAAAAATGAAATTTTTAACGAAAACACTGAGTATTATTGTGTTTCGACGAAAAATAACTTTCCCCCTTTTCAATATATCTCTTAGATTTTAGTTCATTGCCTTTAACATGGTTAGCACTGTAACATAGTAAAGAAAGTTTGTTTAAGTATTTTTTTTATGAAATTAAATTTTGAATTATGGTGTTTTATTCCCTAATTTAACAACAAAACAGCTCGAAATTCATTAAAAAGGAATTTTTAGTCAGATTTTTTCAAACTTTTTATTTATAGTTTATTCATATAAGTCTTAAAAGTATGTTTAAATGCTTAATAAATAACGTTTTTCAAAAAAATTGTCCAGAAAGTAGGCGGATACCCACGGAATAAATATCCATTCTTCGCTCAGACAGCAAAAATTTGAAATCGATCCTTTTGTACGCACCATTTATTAAGGGTAATAACCTGTTTTTCCCCCAGTCCATTATGAAGTATTACACCGCATCACCTTTATAAACATATAATTTTAAAATGCAATATACGCTATATAATATATACGCACACTCTCATAACACAAAAATCACTTTCAATATGAATTTTCTACCATTGCAATTTCTTTCTTAAATACCAATTAAACCATAATTGTATATTATATTTCAAGTCAAAAATCTCAGTTATGTTGATCCAAACACCATATCGAGCATATATGGCCGTTATATGGCATTAGCTTGACTACTTTGATGACAAATTTAGAAATTAACTGAAGATCAACACTAAAGAACCCATAATAATAGCTATATAGAGTGACGATTTTCAACCAACCAACCAACCTGTTTCAAAACAAAAACACTTTTCGCACATTCCCATGGCGACTTAAGGTGTGCTTGTTTAAATATGCGGCAAGAAAATTGACATTGGCACAAGTTCAAGTTTAAATCTTTATTATGAGGCAAAGGAAAACACATTTTGAATATTTAGAGTATATTTTGGCGTGCTTGGGACCATATTTGAGGAGAAAATTTCGATTCTCACAAATACTCCATTATCTAGTTTGTTTAAGGGCTCCTTACATATATCAACAGCAAAAAATAGGAATCTTGCAAAGATTAAATGAATGGAAGCAAATATATCTGATTGAAAGCAGGAGCAAAAAGCTAAGAATTATGGCAAATAGTCTGAAACCCCCCCCCCCCCATTAAAATCTGCAAAAGGGGGTAGACTTGAATCCCATTTCTGGTTTGTCAATCAATGGACAGTTGGAACGACCACGCCTACAGTGATGTCACAGTTAAGGCAACCATTGGCATAAAAACTACAAGCAAGCCACCCGGTAGCTAATTCGTGTAAACAAGAACAATAACGCCTATAGTGACGCCGCAGTTTCGTCAAGCATTTTTCACTTTCCCTGAAATGAACTAAGCTCCACCATATTCGAATCGTTCATTCTTCTATGTTCTTCAAACTTTACGACAATTGGCATATTTATAACGAACTGGTAGTGATAAGTTGTCATGTTTAGCAACCTTTCTCTTTTAAGGGGGTTCAGTACCCCAAAACCGATGAAAAATAAAAAAAATATTTCTCTAAAATACTATTACAACCTTTATTAATAATCTCACAAAGTATCAAGACGATTGGAAAAATATTTTTGGCATTAAAAGCCATTTTATTTAACCCTTTCCTTACTGAAACGGCCCAGAACGGCCGAACGACTAAGGATTCGATAATATTATTCCTACCAAATATTACGAGGAAGCAAAAATCCTTTGTAAGAAAATGGGTTAATAATAAAAACTTTAAACGCGTTTTTCGCAGATTTTTTGAACTTCGACGTACCTTTTCTCAAAAACTATGCTATGTTTTCTCGTAAACTTTTTTTTATAGGATGTAATACATAGTATAGATTAATCTGAGGTTATAAATTTTAGTAAAAATAAAGTGAAAAAAATTTTATTGGGCAAAAAAGTGAAAAATTTCATGAATTTTTGGGTACTTTAAAAAACTTATTTTATTTAAAAAAAATCTAACAGTTATTTAAAAAAAAAACTTTTAACCTCAAATTAATATATAAGGTTGGTATAACACACACAGAGAAAATTTTAAGATGATCTGATCAGTAGTTATTGTGAAAAGATACATTGCAATTGGCCCCAATTTAACATTACCGATATACAACATACTGAGCCCCCTTAATTAGTGATCTGGTGATATTCATCTTGAAGACAACTTTGGAAGCTGCTATAGTACTGAATTAGCAGTACATTATATTTATGTCACTAGCCAATTAATTTCCAAATAATGAATTTAGTTTTTTGAAGGTAAGGAAAACTGAATAATATAAACATTTTCAATTTTAATTAGTTTTGTAAGCATTTCATTGGAGCCTCCGTGATCTAGGACAATAATTGACAATTCGTATCACAGCCACACAATAAAAATATTTGTGCTGGATAAACCCCTCAAATTTCACAAGGGTACTAAAATGTTTACATTTTATTAAATTGATTTTATTAAAATATAAAATGCGTATAATTCCGTTGGATAATAATCTTTGAAAAGTTTTAATGCTAAATCAATACACATTTCTTAAAATTACAAGTTTAAATAAAATATCAAGGAGGAGTCTTGTGTAGTTCGTTTCTCCCCACCAGGTTTAGTAATAATGATATTAACAAATTAAAATCGCAGTTTTGGTATCGTAATTTTTTATTGAGCAAATTTATGAATCACATGAACGATAATTATGAATGAAATAAAGTTGTCATTTATAAATATTTAGGAATAGTTTAATAGTTTATTAATGAAAGAATTTAACATGGTGCTTCAAATTAATTAAAAAGTTATAAGTTTAAGAATAAATTACTGATTATGTTAGGCAGCTAACATATATGATTTTTCCGTCATATGTTAGCAACAGTAAAAATTTAACCTAAACTCGTGGTAAGATTTCGTTACTGTAATTTTTATATAAAGTATTGATTGTGTAATGAAATTATTTTTAAAATAGTATTACAACAAATAGCTTTTTAAAGCATAAAATTAAAAAGGTATATATTATTTAGTATATCTCAAAGTAATTCACGTTTCTTATTACAGTACAAATATTTTTTCAACTATAAATTATTTTTTTATTCGCGAATTTTAATTCTAATAATTTTAAAGACTTTAAAAAGACAGCATGAATACCAATGAAAAATAGCATTAGTTCTAGAATCTGCCTAAATAAAAAATGTCCAATAATGTAAAGTAATGAATTGAAGATTAATTGTACTGTGAGGACGTATTTACTTTTATTCTGTCGTAGCCATAAGACAGTTAATTATTCACGGTTCCTACGCTTCGAGGACCAAAATACATTTATTATACTTCAAGATTTAAATCTCATTTACTAGAGTGACATATCCAATAATTTGCATGTAAAGAGGACATTTTAAATTTAAAAAAATCTTCTTCAAAGATGAGGGGAATGGACCTTCGATTATTTTGAAAAGATTATTATTATTTTTGTTACCCATTGTAAAAAAGGTGGCAATTTTGTGTTTCACTTTATGCAAAAAAAAAAAAAAATGAAAGTATAAATTTATAGTTTGATTAGATTGTTTTCATGTTTCCGCGGGGCATTATAACTTTCAAAATAGGAGAAATTTTCATTCGTTAGTTAAAATATGTCGAATTTAATAAAGTAAGCAGATTTAACAATTGTACATGTATATTTTGCATTGCGATTTATCAACAAATTTAGCATATCAAATTAATGTAGTTTCAATATTTTTTTGACACTAATTGTTTGATTTCCTATGAAGATCATAAATTAAAAAGAAACCTCGACAACACTTTTTTTAAAGCTACTTCAATGATAATTTAGTAAAGAAGTTAGCAGTTACAACTTTTAAGGTTCTTAAATTCTGATAAAACAAAGGCCAGATATTTAGAAACTATTTTGCATACTTTATTCCTTAAAAAAACCTTGTTAAATAACCGAAAGTTTCTAACATAAAGGTTGCCATAGAATATTTGTAATGCCACGGAAAAAGTATGAAAACAGAGTATTTTTCCGTAGAAAAGAAATTGAGAAAGTATTTGTGCATAATAGATGTTTTCTGTTGTACTGCATGTTAAAAGTTTGTGCATTACATGACAAAAACCTGTATGACATAGTTTATAAATGTAATTTCTATATTAAGGTCAGCTTTTAATACTCGGTCTAAGTTTCAATGAATCAGATGTTTTAACAACTTTAAAAGTTGAATATCAAAAGTGACTGTTGAACGATGTTCACAACTTACTAAGACCATTCAAAAAGTGATAAGAAAATCATCATAAATATTTACTTGTCATTATTGAATTTAATTTGTATTAATTGGATTAAAACTCACTGACGTGAATAATTTCAATTTTTATTCAAAAGTAATTTAGTTTTACCTGCTGTTTTTGTAAACATTTGAAGAGAGTTTGACAGCATATGATCTCTCTAGTTAAAGGAATATAAATAAGAACTTATTTAAAATTTATGAACTCCAAAGCAGATTTATCTCCAACTCATTAAACAGAAAGATAACTTTTGGTGTTTCGGGACTCAAACTCCGAGATATTATGTATGCAAATTCTTTTAAAGCTTGTAAATTCCGTCGAAGATTGATAACTAGGGGTAAAAATTTTACAGTATATTTTAAGAAATGATGTATGTAAGGAGTAGTGTTAGGGATTTGGTAAAAAACAAATAACATCTCATTGATGAAAATTTTTTTTCTATAACTGACACATGTGAATTATTTTAGTGATATACGCAATGAAGTAGTTTAAAAAGTAAATCTGAAGATTAATGTCAACTAATTAACCAACGTTAAATGAGGAATTAAAAAAAAGTAGATTATTAAAAATTCTTCATTATAAGCAAATTATAGGTAAATATATAAATTCAGTTTATTTAGATGTAGTTTCCATTCTAAGTAAATTATATTCTAATACCAGAAAATGCCATTTTTCTTCGGTTGTTCTTAAATTAAATTGTTAATTACTTTATTAAAAAAATATTGATGCCACTAGAGGAAGAAAATAAATAACTTTCGATTCCGTTTAGATTTTTTGAATAATTATAATAGATTAATTAACGAACTATAAAAACATACATTGTATTATGATAACTACACTCTTAAAACAAAAGAGTGAAATCCACTCCAGTTGGAGAAGTGCATTTTCGACACTGGAAAGGATTGAATATTAACTCAGACTGAGTTAAAATCACTCGTTTGGAGTGATCCTGTCGGAGGCGTAACACACAAAGAATCCACTCCTTCCGGGTAAGTGCATTTTCCAGACTGGAATAGTGAGACTAACTCAGACTGAGTTAAAATCCCTCGTTCGTTTTAAGAGTGTATATTATTTGTGAACATTTCTGCGTAGAAAATAGAGGGATTAGAAAAATAAAGAATTCCTACTCCGATACTAAGTATTATTTCAAATACTTTATTTTAATTACTTCTAAAAAGCATCATTTTCTATAAATAACCCGTCATTTTAATTGCTTAGTGCAAAGAGAGAAAGAAAGAAAAGCCACAACACACACATGTATTGAATTACACTGGACAACAAAATTTGAAAAATTTTCTGCGAATCAGATGAGAGTACCCAATTCTGAATGATTTCAACGTGCTAAACTCGAATATCACCTTAAAAAATAAAAGTTAGCTCTTGTTTTTGAGTTACGGTCGCTTTCTTCATTGCATAGGATGCGGCGAAATACATGGGCGCCCACCAAACACAAAATTTATTAAAGACAATTTTGTTTACAGAAACCCTCCTAATTTTTGCTCATACAGGTTTTATTTAATATTATCAACATGGGGTTGGTAAGAGATGACAATTTACAAGAATTTTTACACACATTCGCATTTTAATACCCCACTACGCAACATAATTGTTCTCACTTTAAAAGGTTCAGAAAAAAAGTGCAATAAATTCCTCACATTTCTGCATGGTTGTTTTTAGAAGCTGTAGCATATTTAGCAGACGCATGGCTATTATCCTCGTTAAAACTATAAAAAATATTGGAGACTTTAGTAAATAGTTGGACTGGACACAGAGTTGAAAGAATGTTAGGATATTTAACATTTATCTTTTTCTATGTAGCGCCTCATTTAACTGATGAGATGATGCAGAAATAAGTCATTAATCTGATTTGTTGGTTCCCTTTTAATCTGAAAATGACATTCCGTTGTTTTTTTCATAAAATTTTATATAGCATACGGCACTATCTGTTGTCCCAGATGAAGTCAAAGTGACAAATTTGCTACACAAGTTTAACTACATAAGTGAGGAGCCCAGAAATTATTCCTGGTCTCCCATCTTGAAACCAAAATACAAATGATAAGCTTTCTTTACTTTTGCACTGATGACCCTTTTTGTGTTCAAAAAATTGCACTTTGCCGCAAATATAACAGAAGTTATTAGCTCTATTAATGCATTTACAAGGCATTACAGTTATATAGATTTATTACTAATACTAATTTTTGATATTCTACAGCTTCTAAACAGCCAAGTGCGAAATACAAGGAATTTATTGCTTTTTATTCTGCACCTCTTGAGATAAGAACAATTACGTTGTTTAGAAGGGTTATTTAGCTACTAATATGGTTGCAAACACCTTGAAAGTTATCATTTCCTCCCAAACCCATGTTGATAATATAAAATAAAATCTGTATAAGCCTCCAATTCGGAGGTTTTCTGTAAACAAAATTGACTTTAATTAATTTTGCGTTTGGTGCGCTCCTGCGTTTCGCTGTATCCTATGCAATGAAAAAACGACCGTAACTCAAAAACAAGAGCTAACTTTCATTTTTTAAGGTGATATTCGTGTTTAGCACGTCGAAATCATTCAGAATTGGGTACTTTCATCTCATTCGCATTTTCACTGTTGACCAGTGTTATGAAGGATGTCGTTGCAAAACTCACACCAATTCCAAAGTATAACTAAGCCGGCCCACTGGCACAATGGTTAACGTGTTGGCCCTTGGAGCTGGTGGGCTCGGGTTCGAGTCCCGGCCATGGCATGGCCGTCAATAAATGTTGTTATTTGTCTAAGTGTTTGTGTCGTCTCTTTCTTTGTGTGTCTCTTGTGCTTGTGTCATTTCTGGGGTTTAGTACAATAGACTTAAAGTCGCAGTGCTTGGCGATCTTGCCCCCCACCAAGAAAGTCATAAGTCATAAAGTATAACTAAGATATAGAGTTCACTGAATCTTTTCACGATTGTTAACGCAATTAGACGAAGTCGTCAATGAATGAACTGGATCTTATATCTTATCTAAAATTATGCAGAATGTTTCGCAACTATGGGCTGTCGTAATATATGCCTGGATGGGACCCGGATGGCCGAGTGGTTTACGCTAGCAGTCATTACGTTAGCAGTCTGCGCTATGTAACGGGTGCTGGTTCGATTCCCGCCTTCGCTCTTAGTATATATTCCTTTATCTGTTAAAGTAAAAAAAATCTTTCTGTGTCTGTTTTGCTTGAAGAAGGCTTCATAAGCGGGTCTCTGATCAAGCACACAAGCCGGAATATATATGTATACCCCTCTACTCTTTTGCACATCGTTTTTTTGAAAGAAAAAAAAAGGATAACATATTTTCAGCTAGTCATATTTTTATTGGGTTGGTAAAATAAGAGCCCAAGCTAGCTTGGAAACGAAGCAATACACTCTTAAAACAAAAGAGTGAAATCCACTCCAGTTGGAGAAGTGCATTTTCGACACCGTAAAGGCATGCATATTTACTCAGACTGAGTTAAAATCACTCGTTTGGAGTGATCCTGTCGGAGGTTTAACACACAAAGGATCCACTCCAAAAGGAGAAGTGCATTTTCCAGTCTGGAGGAGTGAAATCCACTCAGACTGAGTTAAATTAGGAGTGTTTGTTTTAAGAGTGTAGGAGTTCTGCTTCAATACATCTCAGTGACCACTGTTTGATGAGCGCATCAGTTCTTGTCCCTTTATGGGCCAGTCGTGTAAATGAAATAAGTTGGGTTTTTTAAAATCCTCTGAGGAATAAAGGCATACAAATCCGTCGACTGACTGTCCAGTTTTCCAGCAACAAAAATAACTTTATAAATTTAGAAATTAAATTTTCTTACCAAATTTCAAAATTTTTAAAATGGAGGAGTCACTTGTTAGCTTCTGCTGCAGAAAAATGTTTTTACAATATAAAGAATTAAATTTTCAGTTCATAAATTAAATTTAATCTCTTTCAGTGAAAATTGTTTTACACTTTCAGCCAATTTGTTTTTCACTCGGTATAAATGGATGTCTTAACGGTTGCGTTGGGGGCCTATTTAGGTATCGGATTGTCACTTGACTGTGGTTCCAAAATATGACGTCCGTCGTCAATAGCCCTCATGTAGCTCTAGTGCGACGATGGTTCAAATCTACCTAACCTCGGTTCAAATGAATACTTTAGCTTCATATGAATCGTAGTCTCCATTTAATGCAGAAGACCTAGGAAATTCCGATATCGAAATAATTCTTGTCAGTGTCTATACTCGCCGCCAACCAAATTAGAAATGGTAGGGATGCGGTTTTTCAGAAAAAAAACCGGTGTTTCAAAAACCGGTGTTTGTGTTTTACCGAACAATAAAAACTTATTCCATCACTAATTCCTTTTTTTTTAAAAATTAATTCCTCCCATTTGCTATCTATGCCGTTCGCTATGCCAGTGCAAAACTAACAATTAAAAAAATGTATAATTAAAAAAAAAAGGCGGTCTTTGAGGACAAACCGATTTCCGGTTTTTAGGTGGTTTCCCCCGCATAAAGCCGGTTTCTGGCTTGGACCGGCCTCATGAAAAAATCGGTTTTTTGGTCAAAACCGAGGAAAAAAACGGTTTCAGTTTTCCATCCCTAAAGTGTTTCAAATGAGGGTGGCCTGGAACTATAGTGTGGCTGCGAATAATAAACACATCCCTACTGCGGGAATACGGCTTTATGAAAAAAAAAACCCGGTATTTTGGTCAAAACCGGGGAAAAAACCGGTTTCAGTTTTCCATCCCTAAACTGTTTCAAATAAGGGTGGCCTGGAACCATAGTGTGGCTGCGAATAATAAACACATCCCTACTGCGGGAATAATCCAGTCGAAGAAGTGAGAGGGCTCTCGCAGGAAATGCGCAATAACAAACGACAGGGATCCCCTGGAGATGATCAATTGTTTGAGCAGTGTCAGCGATAGGGCTATCGGAAACTCCGGGAATTTATTCCCTCAGATTATGGGATTAGCCCCCATATATCTCGGGTGTTTTTCTACTGCTTGATTGAGGGGATTAAAATATGTATCGCGAGTGAGGTTTTCTTTGCATCTTCATCTACTGACACTTGTAATTGTTTAGATAAGATTTTTGCCGTTGTGTTTGTATTCGTTTTGGGATTTGGTGTGTTTAACTGGATTTTGGCAGCTATTTGTACAGTTTATTGAGATAAATAACATTGATTTTAGTTTTTTAGGGGCTTCTTCAACATAACCTTGTTAGATTGTCGGAGTAAAAATGTATTATTGAAGTATTTATTTTGGTTTACATTTATTTTGTTATTTGATGTGTCATATTTCTTGTTATTATCAGAAAATATTAAACTAAATTGAAATGATTGATGGTATATTTTATATGTAAAGATAACTCAAGGTGGCCGTACACGTTGAAAATGGCATTTTTGAAAAAAAAAAGAGATTCTTTTTAACTTGTTAAGTTATTATCCAGGTGTTTTTGTTTCAAAAACTGTCATTATTTTAACTGTGCATTAATTAGAACGAACGTATGAAACAACAATATAATATGTACTTCTACACATTTTCACTTGCTATTTAATCATTAAACTAACATATTTTTCCAACCACAAAAAAAAATCTGTGATTGAAGGATTATTATACAAATTTTTAATTTTTTACGAAAGTATTTCAAAAATGATATTTTTTAGTCTTTGTTGTTAAATTTACTACTTCAGGATAAATCAGACGGCACAGTACAAACAATATTTTATGTACTCAATAAAAAAGTACATATAAATTTGTTCTTTTAAAATCATGGATTTCCATCATTTTTTAAATAATCCGAAAGCTAATTTTGATGTTTATTTCATGTTTTACATGTTAAAACATATTTTTAAATTTATTGTAGTATTTTACATTTATTGAACGCTTTTTGACAAAATTATTTAAACACATTTAAACTAAAAAATAAAATAACAATATTTACTTTATATAGCTTAAGAACCAAACTTCGCTTTAAGGTCAATAAAGCATTTTATGTGAAGCTATTTTATACGCCTTTTTTCAAATACTAAAAATCTTTAAAATATCCTTTGTACTTTAACTCAGCGATTCAGACTAAGATAACTTATCTTTTAACAAAAGCAAAAGTTTCCAAGGTTTGTTTTGAGGGAAAAGCTTTTACTCAATGATAAAGATAAATTGCAATCTTCTCATTCATTATTTAATAAAAGAAATGTTTTCATTTCTGATAGCTCAGTATTTGCTACGTTTTCTGACATTAATAGAGCAACTATGATTTTTTATGCATTGAGTATTTGACGTTTTCAACTAACTAATACAATTGATAGTAGTGTATTTTGATATTCACTTATAATATTTTTAAGCATAGTTTATTTTTTCGCCATATATTTAATCAATTATGATAGGAGGAATAAGATTTCTAGGATATTATTGGAAACATTAGTGCTTTATTACTTAAAAATAGTTGAATGAAATTTTTCAGTTTCTTGTAGAAACTATTAATACATAAAATTAACTAATACAATTGATAGTAGTGTATTTTGATATTCAGTTATAATATCTTTAAGTATAGTTTATTTTTTACCATATATTTAATCAATTAGGATAGCAGGAATAAAATTTTTAGGATATTATTGGAAAAATTAGTGCCTTATTACTTAACTAGCAGTATGGTCCCGCCTTACTGGGAACCCGTTAACTTCGCATTGCTTAATTTTAGAGGCATGCTTTCTTGTGAAAATACACTCAAAATAAAAAAAAACACAATGAATTAAATTCGTGTTGGCACGTGCTCACTTAAAAAAGCAAACACTAATAGAGGATGAAGCAGCCTTAGGGCGAGCGCATATCTCAACCAAACTCAATCAATCAAACTAATAGAGGATGGCGTCAAGCCCCCGTTTCGGCCCGGTCCATGTATTTTCAGGCCCTGCTATGGTCCCGCAATCCCACGTGAATGACGTTTTCTTGAAAAAAATAATATTAATTAAAAATCACAATCAAATATGAAAAAACTAAGCCTCAGGTGCACACGTAGGTATTAAAAGGAATTTATATTAAAAATTTCGAACTTTTTAGAGCAGTCTAAGTAGGTCCTTTGCGACCCACAGACATACACACAGACAGACAGACAGACAGACACACAGACAGACTCTTTCTTTTATTATTATAGAAAATGGTTGAATGAAAAATTTCAATTTCTTGTAGAAATATCTCCTAATCGATATGATAAGGGTTGATAAGTGAAACTGCATTTCATGTTTAGGTGTTACTGTCACCACTATTTCTCATTATTTTTGTAAAAAAAATTCTTAATTTTATGAGAAGTAGGCTTTTGTGTGCAGCTACTTTGACTCTGTGTCTTTTTTCTATTTTAGACGCTAACTCGATTGTAAATATACTTAATTTTTGCGTTACGGGTCTATTTATAAACACCACTGACAGGTAGACTTGTAACATACATGTCACTGTGAACACATTTCGCCCAGTCAAATATGCAAAAGTATTTTCCAGTTGTAACATTAGGTAATATTTGGCTTGGTTTGTACACAGGCTATTTTTTTTTGCTCACTAAAATTTAGCCCTTAACGATCAGAAATTTTTTGAGAGAATGGTAATAAAAGTGTATAGTTTATCCCCTGGAAAGTATATAAAAATGTCTGCCGTGGGCAGTTAAATTGCAATAGCCACAATATTGAATTAGACCACTTTTACCCTGAAATAATCAGTCTTATGATAATGTAATCGTTTCCGGCTGCCTATTTCTAGTCTCCTTCAGGAGCTTTAACACAGCCAGTTACGCCTCGTAATTTAGAACCCTGGTCAAGTAACGAGGTCGACACCTGAGCGTTCACCCAACGGAACTTCGTAAATCGCAGTGTACTCGGGCACTCCGGTGGTTTTTAGAGGATTTTCCCCCTTAGGAACGAATACGTATATAGTATGGCTAGGACACAAGGCCAGAACCAAGAACTTTCTCGGAGAAAGGCTCGTCGCTTACACCAATCGGCCACCGGGGGGCATGCTTTCTTATAGGTTAGAGTTAGGATATAGTCTATATTATGGCAGTTTACCTGCCCATGGTGTATGTGTACGAATAACGCGTCATTTTATTTTCTCATTGGTTTATAGTTCACAATTAAAAAAAACAATTTCAAGGAAAACCCAACATTCAGGGTTATTATGACTTAATTTTGTTTTGGCAGCAAGCAAGAATTTTTTTAAATATATGACCATATCCTGATTTAAACTCCTCAAAAACTTATTTTTGTTATCCGCAATTGACTTTCATAACTTAATTACCTTTCAAACACTCTTAATATCACTTAGCACTATAACATCCCAAACACATCCGGTCCTGAGAAACAGTCATTTTCCCACGAACTTTTGCTCATCTACCCACGCGTTGACATTTTTAACAACTTTCCCATAGCAAACTCTTGTCTCTCATTGGTCAGTCTGGCTGAGACTCGTAGATGTTTTACCATCTTTGTAACATTCCATCTTTAGCCATCGTCTACTCAAGACGACTACAATTCCCTCTTAAATGATTAGCGAGGGCTGGGGAGCCCAGTCGGTTAAGCACTCGCTTAGCATGCGAAAGGTCCCAGGTTCGGGTCCGGGCATCGCCAAAATAGCTGCCGACCTATAAACGGCCCGTGCAGCCAAAAATGTCCGACGAATAATACCCCGTGTAAGGGAGTGCACGTTAAATATCCTTCAAAGTCCTAACGCTGCGTACGATGTCGCCCTTAACGGTTGCGTTGGGTGCCTATTCAGGTGTTATATCGTCACCTGAATGTGGTTCTAAAAAAATACGACGCCCGTCGCCAATAGCCCTCGTGTAGCTCTAGTGCGACGATAATTCAAACCTAACCTTAAATGATTAGCATGTAATAAAGATTCACTTCAACTACGTTTCCCTGTCGGTTTATTTTACATATATGTATTTTAGGACTTAAAGAATTTTACTAAGCTCTGATATATACTATAAATAAAGATTACTAGTACTCTTTTCCTTGCGTGATAAATTTCAAAGTAAGAGATAGATTGGCAAACACATAGCAATCTAAGTATTAAGTTCCGTCCAACATTTCTTATCTCTTCTCATCTTATTGGCACGTTACTACTGAAATCTACAGCCCGGAAATAACACTTGAGCGAGAAATAGAGGGCTGGGTAACCCCTTCCTTTTCACAGTAGCGCGAAGAAAGTTTAATAAAATTAAGGTAGGCGAATACCCAAAATTCTAAAATTTTTTACTATTGCTTTAATCTTTTCCAAATTTGGCATACTGATTTCAAGTATAATGAATAATACTATTTAGGCATTTTTTAAAATTTAAATAAAATGTATTCATTTTAAACGGTGTTTTTCTACTAAAAAAGGAGGTTTACGCTAACAAGTCTACCACATTGAATTTTCATCTTATAAACATTAATTGTGTGCTAAATTCTTCGTTTTGAACTGATGCATGCAATGACCCTCTAGAGTTGCATACAAATTACAAGAAAAGAAGTTATTAAGAAAAATTTTATAAATTAACCACACAAAAAAAAAAGGATTTTTTTTCGATTAACTTACACTTGGACATTTTTTTAAAAAAAAACTTGTATATTTACACCAGATGTTAGAGGTTTATGGCACAGATATATATTGAAATAGCATCTGTAAAATATTTCAGGTAAATTAATGTAAAACTTTTTATACTAGAAGTGTTGGCGCAAACCCCTTTTTTTAGGTGAAAAACACCGTTTAAAATAAATCAATTATATTTAAATAAAAAAAATGCCTAAATAGTATTATTCTTTATATTTGAAATCATATGCCAAATTTGGAAAAGATTAAAGTAATAGTAAAAATTTTAGAATTTTGGGTATTCGCCTACCTTAACCTCTTAAGACCCGCACGCACTGTTAAAAATAATAGTTCAAGGTTGAACCAAATTACGGTTAAAAGTTGCTGCAACCATGATTTGGTCGACTGTTGAGCGGTATTTTCAAATTGCGTAACTATAGTGAGAGATTGAACCATATGCGGGATTTTCCCATTGCGTAACTATAGTGGAAGTTTGAATCATAAAAAAGTTTTCCCAATGCCTAACAACAGTGAAAGGTTGAACCATACGTGTTTTTTGTGCATTCATGAATTAATAATGTATTAAATAATATTTGTATCAGGATGTCACTCACACAGTAAATTTTTAATGATGTATGTAAATTCAATATAAACTTCATACATATTTATTTTAATCTTTAAACAAAGAAAAGAAAAATGCTTTATATGAAGGCATGAATTTTTAGGTTAAATAAAGTAAAAGAACACTGGTGAAAAAAAAAACAGTATTTCGTACACTAACGCCGTCGGGACTTTAAACTCCACAGATTTAACAGCACGTCTGTCCCAGTTTACTCGGGCCCATCAGTGACGAATTGAGGAATTTTTCTACTATTTCCAGTACAGAGATCCGATTTATAAGATGACATACAGTAGGTGGCATTCGAACACTCGTACTACTGAGAAGGTTGAATCTCTAGGCTGATGCCATAAAAACACAGCACAGCACGGGCTGAAGCAGTATAGTACTGCTTCTGTACTGCTAGTACTGCCAGTAGGGAAGAGGAGGGAGGACCGGGACATTTTCACATAAATATTTTTTTATTCATTATCCACTGCTTATTTATAGATGCAAATGGCTAAATAATAAACTTAGATGTTTTAAATTATTTTTAAAAAATACACACCATTTAAATGTTGAACAATTTTATTACTGTTGAGAAATTCAAATTACAAGAATTTTGTCCCATTCCTCCCTCTTGGGTGGGAGGAGTGGGACATGAGTATGAGAGGGATGGGACACATTTGAAAATTTAAAAAAAAATTATCGAATATCATAATGAGAAAGGTTAATATGAATAGAAAAGCAAGACTGCACTCTACTGGTCCCACGAATCAATTGCGGTGGCAGCAATTTCATGATAATATCGGTTTTTTTTTCTATCGTACCATAGTCATATCCTGTTGAGGAAAATTAAAATTTCTGTTCGTGTTCTTTCTCAAAAATTTTGCATTGCAACTTTCAGCATTGTCAATACTCTCCACAATTGCAACGTAGAAAACACAATTGACCGTTTGGTGAGGAATTGACAAGCACACAATCATAGTTGCCTATGTTGGGCTTGTCCTTCATCCATGTGCTATTTCCTTGTCTTCATCTGAACTGTAAGGTAATGAAAATAATGACCTTTCGCTATCACTGGATTCATATCTTTAAACGGTACAATTTTCTTTTGAATTTTTAAGTTTTAGGTTTGCACATACATATTTTAGTTGGCACCTTTTTTTCCCAAGTCTGGCAGCTTCTGCTTCTTCAATTTCCTTCTTCTCAGGGGTATATGTTAATATTCTTGCTCGTCCTTTTTTCTTTCCTTTACTTTTATTCAATAGATTCCTAGGTTCCGCTTTAGGAAATGGCCGTATGGACAGTAGGAAGGAATACTGGACAGGAAGGAGGAGGAATGGACATGTCCCATTCCTCCCTCTTTCAGTGCGTCCCACTCCTCCCTCTACACAATGCTTCTAAAAAATAACTTCTCACATAAACCATGCTGACTTTTGGCTTAACTAAACTGTTGATAAGCATACATTGTATCTTTAAGAGTACTGTACCACTATATTATGTTTGTTTTAGAAATTACATGAGTGAAGAAATAAAACTAAACAAAGATTAAAAACTTTCTCTGGAGGTGTGAAAATAAACTTTTTCCAAATTGAAACTGAAAGTTGAATAGGAATAAACTAGAAATAGGTAACAACAAGGAACTATACTTATGCTATAAGGTGGTGAGACTGGAAATAAAATTAGGTCATTTATTTTGCCATAATTTCAGCTGTCCCACCCCTCCCACCGTCCCAATCCTTCCTCCTCTCCCCTACTACTAATGGTACAACCGGCGTTTGAGTAAACAGTTAAATTAACGGTTGCAGTTAGTAGAAGTCGCACCAATTTTTTGCGAACCCATGTCTATTTTCAGAATGTGATATTTGGTTGAACCATTTTATGGTGTATCTACCAGAAGTTCTTAATTTTTTTACCAATATTTGTGGTTCAACGTTGAACTGAAATTTTTAACATGCGTATATTCCTAATCTAACCATACTTTTCATACAAATATATACTAAGAAGTATTTTTGCAAAGTAATTTAAAAAAAAATTATTTTTAATAGTTACTGAGAGACATGCCTTAAGCTCTAAAAATACAAATTTTTTGTGCTATGAATGCAAAAAGAAAGGCCGTTTCACGTATCTGTAGTTATAACAGTTTATTTTAACATTGTTTTTAATGCAAAATGCCTTTAAATTTAACTACTAAAAGAACTTTTGAAAAGTTTGAAAAAAAATTTCATTTTTTTTTGAGAACTCTAATATCGTATTTTGACCCTCGTTCAACTTCATTATTCATAGAAATAAATGACTGATACCTGTAATCAAAGGCTGAAAACTGAGAGTTGAATCTTTTTTTATAGGACCAGGTCAATTTCGGAACTAATTAACACGTTAATTGTTTGTGGAGATGTTTTAAAAAGTGTCCACAAATGGGGATGCCAGGTCGCAAGAGGTTAAGAGTTAGTTTTGGTAACAATATTTTATTTACTCAAAGCTTAATCTCTAAACATCTTCCAGATATCCAATATTTCTTGCCTATAGCTGCTGAAATTGGTTGTTACATATTTTCAGGCTTGTGAGCTTGGTCAGAGACCTGCTTATAAACCTTCGTCAAGTAAGACAGACAAAGCACACACATACATTGTACATACGCGACAGATGCTGCCACCTATTGAGCGTCACCTCCACAATATAGACATGTCTCTGAAGGGGAGACATGTCCCTGCTGAAATGCTAAAGTAAAATAATTCATATTTATTTCAAATTTTAATGGCCAAAAATTATCATTCAGAATGCAAGTAAGCCCACTATTGTACGTTTGTAAGTGCTTTCCCTTTGAATGCATCCAATTTCACGTTCATAACTACATTTACAGGGAATCCTTTTGTGCGGGAACGCTCCAGTAAATGTCTCTAGGCAGTTCATTACTCGTAACAAAATTATGATTTCGGAAACCCACGTCAACAGATTAGAGGCGCTTAATATGGATTAAAGTATTCGAGGCAGCTGAATAAACAGTTCCCGATTTTGGTGGGAGTACATATTGCTGACACAAGGGAGTACTGTTAGGGATCGGTATTAGTTGTGTACTATGTTAAGTACTTGTTTAAAAATAGATATGTTCAATTAACCCTTTCATATTCCCACATGTACTCCATTTGGAATCACCGAATTTGCGCATTTTTAAAAATGAATTCAAATCGCACTTATTTCAAATAAATTTTATTACATTCTCCATACATTTTTCTATAAAGTTATATATTTTTTTTGTAACGATAGATGGAAAAATCTTGTCTTTTGTAGGATTAAATGGTGTTTGGTTGTAGTTAAATGATAATATGAAAAAAATGGTAAAAATAAAATTCACTCTAAAACACTTTTACTAAGTAGTCCTTAAATTCCTCATTTTTTTTCAATTCTTCAATTCTGCATTTTTAAATGTTTAAAAATTTAATTTTAAATATTTTTAACAAATAAAATTTTGAAAAAATAGGCTTATAATTTATTCAAAAGTTATGATTCCAAAATTATTTTCCTTAAATTTTAGTTAAAAAAATATGTCCCCCCCCTGTTTTTTACAATTTTTTTCATTCTGTATGCATAATGAGTCTATTTCCCAAATTTTAGATTTTTAGAATAAAAATTAAAAACTTGGGATTGAGAGATAATTTTTCTGTTTGTTTACTCAACAATTTGTAATACAAGGCATCTTCGGTTTCATTAAAAAAATTGAAGTCTTAATTTCTCTAATATATAAAATATTTATTAAATTATATACTTCGATTTATATGCAAGTAAAAATAAATTTGATAAAATATTTTTTATAAAATGAAATAGTACTGATAAAAAAAATTCCGTATCATAAGTGAAGTCTGCCTTTCTTTCCTTATGTCTACGTAGGCCCTAATTTTATTCCGTAAAAAAGCAAAAAGGCTAGACTTTGTGAATCATTAATTTTGAAACAGATTTTCATGACATGGAGGAAAAATCTGGCTATTTAAGAGGAAGGATCTTTTAACAATTAGTGACATCACACATAAGATAAAACTGAATGAAATATAATTACATTTAAAATGTAGATCGTGTGTTTTAAATTATAATTGAATATCTAGTCAGAGATGTTTTTACAAATAGTTTTATTTCAGTTTTATTAAAGTAATATAATACAAAATATACAGAAACAATAAAATTGGTTATAAGAACATGAACATACTTTGATAGAAAACTAAAATGTAGTTATTTGTAATTAACATGGTGACAATATAATATGCTTTATTAAATACTGTTTTATTCAAAATAATTGATGCTGTAATGTAAAGAAAATGTAGACAAATCATTCTTTTAACTATGACAAAACTCAATGTAAATTGTGTAATTAGAAATATATTTTTGTAAAGTATACAATAAATTACATACAATGTTATATAATATTTTGTTGAAAAGCATTTTTTATTTAAACAGTTGAACCCCCTTCAGCATTCTTAACTTATATTAATAAAACTTTTATCCGAACTCTATATTAAACTTTTTTGAATTACCCTGTATATAATTTTTTTTAAAACTCAGTAATAGTTTTTCTTTGATATAGCTTTATTTTGAGGGACAAACCTGCATATTTAATAACTATAGTTATGACATTTTGGTGTTTTTTACAAGTAAACGCCTTAGCATAGCTGTCACTCTTTTATAAATGCCTCTGAACCTTTCAATATTGATGGAAGAACAAGAGGTTATTTTACCAAAAATATCGAACATATTACAGAATGTAAGATTGGGTTAAAGATGACTGATGATGCACTATTTTTTCTTATCCACTTGATGATAAATTACTCAGTATAAGAAAATGCCAGAAAAGATAAATTATTTGTGATTTTTTTTTTGTTGTAACGAGGATGTTGATAAGTTTGTTATCGATAGTTTTAGTATAAAATGAAACTGAACTGAAAAGTCATATTGTTTTTAATCAGATATTTGGAATAAATAAGTGCTGTTTCATGTTTAGAGGGATATTAATGTGAATTTTAAGTTTGTATCTTATTTCGCCTTGTATCACGATAAATGCATGTGTTCGATGCATTTAGCTGTTTTCTTTCTTGCTAATTTAAAAAAAAAATTGTTGATGAAATGTCAAGGAATATTTCATGTTTTTTTATTTTGCTAAAAATACAGATAGTACATGAGAGTTAAGAAACAAAAATATATACATAAAAATTGCATAGCTAGGCTCCTTGAACTGAAATAAAAATATGAATTGAATGACTTGTATTATTTATCATATAAATTGTATTTCATGTTCGTGCATTGTATTTTATGTTAGCAGTATAACTGAGGAATAATTTTTTTTTTTGTAAAAGCAGTATTGCTTTTAAAGTTCTTTTGGTTTTTATTCGACTTTACGAATCTTACTGGAACTTATATAATGTAGGAAATCGCAATTTGTTAGGAATTATAAGCTGTATATGACGCATAAAAATTAAAAACCTCCTGGTAAATACATTCGTTGATGATTCGACCAAATATACATGTCATGTAACTATTAAAATTCTAGTAGATAATAAGTTTAAAACTTGGAATGTAAAATGTGTGAAGAGTTTATGTTAAATTACACTCGTAAATCTTAGATTTCTATACAACTTTACCTTGGATAGTAAGGGTAAAGGTAGGGGTAGGTACACATAAGATTCCAGCTTGTGTGCTTGATCAGAGACCACCCGCTTATGTAAGTCTTCGTCAAGTAAGACAGACACATAAAGAATTTTTACTGTCACAGAGAAAGGAAATACACCCAGGGTGAAGGCGGGAATCGAACCCGACCCCGCTACAGCACGCAGACTGCAGGCGTAATGCTCCTAACCACTCGGCCATCCGGGTACCCTTTGGATAGTCTGTTGTATGCATGTAAGTATTAGATCCTTTCAATGTTTTTTGACATTCGGATTGATAGTAGAATTTTTCTCTCGTCATTTCGTTTTTCTCAAATTATGGATTTCAAAAATCAGCTTTTGGTACAAATTGTCTTTCCTTAGAATGTTGTATTCAAAATTTTATATATTAATCTCTGAAAATAAATATGTTGAAACCACAAATATTAAAATCGATTTTATTGCTTTATTAACATTTTGAAGAAACTGTAAATTAAATGTCTTATTTACTAATATTTGGAAATTATCAAAAAGAAAATTACTAATTGATAAAAAAAATTGAAAGACCAAATTTAAACTACACGTATTGCTCAATTTTGCATTTTCCATAGCATTCCGCATTTCTTTAACTTTTGGAATTTTGCAACCCTTGTTCTAGGCCACGAAGAGCCACATATGGAGAATCCAAGTTTTCCATTTTAATTCCAATCCAGGAAATACGCTTCCCGATCTTTTATCCCACGAAAAATAAGATATGTTGGATAAAAAGATTCCTTTAAAAAGAATGGGAAGTTCTGTACTGTGTTAGAAAGAAATTGTACATGGAATAGTCGTCTATAGAACTAGTTCAAAAAGAAATGGCCGATTTTTGAAAGCAGCCGTAACCATGGAAACAAGATGGCCACATCTGGACGAATTCGCAAACTGTTTGCCAATAGCCACTGCGAATCTAATAGGAGGAATTGAAGTCAAACTATGTTCTAAAGAAATATATTGCTTTTCAAATTATATCCTGTTTAGGAATGTAAGATGGTGTGTTTGATTTTGGAATCAGGGTCTTTTATAGGATTTTTGAATATTTATTTCTGATTTTTTGAGAGGCAGGTACACAATCTTTTGAGGTATATTGTGTTTGTTTACTTATTTGAATTTTATATTGCATTTTTTATGGAAAACAATTATAAATATTTTATACAACTTTTAAACATCAAGTTTTTTCATAGGTTTATTTTTAAGTAAGTTTTAATACAAAGTTTTTGAAACAATTATACAATGCCTATATAATAATTTGTGGTAATATATACTGATGCTTAATTTTACTTACTCAATATATCCTTATTGACACCCTTGTTCAGTGGCTTTCAACTTGATGATAGTTACTTTTCTTACTTTTTTTGCAATTTTACGATTTGAATTTTTTTTTACAATTTTTTTGTGTTTATTTTATTTATCAAGAAAATACATGATTTTATTCTAATCTTGTTTATTTATCTTGCTGCATATTCCATTATAATATTTTACGACAAAGTTGAAAACCACCACTTAGATGCAATGAACTGAAGAAATAAAAAACGAAACATAACTAACTTATAAACATAATCGAAATATATAAGAAATTATACTTACAGTTTCTATTGTCTCTTGATGTGGCTAGATGTAAGAAAGCACTCTATAACAGTCTGGTTAGACAAAACAAAAGTTACCTTTATATGTTTTGTCCAACTAGCCGTTACAGCATGCTTTCATCTATGTCGAAATGTCTTCTGGCTTCTCTGTATCTTGAGTTAAAACTGAGTTCATATCAGTTGGGGTAACAGAATTTGCGTTTCTTGAATATCGCAATTGATGTATGATGTTGTACAATTGAAGATGATGTTTAAATAACCATTGAACAAAAATGTTTTCATACTTCATGTTTTGTAGTCTATAAAAACGTTTAGATAAAAATGTCAATTTATGTCGCTGAATGAGCACCAATGTATTTCTTTTTCATCAATCTTCAATAGTAAATCTGAAAAGACAAACAAAAATAAATTAATGGTAAAATTCTGAAAAATATAATTATGTCAATTTAAAAGATTTGCAATAAATTTGTGTTTGAATAAAAAGTGTCATTTTCCCCTTTAATAAAGTACACTGCTCAAAACAATTAGGGGAGCACATGTTTTAAACCCTTTCGCTCCCAATAATTCCTTTGGGAATCATCCGCTTGTGATTTTTTTCTGACTAAGTTAAATTCGCCACTTATGTATCGTTAGATACATCGTTAGATGGAAGAATAACGTATTTTGAAGAATTTAATATTTTTTTATATTAATAAAAATATGAAAAATATGGTAAAATAAATTTCACTTTAAAACAGTTTTAGAAAATAAATTGTCCCTAAATTTTTCAAGCTTGCATTTTTTAGATGTTTAAAAATATATTTCAACTATTTTTAACAAAAAAAAGTTTTGAAAAAATTGTTGTTATAATTTATTAAAAAGTTATTATTCCATTTCCCCCCTTTAAATTTAATTATTAAAAACTTAAGATTTTTTTCTCCTGTTTTTTACTATTTCATTTCGAATGCATAGTGAACCTATTTAACAAATTTTAGATTTATAGGACAAAAATTAAAAAGTTGGGAGTGAAGTTAAAGTTGGAATTAAAAAGTGCTCCCTTAATTGTTTTGAGCAGTGTAATATAAAATTGCACTTAAATTGCATGAAAATAAATAATTAATTCAAATTAAAAGATTAAAACTGATTCATACAATATAAATATTATTTATTACTAAGTATACATAAATTGTAGAAATGTTTAATAAAATAGTAAGAAAATCAATATATTGTATATTTATTTGTTCTCTAGTCTTGAATAATGCATTTGTTGAAGTAAAAACTACAAATAAATCAATCGCAAAAGTTCCCCTTGCCATGCAATGACCAAAACAACCCCGATCCAGCCACACATTCATACTTCTATACATATTGTTTTGATTACATTTTCAATAACTACACGGACAATATTTTGTACTTAGTTAACGCTAAGCCTGTATTGGCATTCATAATTCCCCATTGAAACGGCAGCGGACATTTGGAAGCTTGCAACTAACTACTAATATTCTATTTTTCCCTCCACTTCCCTTGCTTTTCCGATAGCATCATCAATTTCTAGAAGTTCAAATACAGGAGTTTCCTCAATTATACTTGGACGCATGCGTTAGTGGGTAGTATTTGTGTTCTTTTGAAATGACGTTTGATTAGCGTGAAAGAGTTTTTGTTAAATTAGAAAATTCTAACTAATCCCCTAATCTAAAAGGGCTCTTTAAGTCCATGTTACCGTTAATTAATTATTATTATAAACATGAAGGCCTGAAGCATTTTAAGAATAAAACTTATACTAGAGTTGTGTAATGATATTTCTTAATTAAAAGATGAATGATCAAATTTCTGAGACAGTTAATATTTTTATGACGTTTCACTCATTATAGTCAGAAGATAAAATTAAATTTCAATTGAGGGTATGGTATTTGCGTACAATTAATTTAGTTTAAATATTATGCACTTGAACACAAATTTTTCTAAACGAACTTTTGCTAGTTCGAACATATTCTTCTAAATTAAATAGCCCTTGCCTGTACTGCAAAATGTAGAAATTAATCTAAATGTTTTTTTTTTGTTTTAAATTATTTGTCAAGAGAAAACATTGAAATTCTACAGCTTAGGCTAGTTTATTTGAAATAAATTATCTTTCGTTAAAATTGAAAAATATAAAATAGATTTCTTACTACATCCTTTACTTTGTAGAACAACATTTACAGCCACGTAATTTCCAAGTTAAATATAATTACTTGCCTTAATGTTTTCAAAACTGCGCTCTGCAGCATCATTATAGATTTTTAGGCATTGGATGCTGGGGCTCTATCAATTGCGAGTGAAATGTTAAACAAAACTAAATCGCTGTTTGTGAATTTTTTCTTTTCATATTTAAAACTTGGTACGCTTTCAGGAAACAACATAGCCCTATAATTTCTTCCATTTATATAAAAAATAATTTTCTAAGATTTACAATTCTTTAATTACAATCAATCAAGCACCGTTGCGAAATTTTTTTATAAGTGATGAATCAAATGAATGTTTTAAAAACATATTTTTTTTATTTATTTGAAAATATGAGTAGTCCTCAAATTTTAATAGAAATAAAATTTTAGAACATTACATTTCCAACCAAAAATAAATAAAGTGAGTTCTGTAATTATGCTCAATTTTTCTTTTAAAAGATAAATGATAAAAAACATAAAACATACTTATACAATATTTTAAGGAAGGAAATCATTTCTTAATTTGAAAGAAAATAACTTTTTATTATTTGAAAATTTTATAATTTAATTCGACGTTATTCGTCACGGAGCTCAAGGCCAGTCCAGACGAAGCAAAAAAAAAAAACAACAACACATAAATTCAAATTAACCATTCAATTAAACACAAAAGTAATTAAATTAAAAAATAAAATTAAAAAAAAAAGACTTTAAAGTTCCATGAATGAGCTGGCATATAGTAA
Source organism: Hylyphantes graminicola (assembly GCA_023701765.1). Taxonomy (NCBI): domain Eukaryota; kingdom Metazoa; phylum Arthropoda; class Arachnida; order Araneae; family Linyphiidae; genus Hylyphantes; species Hylyphantes graminicola. Next base: position 9,483,529 of record CM043123.1, read on the forward strand.
AAATACTTAAAAATACCTATAAGTAGTTTATGTTTTCCCATTAAAACGAGTTTATTTTTTCCTTTAAAATGGAATTTATATGATTTCTTATATCTTCACATTTAAATTATAAATGTAGAAATTTTAAATTGTAGAATTTCCCAACATTCTTTAAGAATCATATAAAATTCTGTATGATTAAATAGTTAGACAAAGTATTCATAAACAGGATTTTAACCCTGTAATGCATGAATTTTTTTTATCCCAAAATAATATATTTGTATGTTTAATACTCATACTTTATGGGGGAAATACTGAAAAAATTAACTGCATTGGAATTTAAATAATTTCTATTTTTAAAATTTTTGCCATTTAGGCAAGAACCAACTACAAAATTTCAATTCCAATTTTGATAAGAATGATTAGAAAACTACTAAATATATTTTAAAATAACCCTCTTGAGCTATAATTATTTTATCAAAACAATTTATTTGTATTTAGTACTAATATTATTATACTTTGAATGCTGCCAAAGACGTAATTTCACAACAGTTAATAACTTCACTCTTTAACTTTGAATACACTTTTACTACAGTCATATATGAGGGTTATTAGTAACTAAAACTTCAAAATTGAATGTAATAGATGAAAAAAACCACAGATTTGTCGTGAGGGAGCTCTACTCTAATAGAATAAAGTTTATTATGTTGCTTGTTGCCATATGACAACAGTATGAAATTGGAGGGTTAAAACGTACCCAATTCCTTTTCATTCCAAACAACAGATATAAGAAACCAACATTAATTATTTTACATCCTCAACACGCATTGTACCTCAAGCCTGTACAGTTGCATTTCTGCTAGGGAGATCCACGATAATTGGCCGCTCTATGCATCTCTTAATTTAGCTGTGAGATCCCATTGTCAAACTGAAATGGGAATCCTTTACAATGAATTAACCACCCTTCCACCATAGGAATGGACCCAACTAATGGTTTTGCAGGGGCAGAATTGAAAAAGTTATTAAAAACTCTGATTTTTTTGTCGTCGGAAGTTTTACCAGCAAGAAAACTGAAGAAGCCAATAGTTTTATTTAAAGTTTTAGCAAGGGTAATTTTGTTATGTATTGTTGGCGTTAAGGTGCGGTAAATGAAATTTTGTAAGAGTCTTTGTTCATTTTATAATAATTTTGAGAGCAATCAATATAAAAAATGCATGGTTATGGAATATATAAATTGGGGTTTACAATGTAGTATTCCTAAAGACTTTTGAATATTTAAAGAAAAATCTGTATTAGGAATAGTTAGGCAAAGTGCCAAGAAAATTAAATAAATATTAGGCAAAAGACAGTGTGTGTACAATAGTTCGCGAAAGAAAAGTCAGAAAGGAAATTAAAGAAAATACAGTCGTATTCGTGCATTTAGCACTGATTTACGTAAAAAACAAATTTAAACAAGTTAACATCTTAAATAGAAGTTTATATATATAAAAAATAAAAAATTGACGAGTCTTACAATGAATGTCTTGCTTTTTATGCAGCCTTTCATTCGATTTTGGCAATTTTTTTAAAAAAAAGTGTGAGACTGTCTCCAAATATTTAGTAAGATTTCTGCAACAGCGTTCTTTATGCTGTGGTCAAAATCGTTGGTGGAATGTATTCAAAATAAAGGAGATCGACTATGTTTATTCACTTTTCTTGGAACATCTAAAAAAACATCTCATTCCAACCTATCAGTACAACCTTGGCCACCATTCCAATGTTTTTGCAGAAGCAAGCGCAAACACTTCCATAACTTTTCTCATGATAATATCTCCTCAAAGTGGTAAACCTATCCATCTTATTGCATATCCTAGTCTCATTCTTCGACGAGTTCGTTTACATTCTTTTTTTCTTCTGTCTTCACCCCAGAGGGTTCTATTTGTAGGTTTACGACGTTCAAAACTCGGGAATGAGTCGGTTAGAACTGTGGCTTATTTTTCCGTGCCAGAATTCGGCGTGTCCTGGCACTTAGGGCTTGGATTTGAAGCGATTGTTCTTCATTACCTGGCTTTCGGCACTGGTAAGCTGTCATATTATAAATATTTTCACACCTGTCTTGTCAAGTGGTGTTATTTTTGAATCTTACATTATATGTGTCAGCAAGTGTAATTCGTTTTTCACGCTGTTTTTAGGGATTGAGTGGTGCTGATGTGATTTCGACTTTAAATAAGTGGTTTTATAATCTTTAAGAAGAAAATAAATGGATTTATTTCGGGTTAAATAATTTAATGTTGATGTGATTGCACTATGGTCATGGTAATTGAGAGTTTCAGTCTGCCGATGTCTAGTCTATTGACGGAGCTTAAACGCAGCCACGTTCGTCTCGTAAATTAGAGTCTTGGTTAAGTAATGAGCGGGCACCCAACGGAACTTTTAAGCGACATCTTGGCCTCGGCACTTAGGAGTAAATTTAAGGTGCACTCTCTACACGAGGTACTATTCGTAGGAATACCTGACTGCCCAAATCTTTTATTGGTTAGCAGTTATTTAGACAATTCTCGGGCCCGAGCATGGGACCTTTCCCTTGCAAATCAAGATCCTTCACCAACTGGGCTCTCCTGTATTGTATTATGAGACTTATACGTAATAAGACAATTTTAATTGGACGGTGAATCAATCGTTTATTTACTTCTAGTGGTTGCATAATTGTGAAATTGTTGGTTATGTAACAATGAAGTTACTATTCAGTGCCAGAAAATTTATACAATGCTAGTTCCTGCGTTCAGTACCAGAAGGATGCATTTTACCAACACTTTTACTTTGGATATGGTGTTTAAGCTATTGGTATTCTTTGCTAGGTTTTTATTATAGGTAAGAGGTTATATTTTGTACATTGTTTTCACCTGAATGTGAGAATTGATACTTAAATGACAAAATTGTTTTTAACATAACTTTAAGTCTCTTAATGATGTTGAGCTATTTTTAATAAGTCTACATCTATAAAATACAAACCTTGTAATTTTATTTAATTCTAATCAATATCACTAGGAATATTTAAGTATGTCTAGTAATATTTGATAATTAATTTTATTGTGAATTATTATGTTGAAACTTTCAGGGGGGATAAGATGCAGTTTTATAATTGTTTAGAATTCCGTTATTTATCTAACATTTTGTGATTGCTGATTTTTATTATGCTAGACTTAATTTAATGCTGTGTTAATCAGCCTCTACACCCTAACTGAATCTATTCTAAGCAATTCTTGTTAATCTTCTGTCGTTTTGGCACATGCATATTACCTTTTGTCATTTTCTCGTAACAAATTAGTTTCACTTGTCTGGTGTGCGTAAGGTGATGATTTCAATTCAAACAAACGTGGAGTGAATTTTCACTCTGTTTATATTCGATTTAGAGTTGAGCACTGATTGATAAAAGCAGTGGATTAAAATGTCCATCGACAAACTGCGATCCGCTTTGACAATTTTTTGAGGCCTACCGCATTTTTCAAAAACCCAAAATTATATATAAAAAGATTAAATCCTAAAAATAAAACTTTTAAAACCAAAATGTTTCGAATAAAACTTTTTTTCTTTGTATTTATTTAGCGCATTATTACAAAATCAAAATTTTAATTAAATTTAAATTATTTTGATAACGAAATTATCGTAATGAGAAATAATTGAAAGTCACTGAGGAGTTATAAATTATAATATTCAAACACTATTATGCACGTAGTTGAATCTAAACGCATAAAAAAAACAAGAAACAAATAAAAAAAATCTTTTCTTTAAACCAAAAAAAATCTAACGACACCAACTATTCTTTTTCAGTGTATGAAAAACGTATTTTTTTCGTTCAGATAAGCATGTACGCAATGATTCAGCTGGTTGTCATACATCCCTAAGGGTCAAATGTCACTAGTGTCCACTAATACTTTTGGAAGATTTTATAGGATCTTTAATACTTATAATTGTATAATATAAATGAGTACATAAAAGGCTTATCTTTAATTACATGTACTTAACACCATGAGACATCATTTTTAATCTTAAAGCAAGGGTAATGCACTCTTGATCTTTAGAATGTTGTTGATATGAGTGCTAAGCAATATTGATTTTTTTAGATAGGACTAAACCATTTTTTTAAAAGAAGCAACGAACTTTCAGCATTTACAAACTGTTTCTCACATAAATTTATAAATGATTCACAGTATGATTTTTGATTTCAATTTTATTAATTTATATATAAAGTTTTTATAAATAAAATAATGAGAAAGCTTTTTTAAACCTAAAGGGCATGTCCTTTTTGCATATTCGACATTTAAAATGTATACTGTAAAAATCCTTTTACATTACAAAAAATTTCTGACGGTAAAGCTATTAGAAGTTATCTGCAATGCTGCAGACAAAACTGTACTGTAGAAATATAGACAATAATCGTGTCTTGCAGATATTTTCTGTAGTAGTGGGTACGTTAAAAAATGTCAATACATAAACCGTATACCAACCCTCCTCAACGGCATAGGATCCACGCACACTGGCCATTACACCATCGTGGCTACCGAAGAACTATTTATGTACAGTAAACTCCCGATTATCCGCGGAATTGGTGTGCGGCTACCGCGGATAAGCGAATTCGCGGATAATCCGCAAAAATGAAGAAAATGCCTATAAACAAAATGTCTTCTGGATTTCATAAAAAAGTAAATTACAGTAATCGTATATAGCATGTACAAATTTACGTACTTCAAAATGTCTATTACTATCGTTTCTTCAATGCCACTGCAAGCATATTTGATTTGTAGAAGATCCGTTTTCTAACTTTTTAATGAGTTGTAGTTCGTCTTGAATTGTCAACACAACTTTTTTTTAGTTTCTCACGCATTTCGCTGGTATCAAAATCCCATAAAGCAATTTAATTAAAATAACGGGCAGTTTATTTTACAAGTGACGCTTTTTGACAAAAACCTGTTCGTGATGTGCACCTGGTCGAACACCAGGTTTCCTACAGTCCTTCTTATTATAATGCATTCGTTGTCCTTGTTAAATGTATTTTGTCGATCTAAAAAGGAATTCGTTGTTCTTGGAATTCATTCTTTCAAAAAACTTTGAAACAAATTAAAATTTATTTGTCGCATTTTTTTTAAATTTTTATATTTGAACTGAAAAAAAAGGGAAAAAGTGGCTCGCGGATAATCCACCAGCGGATAATCGGGAGTTTACTGTATATACAATTTTCTTTTCGTAATCACACAGAAAAAAACGCCTCTAAAAATGCCACCTTTATCAGTAATTTCAGATTTTATCTGTTTAGAAAGGAAATATGTCTTTTAACACACTGATATGTAATTTTACAGAAAACTACAACAGTTTAAGAGAAAAAAACAGGAAATTGTCTTCAGTTAAATATAAGAAATATTCTGATTTTGTAACTGAATTTATTACAGTGTAGTTCTGATCATCATCTTCACTGTAAGAAAAAGTACTGTAACAACTGTAAGAAAGTCTAAATTAAATAACTGTAAATGTACCCTAAGCATTTGGTAAAAAGAGGCACACATAGATTTTCATACAAGACACGTGTACAGAATGTTAAAGTCACGTGCAAGGAATGTTAAAATTTAATGTTGAAAAAGTTTCGTGTGACATAACGATTTAAAAAGGGACTTGACATATGTGACATTTTTATCCTGGTTAAGCTAATAGCTTAATAACTATGAAAGGCGTGCTATGATTCCGTGCCAGAAAAGTGTTTTCCCAGGCACTTTGCCATAGTGTCAAACAGTTGAAAGATTTCCCTTCATCACTTGGGGTTTAACGCATGTAAAATGTCGTGTTTTACATAAATTGTTTTATAAAATCACTTATATATGGGATGTCTTAAATGACTTGTGTTCAGTTCGACTGCCAAAATGTTTTATGTTGCTATTTGTTGCTGATTAAGTTAAAAAGAGTTTTTTTTAAAAATAAAAATACATTTGTAACTGACGCTGATGATTTTTTTTTAATTCTACTGGGTGTATATATGATTTAAAACAGTAACACACACTTTTAAAATTTATTAAAATATTAAAAAGAATTAACATACTTCAAAACAGAATACCTCCTAAGATTATGTTCTTTTATCATATTGATATTACAAATTTTTACGATATTTTTTTAAAATTTTAATTATTATAAATCTTAAAGACAAAATTTATAAAACTTTAGTGTTTTTTGTCTTGTATGTAACTTAAAAAAACTAAACTCCTCGGCGCAACAGCTCATTATTGGGCCAAGGCCTACCGTGCCCATTTCAGCTTCCGTGACCTTGGGCTCTGAGATTCTAGGCATATGTCCCTTTGGTCAGCCACACGCGGAACCCCTAGTGTTTAGTTCCCAAGCATGCTTGGTACCCAATTTATCAACCCACTTAAGGGATGAAAGGATGGGTCGACCATATGGGGTAGCAAGCATTATCATATGAAAAACATTTTTTTTTTTTTGTGTTTTAGCTTTCAAAAGTCTAGATATGATATAGTTATTGTTCGGTAAAATTTGACTACTATTAAACCAATGGAAATGTATAATATGAGTAATGAATATCAGAAGAAGGAACTGAAGCGTACATTAGGTGCCTATTTAAAGTTCATTTTGCATTACAAATAGTTTGAAATATGTGTAAGAGATGGCAGCACTATTATTACAAAACGCTTCATCTTGTAAACTTCTCATTTGAATCTAACTTGTTATTGTATTTTTAGTTTGGAAGTTGTGTAGGAAAAATGTTTTACAACAAAAATAAAATAAAAGTAAAGAATATAAAATCACAGTACTGGCACATAAAAGTAATGTTATTTAAAAGTATAGTAAATGCATGAATTAAGCTTTGAATCAATATAGAATTTTCTATGTTAATTGAAAATCATTAAAAAAAATTATTTTAGACTTTTTTTTCTGTGTTACAAATAGAACGTTAAAGATATGTATCTAGTTTATTCCGGGGGTTTGGAGGTAGAAGTATGAGCGATTTTCGTTTCTCTAAATGAACAAATCCGTGAAGAAGTTTTTAAGGACCATTGAAAATGTTAATGATTGATTCTTTTAGAAAAAATGTTTATTAAACGTGTTTGTGAAATCTTAATTTTCTACTGTACAAGCTTGAATATGTGATTACGAGTAATGTGAAATTCGTCTTTGCGATATGGTAACTGAATTTTTAATTCTAGATTAAACCGTTAGAAAATGACTTTGTATTTAAGTATTAAAATTGGATTTAATACCCTATAAAAAACATTTGGTTGATATTTAATCAACTGATATGCAATCCAGTTTTTTTAATAGTTACATAGGGTACACTGGAAAAAACACTCTTAAAACAAACGAGCGATTTTTACTCAGTCTGAGTTAATTTTCACTTCTCCAGTAACGAAAATGCACTTTCCCTAAAGGAGTGTATAATTTGTATGTTAAACCTGCTACAGGTTCACTCCAAACGAGTGATTTTAACTCAGTCTGAGTTAATATTCACTCATTTTCAGTGTCAAAAATGCACTTCTCCTACAGGAGTGGATTTCACTCTTCTGTTTTAAGAGTGTACATCTTATCAGATTTTGACCTAGGCGAACGATAAATCCTGATATGAATTAATTTTTTTCAGTAATTTGAAGGAAGAATTTATATCATTGTTTTTTGCTGTATTAATGAATTTATCAAAAATAGCAACCATTGACAAAAAATTAATAATAGTTCTTCTAACCTTCTTAACGTGGTTTGAATACGTTTTATAATCTCGTAGAACAGTAGCAAAAATTAATCAATATTTTTAAAAGCCTACTGAGTGCTTTGCTTTGGCAAAGAGAATTGACGGATTTATTAACTGAATAATGAAAATGGAATTTAAAATTATATTAAATTCTTGTACGTTTGGGGATTTGTCCTTGAGAGATAGAAAGTATCAAGAAATTGATTTATTTTAAAAGATTTCCAGAGATGTTCGGGACCCATTAAATACCCCAAGAGAGCCTTTTGCCGTTTCAATAAATCCATACAACACACTTCTAACACTCTCACTTACATTTGAATTGAAACACTTTCGTTGAGTGAATTTCAAAATTCAGGATCGATTTTGAGGGAATTTTCCCATTGATTTTAACCCCGTAATTTCGCAGCCCGACCTTCGGGATCTAATTGGATCTAAACTTGCGGTCCCGAAGACTCACTTTTAAGGGGGAATGGGCGTGCACGACCGGGGGTCTCCAAACTCAAGTGCCTCAATGTTAATCCAATGGGGAAAAAACTATTTTCTTTGCCACATTTCTCCGGCTGTATTGAATATTTTTACAAGCGGATTTTTTAATGTGATAAATGTAGCTGACTTACAGGTCTCTATCTTCCCACTTTTTGAAATTAGTACGAATATTTTTTTTAATATTCAATAAATTATTTTACACAAAATATTCGAAGCAATTTCAAAAAGTGGGAAGATAGAGACCTGTAAGTCAGCTACATTTATCACATTAAAAAAATCCGCTTGTAAAAATATTCAATACAGCCGGAGAAATGTGGCAAAGGAAATAGTTTTTTCCCCATTTATTAACATTGAGGCACTTGAGTTTGGAGACCCCCGGTCCTGTACGCCCTTTTCCCCTTAAGTATTGAAAAGGAAGTGACTTCCTATTTCACGTGGTATCGATCGACACATATCAAGATGTAATTAAGGAAATTATTGATTCGGGCCCTGCGACAGCCCTAAAGCGAAACATTTCACCAAACTTATGACTGCATGTTGAGGATAACTGAATTCCCAACACTATTTAAGTGGAAAATTTGACTGTCTGATTTCTGCTTGTGGAAGCCACCGAGGGGCAATATCTCTCCTGAAAGTAATTTTATTACGCTGTTGCAATCTGGATGACTGCATAATTTTATTTCTTCTGTCAATCACCAAGACTGACTGCAAATGCATTTAGCTGTTAAATTAATTAGAGTGTCGAGTGTCTGTCTCGCGGATGAAGACTTACGGGAGCTTCAATTTAATCTTTTTTGATCAAGTAATTCCTCACGCGTTGAAGACTTAGAACATTGTGTTAAATTATGAAATGAATTTTCACATTATGTCATACTTAAATTATGTCTCAATTTATTTCACTTTAGGTGTGGCAATGCAATTTATTTAACTTTTATTTTTGAGGTATTTTTAAAATATCCGCATACGTATTTTAAGGTATCTGTACAACATTCTGTGCTTGGTTTCACCGTAATTATGGCTCATAGTAGCTGCTACGGCTGTATTAGAGATGTTCCCTCTTATTTTCGTCTTAGGTTGAACCGTTTTTCAGGTTTTTGGAAACAAATTCCTGAGAAATGGTTCAAATGAATACCAAAAATACGGTGAAAACTTTTACCACTCACTCGTTGCAGCTACTAGGAGCCACATTTTTGGTGTAACCAACCAGCATATTTTTAACTATGTAAGATAAAAATGGTAATAACTGATTATTATTTTTACCACAAAATCTTGGCCAAAAAGATAATTTTTTTTATAAGTTAGCATTTTCAGCTTTTTTTTACATTTTAAAGTGGTAAACATACTTTACTGTAAAGACAAGAGAGAGGAAACGAGAGATGCGTTGATAAAGCGTAAAGTAAGCCATAAAGAGGTTATAAACGCACTTCAAGCAATAGCCACTGAAACGACATGCAGTAAAAGACTCTATAAACGTCTCATACTTGTCTAATTAAATTCTTGAGAAAGGTAGAAATCCTTTCAGTTTCAACCCAAACTGTTTTTGGATGAATATTAAACAATAAAATAATACTTTTATGAACCATGATGTACATAAAATGATGAAAATGTAATGTAAAATACCTAACGTAAATGTACACGAAACATCAGAAAAACGATTCAGTTTATCAGATTTTAAGCAAATAACTTCGTAAAAATATTATGCGTTGAAAAACACACATCGTTTACTTAGTAACTCCATTATATTTTCTCTTATTCTTTTTACAAAATAATAAGGTCATGCATCCAACTCGATAAAATTATTTCCTTCTACGTATTTTAAATTACATTCCGTTCTCAGTTTTTTCATGTAAATATTCACAGCATTAAAAAAAAGAGAAACATTCGTTACAAAATCTCCTCCCAACTAACAACCACATTCGTATGATTTATGTCCCCCTTTCAACCTAACTGTATCCCGGAACTCCGACTTGCATTTCAAATATCTGAGCCCTGCAAGAAAAACGGCTCGTGTCGGATGTTATAACACTGGACATGAGCTCTTTGTCTACTAAGGTGTGGATATGTCTGGGATAAAAAGAAGCATCTATCTAACAATAGTAATGATTAGTTGCCCGGGAAAGACGGGGTGCTTTCGTTCGATATGGGAAGATAAAATTTGCTCTTTGATGCAAAATGATTGTAAAAAAGGTTATGTAATGCAGGGAATCAGTATCAAGGAAATATTATTTAAAATGACATTTACTTATTTAAATAATGAAAAAGTAATCGAAAGCAGTAATACAATTAAAAATGAATTCAAAGCTAAACATATTTTAATTGTACACGGAAATGTAAACAAAAATCGAAAGCTTTAACCTTTTCAGTCCCTATGAGAAATTTGGCATCATCATTTAGCAATTTCTTTTCTGATCGTGCCATTTATGATATCAAAAGCACATTATTCAATTCTCCAAAATTTTTTTCTATTATAAATTTTTTTTTATTAATCCCAATATAAGATTAGATTAAATTATGATTAGAAAAATGATGATGCCAAATGACATCACTGGGACAGAAAGGGTTAATTAGTACCTACATACGTGCAATCATTCGTTTAAAAACACTTCTTTCAAGTTTATTGTCTTTTTACATTAGCGTGAATAGCATTTACTTTTTAACATAATAATGCAAGCATAGAGATAAATTATAATAAAATATATCATGCATCACAACTGTATGATTTATATTTTCCTGTACTTTACGATCACTTTACTTGCATCCTGGTTCCTAAACCTTTGCATTTGAAACATACAAATCCATTAGAGAATCTTTTCGTCCACAAACATTAGTATAATGATAGGTTTCCCGGCAAATATGAAGATAACTAAATGATGGAAGCGCTACGATTTGCTCTCTGTGACAATTTTACTTTATACACACGAAAACAATGCTGCAAAACCAAGCTTAAAATAACAATCAGATAAACTGAGTGGCAGTTGCATTTCCATATATAACTACCAGTTTCAAAGCACCTCGTAAAATGTAGTATATTTTAATTATAATATAAGCATTTTGTAGCACTTTCAGCTGTTGATTTATACTTTCTTATTGAATAATTTTTTAGCATATTCCACTTACGTATTATAAGTTTGAACTTATGTTAAATCGGCATTGCATTATACACCAAAGTAAACAATTACGATATATTAGTTATGGTCTTTATTATTTAAAATAAAAATTTGTTATAGGTATATAACGCAATTCTTGTAATCCCTCATCAAAAATTTATTTTTCATATTAATTTTTATCAACTGCATCCAGAACCCCAGACAATTTAATTGTGCTATTTTCTCTACAAAATAATCATTAAAATTAACAACATTTGAAATACATAATTCATTGTAATAAAAAATTATCGTGATCAAATGTATAAAATCGAATGAATTCAATTGGAAGAGCATTGGCTCCTACTACTAAAATACAATTCGATGTTAGAGTATTCAAATTTCGATGCTTTCATGGATATTGGTAGCCTTTACTCGATTTTGAGCTCGGTTCTAATAAGCTTTCATGGAGTAAATAAAAAAAAAACAGCCTTCAGCACTTTTAAGTGAAACTAAACCCACGGTGTAAAAGTATAGACTTGTAGAAAGGGGTTCTCGTTTTTAAAAATAATGTGATCATTTTTGAGAACATCATTGGGGTTCATATTAGTTTAGGATACATTGTTCGTAAATTTGAGATCATGAATCTTATCATTTGTGGAAATGATTGAGAGAAAAAATAAAGCATCGTGACAGTGATTTCGTATCAGTAGACGATAGAAATGATATCCCTCCATTGATCCACGTGAAACCTAGAACGTGGTGTAATTTAAATGTGTGATCCATAGCCAGTAGTGAGGGTGTGTTTAAGATGTTTGAAGTTACTGAATCTTAAAAGCATGTATGATCTGAGATTTAAAAGAATTTGTTTTTTTAGAAAATTGTTCTCAGAATAAAATGAGAACGTACATTTATTTGTTTTCGAGAGTTTCATTTTTGACAGTACTCACAAATGAGATTTCACTGCGACTATATGTAATAATTACAGACAGTCAAAGGAGAAGATTTTTTTTTATTATCAGGGTGGAGAGACCCAACTTTCGCGTGTGTTTACAGGTTCATGGCTTATTCAGAAGTGCGCAATAACGCATCGAATTGGAGTAGTCGAACAGATCACTTGGCCTTCGAGAACGTTCCAGAATCACGACTTGGTGCTATCAGTGGGTGTATGAAGTATGAAGCAATCTTGCGGTTTTATTTCAAAGGTCCATTTTTATCTAAATGAGACAATATTCCCACTACTTAAAAATTGTAACATTGTGTACCTTTTGTCAACCTAATTTGTTTGTAACCTTGGGAATACTTCTTTTACATTATGCCCGATAAAATCCTAGCTCACATTTTTACGAGTTTCATTACTAACAGCTCACTTTTTATACATCCCGTTCTATTCCTAACAAATTCTTTACCACTACTTCCTGAATCCCCCAACTCTGAATTTCAAATATCCTCAACCCCCCTCCCCCCCTAAATATCCGAAAAGAATCCCTCTCCGAGACAACAGTAACGATAACTTCCCCGTTCCAAGATGAAGATGCAAGCGGGGAAGATAACAATTGCTCTCTGTGACAAAATGGGTGCATGTCAGTGTGTGAGCTCCTTATTAATGGGCTGTCTGACGCAGAGGGCCGGCCAATCTCGAAAGCAGTGCTAATTGCAAATCCGTGGAGAAAGCCACTTGCGGTGAGACATGCAAGGGAGCTTGAGGACTTGGAGGTTTGGGGAGCTTGCTGATTGACAGCGGGGAGATCGAATCGACACATGAAAGTTTAGGTTCGTTTGTTGGGTTAAAATTAGTTTAATTGTTCGGATTAAATGATGGTTGGGGTTTTGAAGGTAAAAGTTTGGATGTAGTTGTTTTGGTTTATTTTCGATTTCAATTCTTTGTTCATTTGAAAATATGGTATAGCATTAGAAATTAAAAATCCATAATAATTTAAGCATCTATTTGATATTTTTATTGAAAAAAAATAACTGGTATTACGATCCGATTTTATTAATTTAAAAAGAAAATATGTCGTATATCACTTACAAAAAAGCCCAGTAATTATATATTTCATAATGTGATGTAGAGTAATTTTTCTTTGTACACACGAAAACAAAGCTTTAAAAAACAATCAGATAAACTGAGTAGCGGCTGCATTTACATATATAATTACTAGTTTCAACACAACTCATAAAATGTAACATATTTTAATTGAAATTTAAGTATTTTGTACCGTCTTCAGATGTTGATTTCTACTTTCTTATTTAAGATTTTTAAAACATATTCCACATACGTATCTTAATTTTAAACTTGTGTGAGACATGCAAGGGAGCTTGAGGACTTGGAGGTTTGGGGAGCTTGCTGATTGACAGCGGGGAGATCGAATCGACACATGAAAGTTTAGGTTCGTTTGTTGGGTTAAAATTAGTTTAATTGTTCGGATTAAATGATGGTTGGGGTTTTGAAGGTAAAAGTTTGGATGTAGTTGTTTTGGTTTATTTTCGATTTCAATTCTTTGTTCATTTGAAAATATGGTATAGCATTAGAAATTAAAAATCTATAATAATTTAAGCATCGATTTGATATTTTTATTGAAAAATAACTGTATTACGAACCGATTTTATCAATTTTAAAAGAAAATATGTAGATATCATTTACAAAAAAGTCCAGTAATTATATATTTCAAAATGCGATGTAGAGGAATTTTACTTTATACACACAAAAACAAAGCTTAAAAGAACAATCAGATAAACTGAGTAGCGGCTGCATTTACATATAGTATAATTACTAATTTCAACACAACTCATAAAATGTAACATATTTTAATTGAAATTTAAGTTTTGCCTTCAGATTGTACCGCCTTCAGATGTTGATTTCTACTTTCTTATTTAAGATTTTTAAAACATATTCCACATACGTATCTTAATTTTAAACTTGTGTGAGACATGCAAGGGAGCTTGAGGACTTGGAGGTTTGGGGAGCTTGCTGATTGACAGCGGGGAGATCGAATCGACACATGAAAGTTTAGGTTCGTCTGTTGGGTTAAAATTAGTTTAATTGTTCGGATTAAATGATGGTTGGGGTTTTGAAGGTAAAGTTTGGATGTAGTTGTTTTGGTATTTTCGATTTCAATTCTTTGTGCATTTGAAAAGACTGCATAGCATTAGAAATTAAAACTCTATAATAATTTAAGCATCTATTTGATATTTTTATTAAAAAAGTTTCCGTATTTCGATTCGATTTCGTAATTTTCAAAAGAAAATATGTTGTTTATAACTTACAAAAAAGCCCAGTAATTATATATTTCATAATGTGATGTAGAGTAATTTTTCTTTGTACACAAGAAAACAAAGCTTAAAAAACAATCAGATAAACTGAGTAGCGGCTGCATTTACATATATAATTACTAGTTTCAACACAACTCATAAAATGTAACATATTTTAATTGAAATTTAAGTATTTTGTACCGTCTTCAGATGTTGATTTCTACTTTCTTATTTCAGATTTTTAAAACATATTCCACATACGTATCTTAATTTTAAACTTGTGTGAGACATGGAAGGGAACTTGAGGACTTGGAGGTTTGGGGAGCTTGCTGATTGACAGAGGGGAGATCGAATCGACACATGAAAGTTTAGGTTCGTTTGTCGGGTTAAAATTAGTTTAATTGTTCAGATTAAATGAGGGTTGGGAAGGTAAAGTTTGGATGTGGTTGTTTTGGTATTGGTTTATTTTTAAATTCAATTATTTGTTCACTTGGCAATATTGTTTATTATTAGAAGTTAATAAACTTTCATAATTTAAGCTTCTAGCAGATATTTTTAATGAAAAAATGAACAGTATTTTGATCTGATTTTATCATTTTAAAAGAGAATTTGTCATAATACCGCTTTTAGAAAAGCCCAGTAATTATATTTTTAATATGTAGTTTCACAATAAGCGATATACATTTCCCAGTGTAAGCGGACCTAAAACTTTTAGTGTTTATCCTTACACTCTTAAAACGAACGAGCGATTTTAACTCAGTCTGATTAATTTTCACTCCTCCAGTCTGGAAAATGCACTTCTCCTTTTGGAGTGGATCCTCTGTGTGTTAAACCTCCGACAGGATCACTCCAAGCGAGTGATTTTAACTCGGTCTGAGTTACTATTCATTCCTTTCCAGTGTCGAAAATGCACTTCTCCAACTGGAGTGGATTTCACTCTTTTGTTTTAAGAGTGTATCTTTTCGGGAACTTTACAATACTTTTTGGCCGAAAGTTTTTGTGCAGATTAGATTAAAATTTGTTTTCTTGTATTGGTCAACAAAACTATTCTTTACAACAATGACTTAAACTCAATCACGCGCGATATATAAGAAGCTTAGAATGCATATGAGATGCAGTCGCATTCATGCTTCCTTAAAAATAAATCACAGTACGAACCACAACAATACCTCATTAAAAAATCTCATTTCAAATTAAACAACAATGAAAGTAAAATCTATCATAATTGGAAAGGGAATTTCAAATACATCGAAGAAGAAGAAGAAAAAAAAATGAGGTTGCAAAAACAGTACCTAAAAAAAGAATAAAAAAGGAGCACGACCAAATAATGTCGTATCCCTCCAAACTAGCATATTAAAGGAATCTAATCCCCGTCCTCCCTTTAAAAAAACTTCATTACGGGAGTTCCAATTAGAGAAGGAACTCTAAGCAATTGACGAAGAGTTCTTGTTCCTTTCTCAAAGAGCTTGTTAGCTTAGAACTCAACCGTCTGTCTGATGAGGCGCATCGAATTGAACTGCAGGTAAGCTGACGCAGCCGGAAAGTCCAAGTGGCTTTCGACGGACGCCCGAAGCAGTTTTTTGTTCCCTTTGATTTCACTTTATCTCTTCGATCCCTAATGCTGAATATTTACCGAGACCCGTAGATATCGAGGAAAGGGGGGGCACTCCAAGGTTTCTGACTCATGGATTTTTCTTTTTAGCATAAAAGTTATACAGAAGTCAGCCGCCCCGGTGGCTCAATCGTTACGATGCTGGCCTTTGGAGCTGCTGGGGTCGGGTTCGAATCCCGGTCAGGCATGGATGTTTGTGACCGTCAATGAATGTTGTTATTTGTCTATGTGTTTGTGTCGTCCTTCTTTGTGTGTCTCTTGTGACTGTCTCTTCTGGCGATCTGGGTAATGGGCTATAAAGACTACGCTCTCCCTTCTAGAGGGCGCAATCACTGTCATTTGTCCTATACAGAAGTCAATAATATATAGAATTTTAGCCGCCCCGGTGGCGCAATCGTTAAGACTCTAGCCTTTGGAGCTGCTGGGGTAGGGTTCGAATCCCGGTCAGGCATGGATGTTTGTGACCGTCAATAAATGTTGTTATTTGTCTATGTGTTATTCATTTCTTTGTGACTGTAAAAATTCTTTCTGTGTCTGTTCCACTTGACGAAAGCTAATAAGCGGCTCTCTGAACAAGCACACAAGCTGGAATATATATGTACTATACCATACCATACTTTATAGAATTTTATGCTTACACAGTTAAACATTTTAAGTTTTGAAAATTTTTGTAGCTGCAACTATTATTTGGAGCGTTATTTTACCATTTTTGCGGTTTATCAAAGTTAGTGTTTTACCAAAAAATAGGTAAATTTATGCACCAAGTAGTGGTGGCAGCTAGAAAGTACCGGGATTTTGGTTGAATCTTGCATCAAACTTTTTAACTGTGTATTATACAGTGCGTGTTTCTGTAAAGCTATTAAAAACTTATATACATAGTTTTGAACAACTATTTATTTTGCTTTTGGTATTCTAACACCGTCACAAGTTACCTTTATACTGAGCCTTAACACCCTTTATTTCCTTAACCTCTTTCATAATTAATGATAAATATTTACAGAGACCCGGTAGATACATTCTAAAAATACGAGTGCTCAAAATCGACGAAATTTTCCTTAATTTTGACGATTCCGTTACTGGCAAATGCTCCGAGTTTTCGTTTCCTCAAAGTGAGGAAATTTGAATCGTCATTTTTATGGGGATTTGAATGTCGTCTAATCTAAAGAAATATTTCGTCACTTTTGAGCATGTGAGTACAACAATGAAATTCAGTTTCCTCAAAATCAAGATACAGAATCGTCAAATCACGATCGTTAAAGTGAGGATTCGCGTTTACTCAAAAGTCACGTGATAGTTTGACGAAACAATCCTCAAAATTAACGAAATGAGGCTTGAGGATTCATGGATCGTCAAAAATGAAAGTGTTATTTCTGAGAGTGTATCAAGAAGGGGAAGGAACTTCAGTTCTTGTGACTCATGGATTTCGTTACACTTCTTTTTTTTAGTATAGAAGTAATTCATAAATAAATGACAAATAAAATTTTATTTACTTTACCGTGTGTTTCATCAAAGTTCTTATTGACTTACACTTTTTGTTTTAAAAAACTGCTAATTTTACTTGTGCATATTTGAACCTAAAGACGTTTACCTTCGAACATAAAATAAGCATAATTTGGATTAATTTAACTTCTTCGCGATCTCTAATGCCGAATATTTACTAAATTCCGTTGATATTCAAAGAGGAGAAGACATATTAGTAAGTAAATAGTAATTCATAAAAAAATAATGTATAAAATTTTATTTACTTTACCTTGTGTGTTTCAATAAAGTTATAATTGACTTAAACTTTTTGTTTTAAACAATTACTAATTTTACTTTTGCATATTTAAACCTAAAGACGTTAACCTTTAAGCTATAACCTTTATATAACATAATTTGATTTAATTTGCATTCAATAGTCAAGAACATATAAAGCATTTTTAATTACTTAATCGTATGTAGAAGAAGGAAAGAACTTCCAATGCTTCTGGACAATAAATTTTATTTAAATTAAATACTGGAAATGAATTATTTTTAAAAACTATTTCTGACAAATTTGTTACCTATAAGTTGTTAAAATTGCCATTTACACACTCAGAAGGTGCCTTTTTAAAAGAAATGTGTACTTATGGTTAAAAGACAGCTTATACCTAATACCGTCATAAATTATAAATATAGTCTTCCTGTAGGATTTTGTCACTATTTTGAATTTCTAGATAAGTATTGTTGTTGTTGACTTATTCCTCTTGGTCCAGCCGCAGGCTAGACCAAGTCAATGAGCGCGAAAGTCTTCAAGAAATCATACACAAGAAGGGGACTAGATTATTATTTTCTTTTTTCACTAGCTAAGTATACAAAGGACATATATCAACAAATAAAAATAACCTTGCTTAGTCGTCTCGGTGGCTGAATGGTTAGTGTACTAGCCTTTGGAGCTGCTGAGGTCGGGTTCGAATCCCGGTCAGGCATGGATGTTTGTGGCAGTCAATAAATGTTGTTATTTGTCTATGTGTTATTCATTTCTTTGTGACTGTAAAATTTCTTTCTGTGTCTGTCCCACTTGACGAAAGCTTATAAGCGGTTCTCTGAACAAGCACACAAGCTGGAATATATATGTATCATACCATACCATACCATAACCTTGCTCCCTAATGTTTGTAAGGTTACCTTAAAATCTGTCATTTTCAAAGTAACTACCTGCTATAAATAAAAAATAAATAAAATTACACAATTCTTTTTTAAACACCACCGCAAAATTCAATTATGCATCTGCTGCAGGTCTAATTACAGTTCTTTAATTATACCCCTCTCAAATCTTTCGGTAAGTACAGACAAGGAAAATTTGACAGAAATAACGAGGAAATATCCTGTAACTCTAACATTCAAATCGATTTGTATTCTCAACGATAATTTTAAATCAGACAACTTATCTTTAATAATGCATTTCGTTAGAGAAATGGGTTTTCTTAAATTTCAAAAATACACACCGATAATAAACCGTTTTAAAATGGGAATATAAAACTAAAAATAGTAAAATATTCATTTTATCAATCTTTTGTCAGAGGAAAATGTTTCTAGTTTAGATTGTTGATGCAATTTTTATTTATAAATAATTTCCCAGATGATTAAAAATTCTGTGAATAAAATTGCCAAAATTCTCACAAGAAAAAGCTTTACTTTGAAATAAAAATAATATTTAGAAAACCATTCTTGTATATAGTTAAAAAGATATTTATCGCTTTTATTTGATAACATGGTTGACAAAATTAATTTGAAATAAACTGCATTACAAATTCAAAATGAATATTTTGTATATAACGTTGAAAATTGAATATCTCTGCATCTTAAAAATTCCGATTTGCAAACTTACACGTTAAATGGTCAAATTATATTAAATATTGCTTCGAATATTCTTCTTAGCGAGAAAATAACAACCTTAAAAAAGAAAATCACTGTTTAACAATTTGAAGAAAGCGCCGTAGTTACAAATTGGAGATATTTATGATTCAAGATGCAATATCACAATTCCTAAGGAAATTTCCATTGCGTGCATTAAAATATAAATTTCTATCAGAAGTGCAAATACAATGTTTACTTATTTTTAAAAATATATTTTTCAATATTATTTCTGTAAAAGAATTTTATTTAACGTAAATTTTCTTGATGAAATTATCTTTAAAAAGCCCTATGTCGTGAAATAAAATTAGTTTTTATCATATAAAATCCAGTCTAGTTTAAGGAATACAAACGCAGTAACGAATACACAACACATAAAAAAACTAAAACAAAATATTTTCTTCTTCTCTTTGACAAAGGAATAATGTTCGTGTATTATTCATCTTTAGGAAATAAACTATCTATCCAATTTTAGTCAGTGTTATAGTTGAAACAAGTTAGGTTATACTTTAAAATAAAACCGGTTTTCAGACTTTTTAAAGTTAGATATTATAATGAGAGGAAAAATAATTTATAAAGCAGAATTGCATTTTCTAAAAGTATAGTTAAAGTTTTAGTAAATTTTCGAAAGATTTTATGTCAATTGTTACTCTTATATAAAGTCGTTGAGGAATTTATCGTCTTCAATTAACTTTCTAAAACACTTTAAAATCCAATTTATGTTGTATTTAAGCTTAAAAATCTTTGAAACAGTGTACGCTTTTAATATATGTTTTTCATAAAAACACTAAATTTTAATAAAAAAATGCCGAAATATTTACTTTTAAATTTAATTTGCAGCTATTAGATACAAATAAAAATTTTAGTTATTGAAAAAATGAAACTGACATACATAACAACAAAATTTTCATCTTTACACCTTAAAATTTACCACTTTAGCGAGCATTTCCTAATGAAACTTTGTCCAAATGCACTAGAAGCTTTTTTCTTCTGAAATACCTCCCAAAACGAACCAAATCAATCACGCTTCCACAGTCCCAAAGAAAACACGGTAATTACACCCAACCCTACTCTTCGATAAAGGCATTGATGGAAGCACAGCAGTATTATCCGTTCACAAAACTTTCCAAAACCGATTTTGAAGTTGACACTTATCTCTTAATTTCAGAAGGCATATAATTAGATGAAAATCACTAAAAACTGCAGTTTTTTAATAATTTTACACCAACTCACCGCACGGCCATTTGCGTCTTTACTAAAAATTACTTTGTTTCCAGCTACAGGTCAGTGCCCACAGCTCCCCTCCCACACACACCGATGGCGAGATACAAGGGGTGGTGGCATTGCCCGGGGTGGCGGGATTACCCCTCCATCCCCTACACCTTAAAATTTACCATTTAAGCGAGCATTTCCTAATTAAACTTTGTCCCAATGTACAAGAAGCTTTTTTCTTCTGAAATACCTCCCAAAAAACGAACCAGATCAATCACGCTTCCACAGTCCCGAAGAAAACACGGTAATTACACCCAACCCTACTCTTCGATAAAGGCACTGATGGAAGCGCAGCAGTATTATCTGTTCCCAAACGTTCCAAACCGATTTTGAAGTTGTCACTTATCTCTTACTTTCAGAAGGCCCCAAATTAGACGAAAATCACTAAAAACCGCATTTTTTAAATAATTTTACACCAACTCAGCGCACGGCCATTAGCGTCTTTACTTTTTTCAGCTACAGGTCAGTGCCTACAGCCCCCCTTCCACACACCGCTGGCGAGACACAAGGGGTGGCGGCATTGCCCGGGGTAGCGGGATTACCCCTCCCTCCCCTACACCTTAAAATTTACCATTTTAGCGAGCATTTCCTAATGAAACTTACCTCCCAAAAAACGAACCGAATCAATCACGCTTCCACAGTCCCGAAGAAAACACGGTAATTACACCCAACCCTACTCTTCGTTAAAGGCATTGATGGAAGCGCAGCAGTATTATCTGCTCCCAAATTTTCCAAACCGATTTTGAAGTTGTCACTTATCTCTTACTTTCAGAAGGCCCCAAATTAGACAAAAATCATTAAAAACCGCATTTTTAAAATAACTTCACCGCACGGCCATTAGCATCTTTACTAAAAATTACTTTGTTTCCAGCTACAGGTCAGTGCCCACAGCTCCCCTCCCACACACACCGCTGGCGAGATACAAGGGGTGGCGGCATTGCTCGGGGTGGAGGGATTACCCCTCCCTCCCCTAAACCTTAAAATTTACCATTTAAGCGAGCATTTCCTAATGAAACTTTGTCCAAATGCACAAGAAGCTTTTTTCTTCGCCAATACCTCCCAAAAAACGAGCCAAATCAATCACGCATCCGTAGTCCCGAAGAAAACACGGTAATTACACCCAACCCTACTCTTCGATAAAGGCATTGATGGAAGCGCAGCAGTATTATCTGCTCCCAAAACTTTCCAAACCGATTTTGAAGTGGTCACTCATCTCTTAATTTCAGAAGGCCCAAAATTGGAAGAAAATCACTAAAATCCACATTTTTTAAATAACTTTACACCAACTCACCGCACGGCCATTAGCGTCTTTACTTGTTTCCTGCTACAGGTCAGTACCCCACAGCCCCCCTCCCACACACACCCCTGGCGAGATACAAGAGGGGGCGGCATTGCTCGGGCTGGAGGGATTACCCCTCCCTCCCTTAAACCTTAAAATTTACCATTTTAGCGAGCATTTCCTAATGAAACTTTGTCCAAATGCACTAGAAGCTTTTTTCTTCGCAATACCTCCCAAAAAACGAACCAGATCAATCACGCCTCCACAGTCCCGAAGAAAACACGGTAATTACACCACCCAACCCTACTCTTCGATAAAGGCAGCAGTATTATCTGTTCCCAAAACTTTCCAAACCGATTTTGAAGTTGTCAGTCGAGTCCCGATGATTTCCAAACCGCCTCGAGATCGTTTCTCGTAATGAGCCTAAGTGATTAGAAAATTTTCGCCCAGGAAGTATTGTTCATCGGCGATTTGGTAAAGGTATCGACCGGATCCGTTTCAAAGACATTTGGTTTGAATTGCTGAGTGAGTCGCTTTCTACTTTTTGCAGATTTCTCCCTTCTCAAAATGAAAGATATTCATGACGCTGAATGAGAGTGCTCGGGGAGGAGAAATTTGGGTTATTTTGAAGGGATGTGCAGCTTTGCGTTGCTGTGTTTTTTTGACTTGGGTTGTTGGTTGGCTGGTAGACATATATATTCAGGTTTGGTGCTTGGTCAGAGACCTTATGAACGTTCGTCAAGTAAGACAGACCCAACATACATACATATCAGTAGATCCATCTAATTTTTAAGGACAGAGGTTAACTAGAGAATCCCCTGAATTTACTTGGCACCCCCAGATGTATTGATTTGGTATGGGAACTTGGAGGATTTTGTGACCCAGACGGATTTAACGTGCATCAGTCATCATTAGCGTACACGGGGGTCTTCGGAAGGCAGCGCTATTCAAACTCGCAACCTTAGGGATGCTAGTCAAAGACTTTATCGACTAGGCTATGCCGACCATGATTTTTGGTGCTTTTTAAAAGTTTTGGTTGGGTTAAACGTCTCCGGCTGTAAGTATCTCACTCTTCAAATGCAGAATTAATGCTGTTATGTGCGTCTTGTAATTGTGTAGTGAAGTTTTTAAAATAATGTACAACACAAATTAATAATACCGTAAGCTTGCCCGTAAAGGGTAATTTCAGTCTGTAAGTATAATTAGAATATTTATTTTATAATTATAATAAAAAATAATAAACTATTTTTTCCTTTCAATGTTATAATCATGATTTCTAATAAGGCAGTTGCTTCAATTCGTTAATTTAAATCAGTATATTAAAAGTATACATAAAAGTTTTCCATCTAAGCAATGTAAAAGGTTAACCATTAAATTCAAGCACCAGTTGAGTCTGAAAAAGCCATTTAGTTTAAAACTATAAACAATAAAATAAACTTTTTTTGACAATTCAATGTAAAGCTAGTATAATACGCAAAAACCAGTTTGCTAAACTTTTGCAGTAAACATATGCAATGCAATCAAGTAGGTTTGTAACAATAACTGTCAGCTAGAACCACTTCCATGCATGATTTAAAAACCTAAGAAACAAAATAATTTATTATTATACATTTCTAGTTCTTTTTAAATTACATTTTCTTCTTATTTCTTATTTCTTTCTTATAGTTCTTATTTTAACTATAAAAAAAACTATTGAATTTAAATGAACTCTCTTGTTTTTCAAATGACGATTATTTCGCTTAGTTTTTTCAAAGTTTAAAATGAAATTTTAATTAATTTTTTAGTGATGTTTGGGATGTACCTTTGGGATGCAGCCTTGCCTTGAGTTTTTACTCCAACAAACAAAAAACTCAAAAAATCAGTTTGTCTCAGCTTTGTTTTTTTAAACAAAATAATCTTAATTGCATACACTATTTCAGGATATTTTTCATTTAATTAATTTTCAAAAAGCCTTAACGTTGTTTATAAACCTTTGTGTTACAACTCTTTGATTCTGATTTAAAAATTTTCTTTTTACTTTATGTATATTTTCACGATTTTTCTTCATATCTTTATTTACTAATACAAAAAGCAACCTCTGTAAAGAAAGAATACAGCCAATTAAAAGTTTTATTAAACCATAGGGTGCTGTAAAACTCAAAGAACAACCCTTTTCTGTTTATTTAAAAAAACAATCTAAAAAAAGTTATTGCTATTTCTTGTAGATGCCCAGGAAAACTTGCCTGTATTACTTGAAAATGAACAGTTTGAATTGCAGATTACGACGCTCTTGCGGTTTCAAGGGAGAGCTTTAATTTTAAAGGATATCGCCAGCGAGGTTGCCAAGAGAGCTGTTAAATATTTCAAATAAAAATCTATGGGACGTTATAAAAAACGGAACTTGTCGATTTCGGTCCCGGTATCTCTGCAAGCCCCCACACATTTGAATAATTCATATTTCAAAAATAACTGCTCAGTGAGTTTTTTTAATTAACTTTCTTGATATAAACTATATTTGACAATATTATTTAAATAGTGTGGAAGTTAATGTCGCAATAGCTGTTTAGTTGAAGTCGTAATATCAGTTTTAATATTTGTCCATTTTAACTAAGCTGCACTTCGATACGGATTACAACTTAGAGAGAAAGTATTTATAACAAATAAGGTTTCAAAAAAATAATGTATCGGCATAATATTATGTCATAGACATTTCCCATTATAGTTAAATAAATGATTCAAAATAGATCCCTCCAAAACATAAAATTTAAAGTGTGCGTAATTGAAAAATAGTTATAATTAATACATACTACATTGTAACTGATTTATAGAACTGATGTTTTAATGCAAGCAATACGTGATTTATTTAAATTAATATTTTGTCACGCTAACAAATAGTGATACTGCTTTGTACAAGGTTAATTTATTTAATTGAGAATTCTGTTTTATTAAGTCTATAAATTTGTTACTATACTTCCAAAAAGTACATTTAAACAATTATATTAAAAATAATATAATAAATAACCCATTTAATGTTGTAATATAAACATGTTTATCAAATTTCGATAAATATTGGCATCCACATGAATTAAAATTGCATAAAAATCAATTATTAAGCGAACGATAATTGCCTTACATCAAGTATGTCTTAACTAATTAATAAACTATATTTTCGCGTGATATTCTACTGTTACTTTAGTGCTGTATTAAAATGAAAGTGATGCATTGTGTGTCTAATGCCGAATAACACTGTAAATGTAAGTAATAAAGTTATGGATAAATTTTCAAAACTATATTGCTATGGATTTTTATAACCGTACTGCACAGTAATAATTTATTTATGCGAGATTTCATTTTATTGACTAATAAATAAATTATGTTATCTCGTACTAAGAAACAGTAAAAAAAATCGATTTAAAAATAGAAATCGGGAATTATTTTCCTCACACATAGGTGATAATCTTATTTTTTTCGCCGAGTCGTATTATTTTCAAACTGTCTTTCATAAAATAAAGGAAACACAAAAAAAAAACTCTTTGAATGACATTTTTATGAAATTGTTAGCGATAATTTTGATACAAATTAGAAGTTTGTAATGTATTTATAGGATCTGAATGTATGTATCGAATAATTTCAAAATCACAATTTTAAATTATTTTTAAAGGAAAAATATATTCTGAGATAGTAAAAGCAATAGAATAAGGCTTTTAAAGAAGTAATCAATAAATGATCTTATTTATTGGGTCAAAGAGTGATAAAAAATAATTATAACTAAAAATAATAATATTTAAAGTGCACATTTGGTCTGTTATTAGTCAAAACTAATGTTGTGTAATGTAGTGCTATTATTTAATTTATTAATAAGTGTCTGTTAAAGCTTAAAAATTATACAAAATTGAAAAAAAAGTCTATCGCATAGCTTGCGTCAAATAACAGCTGACCGATGCAAAAAAATATTTTTAGCATGCAAATTAGTTACATTGTAGTATATTTGAGCTGTTATTAGTTAAAACTAAAGTAAAGTTATTATTTTATTTGTAAAGGAGTGTCTGCTATATAAAGTTTAAAAATTATACAAAATTGAAAATAGCCTATAACACAGCATGCGTTACCATAAATATATACTATCACATTGCAATTAGACCTCCAAATACCCAATCATACAATCCCAAGTTATTCCCCACTGTGGTCTTTCGGACGCATTGGCCAAACATGGTTAAGTGTCCACCTATGCGATAACAATAACACGCTTCATAAACGGATCTGAAAGCAGAATATGGTACTACTTACAGGGGTTGAATGGGTTATCTGGGAAGCTGATAGTTCAGTCCACTGAGCAAGGACTGCTACAGGTCAATACGGCCTATTCTTCAGATAACCCTGTTATTGTTCTTATAAGAAGGTGGACTTATACCGATAGATCTTAACCGTAAAGAAAATATTGGTATGAGAATATTATTATCGAATAAAATGTTGGATTTATTTGTGTAGGTGCAAATTGGTGTATTTATTTTCAAGTTTTAGGTGAGAGTTTTTAAATTGAGATGTTTTTATTAGTGATGTGATAGGTTAAAAATTTTTTTGGAAATTTTTATAATTTTATTTTATAAGTGTAACGTTTTAGTCATATTAACCGAAAAAAATAATAAAGTATTATTTCATTTATTATGTACTTTTCATTCGTGTAATCTGTATTCATATATCTTTTTTACAATTATTGGTAACTATTGGATAAAACACTATTGATACAATACATTTCTAAAGTATTTCTTAGAAAAAGAATGAATCAAAATGTAAAGAATTAATAAAAACATATAAAATAATGCATCATGAAAAAAAATTAAAAAAAAAAGAACAAAAATGTTTTCAGATGTTTCTCTAATCTCTATGCTTCATTTTAAAAAATCATCTTGAAGTTAGAGCCATTCCCCAAACACAAATAAAAAAGCAATATACTTGTCTTAAATTATTTTTGAAAAATAATTAAAAAAGGATTAATTTTTAATAACGACTCAACTTTAATCATTGCATTCAGCAGCTAAATTTAGAAACAAAACGATGGAACAAAAACAACCATCCAATCTACTTTAATCCAAAAGAAAAATTAATTGGATGTGCCTCCTAAATCAATTCCATTACAATCACAAAAACAAATTCTTCCATAAATTCTAATTTCGAATCAAACTCCCCAACCTCCGCATGCCTCTTTGGAACGAAAATTGTGTCATGTCTGACTCGTTCCATTTGTATAATTCCTCAATTAAATTACAACTGCGTAATTATATCACAAAGCTTAATGGATGGACATACTTCCAATGCCATCGTCAGCAAATGAATGTGACCGTACCTAATGTCCGTCTGGTGCTCAAGTCCTAATGGGGTTGGGGATTCAAAGAAAGATGCAAGATTTGGGTACATTTTCAAAAGCAGGGGTGGTTTAGAGTTTGTGATGCTTCCGGTTGACATTTTCCAGCTTTTTGTTATCGAGATTTAACGTAGCCGATAAACACCTCGTTGTTTTGAACTGATGTCTGAGAACAGGTACCTATTTGAATATCCGAATAAGCTGGAAGCAGGAAGAGATTTAACTTGCTCCGTATTCACAAACTTGTTTTTTTGTTACATTAAAAAACATAGAAAAATGACAATCATGCTTGTGAGAATTTCTAAAGAAGCTGCTTATTTTTATTTTAATTATAAGTATAGTTGAAATTTTTAATATTTTAAATTATTACTTTTTAATTGATTTAATTATTAATTCAAACAAAGTTATACTAGTTAGTTAATAGTTAGATAGCTCATTAACATAGATAATTAAGAATATTTGCCGAGCAAAACTGAGATTTCTGCTTCAGTTTAACTGAATAAACAAAATATACGACAAATGAAGACCACAGCCCTACACAATTTATGAAAAACAAATTAAGTTGAGAAACAAAACGAATTAATTTTTTTGAAACTAAGTGGCATTAGTGTTATTCTTCAAATCGTCGTTGATTGGTTAAGTCATCCCAAACCTAATCAAACAATCTAATATTATCCAAAGTTAATGGCTTAACATAATTTCGACGTCACTCTGAAGCCATTTACCTAACACCAGAGATCTTAATGACGCTTGTGATTTCAAGAAAGATGCAGAACTTTGAAAAGCGCCCGTGCCGCGGCCCATATAACAACACCTAATGGCCTTCCCGACACATTAACTCAAGTATATGCCTGCTCTGGAGGTGCGAAAAGTAACAGATTTACGTCCCTTCCAAAAACAAACACAAAAAAATTACCCCTTGGCGCCATGGGTCTTGGCTAAGACTTCTGCTGTTTAAAAGTGTTGGATATTTATCATAAAGTTGAGAACTGTTGTACGAAAGTTTTGGATGGAGTTAGTTGAAGTAAGAGGTTATATTCTGCTTTTTCTTTGGATTCGGGTTGCGGCTGGGTTAAGTGGAATTTAAACAACAAGATTGTTAGTGGACGAGCAATTTGGGAGGTGTGGGTTGCACTTAGTCGGGGAAATTTTCCGCTGGGTTTATGGGAAATAGTGGGAATTTTCTTGTTAGTTGCCAGATGTTTTTACTGATTTAGAGAACGCATTGTAAGCTAACATTATATTCTTGGTCGTATGACAGCGTTGTAGTTGTTTGTGACAATTAACAACTTTTCAAAAGTTTACATTAAGTTTAATTCAAAAAGTTTTATATTCGAATTCTCTAAACAATTGAAACTAAACAAAATGTTCAATATACTTTGCCCTAGTTTGCAGCATAGATTTCGATAAAATAATACGAACCGTATTACTATAACTGTTAATGTTTTCACTGGCAAGCAGAATTTAAATTATTATTAAATATAATGATTTTGATTTCATGAAATAGTTTGAAGTCTCATTTTTAAAATATACTAGTTTTAGTATTTTATCGTTATGGTAACAAAGCTTTCAATTCCATGTCTAATAATTCAATCAATTGTATTTTTTATGCAACACTTTTTAATGCTTCGTTATTGAAACTATTTTTTTTACAATTTAAGCTTAAGTTGTGGTCTTAAAATCTAGGTTAATTAAGCTATTAATTTATTGCCTAAATTATTACTAAATTGCTAAAATAAATATCATGGTTAAATTAAACTTAAAACAAATAGAATAGCAAATTAAAACTAAAAATAAATGGTAAATTAATTGAAAATTTAAAATATTACAACTTTTTATATGGTTTATATTTAGTAGCAGATTTTATTTTATTTCAAACCTAAAAACACCATGCATAAATGAACTTACATAACATCAATACACAGACTTTATATAAAACATAAAAATTTATCAAAATAGAAAGAAACCTACATAATCTTCCAAATTTTCTTTACTGAACTTTTTGGCAGAACAATATTTATTTTCGTAACAAGCATAGTTATATATTTTTAAAACTCCCAAAAACGAGAAAACTTATTCTATACTAGAAATTTATTGCTCTTTTTCATTTAATTACTACACAAGGCGCAGTATAATTGACTATGAACCAAGACAGAAATAAAATTTAGATAACTAAGTTCTTCTGCCAGGCAGACAGTAATCAGCTTTCTTTGGTGCAGTAAAAACCTCAAAAACTCGATAAAGAGAAAATTACCATACAAATTTAATGAGCAGAGTCTTCAGTAAACTCTGTCTAGGGTATTATATTGAGGCTTAAAGAAACTTTTGCTTTTCATATACTATATTGTTTTTATTTTTGAAGCCACGATATCATGAAAAAGTTAGGATTACGCCTAAAAGAAAAAAAGAAGCTTAAAGGCGTTCATTGTTGCTTATGCATTTTTAATTAGTTTGAAAAATAAGTCTGTCAACTTCAAAACAATTTAAAAAAGTTATTGTGGTAAATAATATTTTTAAATAAATCAACAGCTGTAGACTGTTTTTGATTCAATAGCGTAGGAAAAATTTTATCACTAACAAAAAAAGCGTAAACATAAATAAATTTGAAAACAAATTTAAGGATTTATTGAAAGCTGTTTATAAAAATAAAAAGATTATCTATACAAAATGCGAACGAACCAAATGCTTTTAATCAAAAATTAAAAATATATGATAAATCAAGAAAATTTTCTGCAAAAAAAGTGTTAAATATTGCTATCATTACCTCTAACATATCAAAATATACATTATTTAAAATGAAGCTTGCATTGTGTTTCTTGTGTCATTTGTACAATTCCATTTTTTTGTTAATAAATAACATAATGCAATTTTTTTAGAAAAAATTCTAAGCATAATTTTGTTGTATTAATGTCAATTTTGCAATCAGTATTATAAAATTACATAGTAGGCTACATAACCGCAGAGTTAGAATAAACATTGATTGATTGATTTGAGTTAGTTTATGAAACTCAAGACTTAGGAGTATGGTAGCTATTCTTATAATTTCGCTGTGTAAGTTTCCTAACCCCAAAACTTTCAGATTACTTTAATTTTTATAGACAGAACTTAATTTAAATTTAATACCTTGTCTTTTTTAAGTTGTTTTATGTATAAAACGTGGGCCCATGTATTGCTAAAATATCTGTTGACTTATAAACGTTGAGCCTGTACAACCAAAACGTCTGACGAATGTAGATGGAGTGCACGTTAAATAAGGTCCAAAGTCTCGACGCCGCCTATGATGATTGCGTTGCGTTCCTGCTCAGGTGTCGACTCGTCACATGGCTGTGGTTCTAAATTACGACGCCGGTAGATAACAACTCTAACCCCTTACCTAACCCCTAGTATTGCACCATAGTTTAGTTTGAATTTCGTCGCACTAGAGCTACACGAGAGCTATCGGCGACGGGCGTCGTATTTTAAAACCACATTCAAGCAAATAGCTGACACCTGAGAAGACACCCAACGCATCCGTTAAGAGTATTATAACACAAATAAGTTTCTTAGTTCCTTTTTTGTTGATACGTTACATTCTATAACAAAACTTATCGAACACCCTTTTGACGTTAGTTGCTCAATCAAACAGTCTCAGCTGTCCTAAAAATACTTATTTCCCATCACTTCGATAAGAGACAAAACTCGTCAAATCGGAATCGCCCAAAAAAGGACCGCGGTGCATGCATGAGCTAAAGCAAAGGTCGAAAATCATCCGTGAAATATATACAGTAGAGGAAAGATTATCGAGGAATCAGTAGCACAGAGGCCTATCCATGTGGAAGACGGAGATCCGCCTTTATCTAACTCATTTCAAGGGACCACTAAGTTTTACTTTGGCATAGTTGTATACACACTCTCAGAAATAACACGTTCATTTTTGACGATTCATGAATCCTCAAGCCTCATTTCGTTAATTTTGAGGATTGTTTCTTCAAACTATCATGTGACTTTTGAGTAAACGCGAATCCTCACTTTTACGATCGTGATTTAGTGACATTCAAATCCCCATAAAAATGACGATTCAAATTTCCTCACTTTGAGGAAACGAAAACTCGGAGCATTTGCCAGTAACGGAATCGTCAAAATTAAGGAAAATTTCGGCGATTTTGAGCATTCATTTTTTTAGAATGTATCCACGGGTCTCTGTAAATATTTATCATTAATTATCAAAGAGGTTAAAGGAAATAATAGAGTGTTAAGGCTCAGTATAAAGGTAACGTGTGACGATGTTAGAATACCAAAAGCAAAATAAATAGTTGTTTTAAACTATTTATATAAGTTTTTATACACAGTTAAAAAGTTTGATGCAAGATTCCACCAAAATCCCGGTACTTTCTAGCTGCCACCACCATTTGGAGCGTAAATTTACCTATTTTTTGGTAAAACCATAACTTTGATAAACCGAAAAAATGGTAAAATAACGCTCCAAATAATAGTGGCAGCTATAAATTTCCAAAACTTAAAATGTTTAACTGTGTAAGCATAAAATTCTATAAAGTATGGTATGGTATAGTACATATATATTCCAATTTGTGTGCTTGTTCAGAGAGCCGCTTATATGCTTTCGTCAAGTGGAACAGACACAGAAAGAATTTTTACCGTCACAAAGAACGAAATATTTCTTTAGATTAGACGACATTCAAATTCTCATAAAAATGACGATTCAATTTTCCTCACTTTGAGGAAACGAAAACTCGGAGCATTTGCCAGTAACGGAATCGTCAAAATTAAGGAAAATTTCGTCGTTTTTGAGCATTCATTTTTATGAGTGCAGAGTCTCTTGATACTCTTGAGTCGTGACACTTTAAGCTATAAGGCATATCCTGCCACTACAAGAAAGACCGTATCTGAAATTTTGGCTCTTATGAGTTATTTGCATCAAGGAACATAAAAAAGAATAATATATATTATTATCACCCAAAATATTTCAGATAGTTCATAGTTCAATTCGCATATTCAATCAAACTTGCGAATTTACTTTATACTTATGTTAGATGAAACGAGTTTTCATCATTTTCTGAAAACTCAGTTTTTGCAGATACGGTCTTTTTTCTTACAGCGGCAGTATTAGCCTGATGAGCGGCATTTAGGTGTCACCTCTTGCATGCTAGACGAATACTAAACAATCTACGGTAAAGTAATTATTCGGTCGGATAAGGCTAGCATTGGGCTTTTGAGCTGACCGCTACTTCTAGTGAGTCTTAGGTGTAACGATGAATGGGGACCAAGCAAAGAGTTCCATAGTAGAGTAGAGGACCGAGTCGTACTGATATGCCATCGGCTGCCATGGCTCACTACGGAGTCCGAATAGAGTGGAAAAAGTGCTAGTTAATTTATAATTTTGATACTGAGAAAGGAACCAAGGGCAAATGCGGAAGTCGAACCCGCACCCGTTACAGCGCGCGGACTGCTAGAGTTATGGCCTGCGATCCAAACCACTCGGGCATCGGGCCCACCACATGCCTCCCTATATTGTCTCCGTGTTGGTCCATGGTGCTGTTGCCAGAATCAGTCCCTACCCTACTATAGAACTCTCCTTGGGGGCCAAGTGTAGCATGCCACAAGTGTAGTGTTCCAGAAGTTAAGCCAAGTATAATATGCGTTTTGCAAATGTGCCATCCGATTGCCAGTAGCGAGTGGGTGTTTAGGCTTTTCGAAGTTGCTGTTTAAGAACATGCACGATATTAAATATTAGCTTTTAAAGAATGTAACTTATGTTTGAGAATTTCATCTTAACAAATCACATTTGAGATTTCAAAAGATTATTTTTAAGAATTTTTTTTCTCACAATAAAATGAAGACATTCTGATAGTCATTTATGAGAGTCTCATTTGTAACAATTTTCAAGTTTTCGACTTCAACAGATTTACTTATGAGAACAGTGTGCTCACATTATAATGTGGACATATTTGTACTCATTTTTGAGATTTTCCTTTTTACAGTTATCAAATTAGAGATTTAAGCAAGAGTGTTTTTTGAGAACAGTGTTCGCACGATATAATGAGAGCAACCTGGTACTCATGTTAAAGAGTCCCATTTTCAACAGATCATCTTAAGGTAGGCGAGTACCCAAAATTCTAAAATTTTTGTTATTTCTTTAATCTTTTCCAAATTTGGCATAGTGATTTCAAATATAATGAGCAATGCTTTTTAGGCAATTTTTTTATTTAAATATAATTGATTTATTTTAAACGGTGTTTTTCACCTAAAAAAAGGGGTTTACGCCAACACTTCTAGTATAAAAAGTTTTACATTAATTTATCAAACATTTTTTGCAGATAATATTTCAATATATATCTATGCCATAAGCCTCTAACATCTGGTGCAAATATAGTAGTTTAAAAAAAAAATGTTCAAGTGTAAGTTAATCGAAAAAAAAAAATCTTTTTTTAGTTAATTCATGACATTTTTCTTAATAACTTCTTTTCTTGTAATTTGTATGTAACTCTAGAGGGTCATTGCATGTATCAGTTCAAAACGGAGAATTTAACACATAATTAATGTTTATAGGAGGAAAATTCAATGTGGTAGACTTGTTAGCGTAAACCTCTTTTTTTAGTAAAAAAACACCGTTTAAAATAAATTATATTTAAATAAAAAAATGCCTAAATATAGCATTGCTCATTATATTTGAAATCACTATTGCCAAATTTTGAAAAGATTAAAGTAATAGTAAAAATTTTAGAATGTTGGGGAATTTTGGGTATTTGCCTACCTTAAATGAACCCTGTATTATGCCAGTTATAGCTTTGTCAAACCATATTAACTGCCACTCGAAACTCTTAGTCCGAAAAAAAGGTTCTTAATGCTATTCTACCCTCGGAAAACTCGCCTCGCTTTTAGAGAGGAAAAACTTATTTCTTTTGAAGAAAGACTTTTCTTTTAGGTCGTAAGTGTGCCATATTGTGAAGACTCAGCTCCGTTTGTAGCTGAAAGTTCTCAACACAGTATTAAAAGCCCTTTCCGTTCTTCGTTTTTCGACTTTCCAACATAGTATTAAAAGTTTAGAGCTTATTAGCTTAAAAAGGGTCGTTAGTGTGTGATTTGCGATGAAAAGGATGGGGGTTTTCTCGAGAAATGAAAAGGATTATTTTTTCCCTCATAAAAACACTTCTTATCTTTGTTAAATTTTCTTTTCTGGTTCGTGAAAGAAATGGGTGATTTTCTAAAAAGGCAATGCTTTATCAAAAATTTGGCTTAGAACCTAGAAACTAAGATTCAAGTAAAGTTTTTCAGTAAATTTAGTTTGGTGTTTTAAACAATATGTCATTCTTAATTGAAGTTGAAAATATAATTTAATATAAATTTAGTGAGGATTATTTCAAGTCACTTTTTTGAATCAAAATCAACTTATTTTGCGCATTTAACCCTTTCCTTACTGAAACGCCCCAAAACGCCCAAACAACTAAGGATTCGATATTGTTATCCCTATTAAATATTACGTTTAAGCCAAAATCCTTCGTAGCGAAAGGGTTAATTCTTTGATGTTAGTTTCGTAAACATCGTACAAAAAACTTCTAGATATTTTCTTAACATAACATATACTTTTTTTTAAAAAAAAATAAAAATTCTATTAGCAAACTCAAATGCTTTAACTTTTTCAAACAGTTCTTAATAAATTAATTCCTATTTTTCTGAATTGTCTTTATTTCATTCAGTTACAATACCCTTCAATGGAAATGAAACAAATATCCAGTC
Source organism: Hylyphantes graminicola (assembly GCA_023701765.1). Classification (NCBI taxonomy): domain Eukaryota; kingdom Metazoa; phylum Arthropoda; class Arachnida; order Araneae; family Linyphiidae; genus Hylyphantes; species Hylyphantes graminicola. The sequence continues at coordinate 9,518,665 of CM043123.1, forward strand.
TTTACTTAAACTATCTCACTGCCTAATCATCAACCGATTATTCGTTATAAAAACCACGTTTTTTTAAAAAAAAATCCAAGCTAAAAAATCTCAATTGCAAGTGTAAAAAATAATGAGGTACTTATGAAAATTTGTTGAAAAAAATGTGACATGACAATAGAAATTCCAACATAAGCAACATACAAAAGAATAAACTTAACTAATGACTACTTGTAAAATGGATCAATACCCATGCATACACTTCTGATTTTTTTTTAATTTTCGGTAAAAACAACGGTTCTATTCAGATTTAGATTTGTGTAAAAAAAAACAGTGGTTAATTTAAGAAATGAATTGCTTTGTATTGTTGAGGTTCTTTAGTTCATTGTATTAATGTCATGTAGCATAAAATTAGTTTCTTGTTTGGTTATTGTCTGAATCGTGTAATGACGCGTACTTTATAAATGAATTTTTTTTATGTATTCAACACTTATTAACAGTTAAATTGTTTTCCAATGTTAGATGACAATTTGGTTTTGAATTTACTTATAAAGTATTTGATTGAAATTTGTAGCATTCTAACTTTAAATGCAAAAGAAATTGCGTTTAAGAAGAAAAATTTTATGAAATACTTTATGTTAATATATTTTTTAAAACAAGGTATTCCCCAATGTTTTAACTTTTATTATTTTTCTTCTGAATACTCTTTACACAAAGAGTGTATAAACTAAATGTGCTGTAAAGCACGTACTGTAAATGACCAAAATTTTTTTTTCTCTAATGGGGCTGCAACATGGGCGGTCAAGCCATTGAGGTCCCGGCATATTCCCAGGAACTGGGAGCCATTTTTTGTAACACCATCTAGGTGACTCTCGCTACTAATTTTATCTATATCATATGACATGTGTGCCCAAGATTTTCCCATCCTGAAAATCCGACGACTCAGCCGGGGCTCGAACACGCGATCTTGGGCTTACGATGCGGACACGTTTAATGATGAAAACATACATAACCTAAATGAGAAATCGTTATTTTTAATTAATGAATGTAAAACTTGATTTTGTCCCAGTTCCATAGCTTTGTGCAAAACCCGAACATTAATAAAATATTTATTCTTAAGCATTTGTATTTCAAAGAAAATAGACACTCAAAACATTTAGCTTTTTACAAAATCCCATCTTTTAAAATGCCATATTAACATTATTTATTAAAATTCCAATAATTTTACTAATTATAAAAAATGGGATACAAAGTAAAATAAATAGCTTAATAATCAAACTAATGTTACCCTTGCAACTTCCAAAATTAAAGAGCCTCACATTGTTTCTATCTTAGACACTTTATAAATGTCCATGATTGTAGCTCATTAACATTAAATCAGCAGTAGAAAAGAATAGCACTTACATTTGTTAAACATAAAAAAAATGAATTGATTTTTAATATTCCCTTTTATGTCATTAACCATTTTTTCAATTTAATTATATTTTTTCATTCCAACAAAAACTTTTTATTATATGTAATAACATTTACAGTAATAATTCACACATATGTAGTATTTAATAGAGTGTTTTATACCTAATTACTAGAGTTCTTCCTTTTAATAAATGTGTAGGATAGATTTTTTTATTAAACCCTTAGGATATGCATTAGCATTTGTATTTCATTAATGAATATGAATTGAAATATGTGAATCATTAATTTAAGGCAAAGTACATCAATAAATAATTTTAAATGGTAAGATGTGTTAAAATGTAATTGATTAGAACATAAGTTATTCTATATTAAGTTTCCTATTACAAAATAAATAAATTCCTAGATTAATGTTATATAAATTATTTAACTAATGCAAGCTTTATAACAATCGATTATGTTGAGAAATTAAAAAAGGTTTCAAACAAAAATTGAAAAAAAAAATGAATTCTAAACTAAATCAACAAATTGTGTGCAAAAATCTAATAGTTTTCTTTAAAATTATTTGTTTAGATCAAATGAAAACTAACTATTTATTTGAATGAAATAACATTAGATAAAATCCCTGCTTTAAAAGTAATTAATGCTGTTGGTAAGTTTTATAAGTGTTTAAGTGGAATTCAAATAATGTTACTTTTTATGAATTTTTATATGCATTGTTTTTTATATGCAAGTTTTAATGCGAATTTTGTAAGGAAATACCCAATAAAAGCTTTCTAAAAGTTTCATTAGTACGTACTGCGTGAAATGAGATATTTTTGGGTATTTTCATTTTGACTCATTTTTATTTCACAAAATTTTTAAAATGCTGAAGTTGTTTAGACACGGGCATTTATTGGTCTGGGAAATTTGAAGTTAAAAGTGAATAATTTTGAAGAAAAACTTTTGAAAAATTTGTTTGAAATGTTATGAAATCGGTTTGTGAATATTTTAAATAGTATGTTCTGATGTCAAAATCAGAGTGCTTCTTAGAGAGATTTGGACGCATATTTTTGTTTTCGGATACATTTGCACTAACTTTAAGAGGAAATTTTTTTTAACAAAATGTCGTTTAAAAATAATTATTCAGTTTACATTACTTGAATTTTAAAAATATATTTTTTAAATAACTTTTTTTAGAAAATAAGTATAATAAAAATATCCCTTACATTCAATAGAAGGATATAATTGCAAAACTCACATTATACAATGTAAAACTACGATATTGGTCCCGGTTCACTCATTGGTGACTTCGTCCACTTGAATTTACAATCGTGAAAAGCTGCCAATGATCACGCCGTACCCTATATCTTAGTTATACTTTAGAGAAAGTAAGTTTTGCAACTAGGCACTTCAGTAACACTGTAATCAATTGCTGATAATGAATAGACTTTTATCACGTAGACATTAATGATCAATCTATCAATTTCGGCCATGCTATAAAAGCCTCCATTGATAAAGAGCATATTTAATTTATTACATAGAAACTTGATGAGGAATATCGGACATTTTATCGAGATTAATTTTTTATGTCCTTCTCCAATCTCATATTAGATATTTTTCGCCCAGTATAGAAATCTGGAGTATCATAGTCACTTCATTAAATCATATCATAATTCCATTACTTCATTTTATCTTTGAATGAAATTGACGTGGCGAATGATTACGTATAATGAATGAATGGGGTTAGATTGATTGTCTGTTACGTTAGTTAGGCAGTTTATACTTTTAATAGTTAGTATTTTTTTATATCTAAATTAAGATGGAATTTGAACAACGGATCAAAATCTACCAAGGAAATAAGAAAGTGTTTGCAAAAAATTAAAAAAAAAATATAATGAAATAGAATTAAATATAACGTTAGTCAGGCAGTTTATACTTTTAATAGTTAGTATTTTTCGAATCTAAATTAAGATGGAATTTTAACAAAGTATCAAAATCTGCTAAGGAAATAAGAAAGTGATTGCAAAAAATTAAAAGAAAAATCTGTAGTGAAATAGAATTAAATATAAATGTTTTTAATACAATGTATGAGATATATACTATATATTTATTTGTGCAAAAATTACTTAAGTTATTTGAAAAATAACTATTATGATTACAATTTAAAATTATTTTAATTCTTTCACAGTTTAATTTAATTAAATATATTTAAAAATATAATGTTTTGAATTAAAATATAACTGGTGGCCTTCTTACTTTTCCAAGGTTAATTATTTTTGCTGCAATCTTCGGAATTTCATTTGGTTCAGCTGAAAAAGTAATAGAAAATGTAAGCTTAAAAAAGTTATGTATGGAAAATTAAAAAAATATATTTTCTTGTAAATGCACTAGAACGACTACATTACAAAATTTCGTTGCGTTTTGTAAACGTGTATAAATTACACATGGTCCTTGCATGCAAATGTAACATTTACATACAGTACGATACGAAATGATTCCTTCCTTACAAACTAATAGCATTGTTATGCTTATAAAGTTAAAAAAACTATCTTCAGTAAATAAAGATCCATCTAAATAATTTCTAATTTTTCTTGTCAAACGTTCCGAAATATATCGAATGCCAGTCTCTCAAGTAAAGTGTACTTACTCTCAGTAAATCGTAAAATAAAATTTATAAATATTCAATAATAATGGGTGTTGCTGGAATATCTAACTGTCACGTGATGGGTAAAAAACTAGGGTTGGCTGAAAAATACTTTTTAATTTATTTTGAATCCTTATAGTGCAGAAAAGTTTCCATTGGTAAAAACATGAAAAATGTGCTAATTATAATTTTTTTTATTCATTTATCTTCGGTTCGCTCAATGCCATCGAAATTGGCAAAAAATTGTCAAAAGACGTAATTTTTTATAATTTATTTAAGCACGATGAATTTTATTAAGTCATGCTTTTAAGTAAGATGTATAGCATGTCTAAACCTTGTATGATTAAAATGTAGTAAACGGTAAAACTTTGAAATTTTGCAAAAACTTAAAATTTCCCTCATTTTGTACTACGTTACGTGGCCGGAGGATCTGGCCCAAATGTATAATAAATATATACATTGATTCTGAATTTTTTAGTAGCTAATTCATGATATAAGAAAGCAATTAAAACATATATCGTATATCGTGTTTAGAAAAAATATAATAAATTATGGATTTTGACAATTTTTTGCCAACTTTGATTTCATTGCGCGAAAGGAAGATAAAGGAATAAAAAAATTATAATTGTTGCATTTTCATGTCTTTACCAATAGTAACTTTTCCGCACTATAGTGATTCGAAAAATACCCACCCTAGTGTATACGTCTGTACCCTCAGAGTGTTAATGTCCCTAAAGTAGTACATCCTGACATCTTTATACTTTACCATCGCTTTATTCACCAACCAAATGCTACAGGGTGATTTAAACAAGCAACACACTTCCTCAGCTATTTCCCTTGAAACTCTCTCAACTAGGAATGGTCGATTGACGGTCTCTTTTTATGGGTTGTAAGACGATGCCGTCTGAGCCACCGCTCATTGCGCATTCAAGGGAGAATGTTGAATAACAATGAATTTGATGATTGACTCTAAGCGTCCCTGTGGACGTTTTGCCGCCTCGTTTCTTATGTAGAAGAACTGGTGATAATATGCGTTGCCAAAGTAATCATGTATTTACCAATAACAACTTTTCCGCACTATAGTGATTCGAAATAAAATAAAAAGTATTTTTCGGCCTACCTTAGTATATACGCATGTACCCTCAGCGTGTTAATGTCCCTAAAGTAGTACATCCTGACATATTTATACTTTACCATCGCTTTATTCACCCACCAAATGCTACAGGGTGATTTAAACAAGCAACACACTTCCTCAGCTATTTCCCTTGAAACTCTCTCAACTAGGAATGGTCGATTGACGGTCTCCTTTTTATGGGTTGTAAGACGATGCCGTCTGAGCCACCGCTCATTGCGCATTCAAGGGAGAATGTTGAATAACAATGAATTCGATGATTGACTCTAAGCGTCCCTGTGGACGTTTTGCCGCCTCGTTTCTTATGTAGAAGAACTGGTGATAATATGCGTTGCCAAAGTATCATGTATTTACCAATAGCAACTTTTCCGCATTATAGCGATTCGAAATAAAATAAAAAGTATTTTTCGGTCCACCTTTGTATATACGTCTGTACCCTCAGAGTGTTAATGTCCCTAAAGTAGTACATCCTGACATCTTTATACTTTACCATCGCTTTATTCACCAACCAAATGCTACAGGGTGATTTAAACAAGCAACACACTTCCTCAGCTATTTCCCTTGAAACTCTCTCAACTAGGAATGGTCGATTGACGGTCTCTTTTTATGGGTTGTAAGACGATGCCGTCTGAGCCACCGCTCATTGCGCATTCAAGGGAGAATGTTGAATAACAATGAATTTGATGATTGACTCTAAGCGTCCCTGTGGACGTTTTGCCGCCTCGTTTCTTATGTAGAAGAACTGGTGATAATATGCGTTGCCAAAGTAATCATGTATTTACCAATAACAACTTTTCCGCACTATAGTGATTCGAAATAAAATAAAAAGTATTTTTCGGCCTACCTTAGTATATACGCATGTACCCTCAGCGTGTTAATGTCCCTAAAGTAGTACATCCTGACATATTTATACTTTACCATCGCTTTATTCACCCACCAAATGCTACAGGGTGATTTAAACAAGCAACACACTTCCTCAGCTATTTCCCTTGAAACTCTCTCACCTAGGAATGGTCGATTGACGGTCTCCTTTTTATGGGTTGTAAGACGATGCCGTCTGAGCCACCGCTCATTGCGCATTCAAGGGAGAATGTTGAATAACAATGAATTCGATGATTGACTCTAAGCGTCCCTGTGGACGTTTTGCCGCCTCGTTTCTTATGTAGAAGAACTGGTGATAATATGCGTTGCCAAAGTATCATGTATTTACCAATAGCAACTTTTCCGCATTATAGCGATTCGAAATAAAATAAAAAGTATTTTTCGGTCCACCTTTGTATATACGTCTGTACCCTCAGAGTGTTAATGTCCCTAAAGTAGTACATCCTGACATCTTTATACTTTACCATCGCTTTATTCACCAACCAAATGCTACAGAGTGATTTAAACAAGCAACACAGTTCCTCTTTCATTGAAACTCTCTCAACTAAGAATGGTCGATTGACGTTCTTCTTTTTATGGGTTGTAAGACGATGCCGTCTAAGCCACCGCTCATTGCGCATTCAAGGGAGAATGTTGAATAACAATGAATTCGATGATTGACTCTAAGCGTCCCTGTGGACGTTTTGCCGCCTCGTTTCTTTTGTAGAAGAACTGGTGATAATATGCGTTGCCAAAGTAATGAGTCTTATCACTACTTCTCGGCTTATACTTAATTAAGGCTGTTCCGGCCAGCTCAGATTAACGGGGAAATTGTCGATAGGAGGTAATGCAGAGATTTAAGGGATTTTTTAAGGAGTTTTTCTTGAAGTAGGTGTAGAAAATTGTGGATTTTTTATTAGGCTTGGCTTTGTAATGTAGTAAAGATTGTTTTTAATAGACATGGTCTGTTTTGAGCTTTTATTTAGTAAATGTGTCTTGAATTTTTTGAAAGGTTGGTAAAATCAAAATAATTTTTATAGTAAAAGGATGACTTATCAAATTATCATCGACGATAAAGGGTAGAAATGTGCATCAATTGCCAGTTGCGGTTAAAATAAAAATTTTAAAGCTATATCCATATCAACCATCATAAAGCTATATCCATACCAAAGCTATATCAACAGCTATATCCATACTTGTATACGTATTTGTAAAGTAATTTTATAGCAAGGTCCCATTTATAATTTTCAACATGTTATAAGCGTGCACATAAATTTGAGACACCTTGAACCTGCAACCTTACAAATCTTAATAATGCATTATTAAAAAAATAATTTTAATAGTATGCCCTGACAAAGTTTCAATTTTTTTTAAAATATAACAGAAAAATACAATAAACAAGCAATCAATGTACAACCGAAATAATAAGATACATTCTTGATTTTTTAAGAAGTAAATACCATTCCTTTATTGTTGATATAAATGTCAACATTTTATGCTGCATGAAAACGCCTGTTCTATATCTTTATTCTGTGTCTTTGATTTATACTGCTTATGCAAACAGATGGAACATTTGCGTAGCATGCATTTGTTAAAAATTTCTTCCTTATCGAATTAGTCTGTGACAGACGCACAAAAATCTTCGATCATTTCTAAAGGAAGCTACGAATACTATTTCCGACATAAATTCTTCGATTTTCAAGGAAATCTATTCCTTTGGTGGAATAAAGTGCTTTTTAGCGAAATCTATTGTTTCGGAAAGAATGAAATGTCCTTTAAGTAGCTTCGGAAATTCTGCTTTTCGAAAAGGAGCTTAAATCAAACAGAAACTATGTTTTGCAAAGATACAATGTAGGGATGTTAGTTTCCAAAACAACCAAACATATTTTACCTATTCTCATGGATATAAAACAACAAGTAGTATTTATTAGTCATTAACATGTAAATAAATAAAAGAGTTGATATTTCAAAATAATTTTTAACACTATTGAGTAATATACATTGTCATTTTTTAAAGGAGGAAAAATCAAAATTTATTTTGTTTTAAGTGCATTATTCAATTTTTTTAAATGATCTATTTTAGGTGCGTACACCTATTTTCGATCTTCGTTGGATGATACAATGTAAAAAAATGTTAGTAATGCAGTAGCAAAAATATTGTTAACTCGTATTTTTTATTCGTATGTTTTGTATTTAAATAATGACATTTAACAGATATTTTTACAACTAAAAACTAATAATTTGTATTTTTTAAGTTCAATTAAAACTAGATAGCATAATTGATCACAAAAAAAATTAGTAACAGAACGTAGTTTATAGATTCTTATTAGTTTAGATGTGCACCCAAGGCAGTCAAAAACATCATAAAATAATATTTTTTATTCATATTTTTCATAAAAAAACAATCATATGGAACAAACAGTAATATATACCAGGAACCAACAACTGTGTTTTATTATTTTTAAAGTTCAATTGGATCACGAAAAGGAAGCGAAAATTAATAACAGAATTAGAACATATATATCTTACAGTTACTTGTTAGTTTAGAAGTGTGCGAGATGCCTTTAAACATTGCCAATCACATAATATATATTTTTATTTTGTATTTAGATTTTGTGACTTAGCACAAATAACAAAACCTTTACAACTGTTCCTTAAATTGATGCCCATACAATGTTCCCAATACGAAGAATAAGGCAAAGAAGAACTAGGACGAGCAACAAAACGATGGAATGGCGAATTTGGAAAGTTCAAAATGATGATGTCTCGAAGGAAATAAGACCCCGAATGAAGATTTTTGAAAGTAAAATCAGTCCGTGCGTCTGTGTGAAGATAGCATTCGAAAACATCAAATACGCTAAGTCCCTTCGCTATTTTATTACTAGAACGTATTTCTTTGATGGTTGGAACGTCGTATTCAAATGAATGTATTGAAACAACAACAACTGCACTTTGCAAGTGGAGAAAGCAATATAAATATTACAGATGGTAAATTAGTAGAATGATAAATATTTAAAAGAGTTTGCAGCGTCTTTGAGCAATAAAGTGTTATATGGTGTTTTTTAAAAAGTTAAAACATTGTTTTTGACCCTTGGCTATTCTGTACGTTCAGTAAAAATAATAATTGTTTTTATGTCATTGAAAAATGAATAAACAATCTTGTTGTAGTTTTTGTCGTTTCCATGGATAATCCATGGAAGATAGTTGAAAGAGCCACTTTTTAGAGAGATTTTTATATCATTGAGAAAGAGATTTTTATATCATTGAAAATGAATGAACAATCTTGTTGTTGTTTTTGTCATTTCCATGGATATTCCATGGAAGATAGTTGAAAGAGCCTCCGAAAGGATGGATAAATAATGCTTTAACAGTTTACTTTTTAGTAAAAAAAAGAAACATTATATTTCTTTCGATCTTAAATAATATAATTAAACTAAAATTGTGAATTTTTTAGAAATATTTGTCCGTTGAAAATTATTCATTAAGTCATTTGACCAATTCGAATAATTAAAATTGCCGAAGAGGAATTTAATAAATACATTCTATAAGTTCAAGAGATTAAATTGTCTGTTTTGTTAATGCTGATTGTTTTGATTCCAAATATCTAACGCACAGAGTTAAATGTTGTTACACAGTTTAAAATAAAAATATATTTTTATGATTTGTTATTCAAAAACAAATAATTTAAAACTATTACACAAACGCATGTAAATATTTTTTTGATGTTGTTGAAATAGAAAAGAAATCAGTTAATTTTTTTGGAAAGAATATGTAACTTTTTTTTTTAATTTTTAATGTTTTTATCCACTAATCTTCCGAAAAGGAAAAAAAATACTATTATTAGTTATTTTCTGTCATCATAAAACATGTTTTTTTATAAAAGGATTAGCGACAAATAACAGCGAAATCCTCGGAGTACAACAACAAGATGTCGCCTTCCATTACTGTATGTATGTTAAATATCGACAGATCGATTTTAAACACGTAAAAAAAAAGAAAATTAATATTTCCTTTCATTGTGTCTTACAGTAAAGTGCATTTACTGATCTTTTAATAAAATATAAAAATAACGTGTTTAGAACAGCGGCGGTGCAGGTTTTACGCGAATTAAAAGTTGAAACCCCTAATGCTCTTACAGATTTTTTTGTCACCCGAAAAGTTTTTTTCAGCACGTACCAGCGAAAGAAAAAATTCCAAACTGAGGCGTTTATTTAAATACGTCTACTCTATTGTTCAGGCTTTCAAATTCAGGCATAAATTAAATTTACCTAGGAGAAAAAGCACTTCTGTCCCTCCACTAATCTTATCTTTCTTAAACCTTCGCCTTCAGATGGAGTGGAGAGGACAAAAAAAATATAGTTATTTCTTCTTTTATTTGTAATAATGGATATAAAATTTGGGAATGTGATGGAAAACAATAACTTCTTTTTTTATATACCTGTTGTTTCCCACATAGTTTGATTGATGGTAGCTTAAGTTGTCTTTCCTGTGCTTGTTAAGGTTCCTACCGAAGTTGCTATATAGACAATTTCGATGAAAAAAGTGTAGAGAAAACAATTTTACGCGTCTTTGGGCTTCTGATGCAATTTTTATGGGCGTCAAATCAAAACAAAACTTCAATCTTAAATAATTATTTAGCTATTTCTATGAGTCAATGTTGACAAAAAGACCTTTTTTAGCAAGGTAAATTTCATTCACAAAGATTACTCTTACGTAAGGATATGGTCTTAACGATTCAATGCAGATATTTTACTCCTCGTAAGTAACAGGGCTAAGTAGTCACCCCCCAAAAAACCCAAATATTTAGTATTTTAAGCAAAGATGAAATGCGCCTCAAATCTTATATACACATATATTCTTACTTATAATTGGAATTATAGGGGCAATAGAAAAGTAGTACCAAGGATGAAACCTGGACTGTCTAATTCTATAACTCACTATCTTTTCATCAGAAGTAAAACTAAATTTAACTCCTCGGCTCAACATCCCATTACTAGGCAAAGAAATGCCGTGCCCATTTCAGCTTTAGTGACCTAGGGCTTTTTGGTGCTAGGCATATGTCCCGGCAAGGTGGTCAGCCTCACGTTGAACCCTCCAGTGTTTATTTCCCAAGCAGGCTTGGTACCCATTTTATCGACCCACACAAGTTATCAGAAGTATCCACATTCAAAAGTTTTTGCGAACATTATATACATAATTATTTTATATATATGAAGGGTGTACTTCGAAAATTCGAAATCCCTGAAGTCTAACTATGATATAAGGTCCGGTTCGTCATTGGTAACTTTTGAATATTGTAATTTCAGTCACTAATGAATGGATAGGACTGTGTCTAATTTTACATTGAAAAATGATAGTTTTTGAACTAGACCCATCATATACCCTACTAAAAATGGTCAGTAGAGATCAATAGAAAATGTTTATGTGGAAATGGCCTACTGGTACCAATAGCAATCTCTATTGATATCTATACAAATCTCTACTGATCTCTATTGATATCCATGCAAATCTCTACTGATCTCTATAGATATCAGTGCAGACCTATTGATGTCATTTGAGATCAGTAGCTTACTGATATTTTCTTTACTGGTGTCGTTAGAGCTCTATTGATATCAATACGAAATATTATCAGTAGGTTACTGATATCAATAGCTTCTACTGAAAACAATAGAGACATCCTTAGAAGTAAGTACACATCAATAAAGCTGTACTTATGTCAATATATTTTTGTATTGATCTCTATGGATCCTTTTTAGTAGGGTAATACTTTTCATTTTATGTTTTAATGATTTTCTAATTTTAATTATTAGAAAATAACTATTATTTAAACCAAGACTTGCATTTTAATGACACAATGAGATATTTTGTGAAATTAAAAAAACATTAACGATTGGTAACTGCTCTCAAAAACGAGTTCTCCCTTACTCTTATCTTAGAAAAATGTATTTTTAGAGTAGTTTTAAAAGATTGCTCATGCTTTTAGGAACACCTGTTAGAGGATGGGGGATTAGGGGGAATTTGTCCATTTTATTACATTTGACTATAAACGCTTTTAAGACTTAAGATTCTCCAATTTATTAGTAATGCGCACATTTTGAAGGATATCACGTAACTGTGATTTAGCTTAATTGATTCCATCAATTTTTCACAGTCCCTAAGTGGTTGGGTTTGAGTAGGCCATTAAATGTGTTCCATCAAAACATTACTGATATCAGATATCTGAAACTGAGGTAGTTGAATTAGCTACTCATAACATTTTGAAACTTTATATCGTTATTTCGCATAAAGGCGATATACTTGTTTATTAATAAATGGAGTTGCCAGGGTTTATCTAATAATATTTCAGTAAAGAACCATATTTTGGAATAAATACTTTAATTTATTTGTATACTACAACCACGATATGGTCATTTTATTTCATGCGTTCTTTTTTGTTACCATTCTAGAGATTTTCTCTTCTTTTTGAGAAGTATTAATGGAAAATAAAGGTTTAAAGCTTGTGCATTTTAAAAATAAAATTTTGAAAACAATTATTTACTTCCTAGTACCAATGTTTTTAAAGCCCTACTTGTTTTTCAAATAATCATAAATGGCGATTTAAAACAAAGTTGCTATGAGTCCATTAAAACTAATGGAATACTTAATGGATTATTTTTTAATATCTAAATTTTTTTATTACGCTTTGGTAATAAGATTTTTTGCAAATATTTGAAAATAATATTCATCCAAATGTACATCAAGAGATTTGTTATTTGTATTTTGTTTTTAAAAATGTTGTTTTTTTCATCGAAAGAGTATTAGCTTTAAAAGTTTTCCTTCAAATTGAAAAAGATCTATTTTGTTTGTCGGATTTACTACTTCATACTGAATGTCAAATTTTATCCTATTGAGAGTTTTTTTTGTGCAGACAAAATAAAATATTATGTATTGCAGATTAAGTTTGAATTTTATTGTATCAAACAAAAGCGATATAATAAAATTTTATTATTTCTTTTACAAAACTTCCTACTACAAACATGTATATTTTTATAAATAATAATATTCATAACTTTTAAACCTATCCAATTTCTCTAAGTGCACTTTAAAATATTCTATTACATTCTTGTCGAGATTCTTTTGTGCCCCAAACATTAAAACGCCCATACATATTGAAACGCGTAGGAGAACAAACAGGCTGTCTATTTTTTTATGTGGGAGTATGTACATGAAAACGAAGAAGAAAACATCTTTACAAAGTCCTACACTGTCTGAATAAAGCTTTATCTCACGTTGTACGTCTGTCTAAATGAATTAAAACCCTAGCCTGCAGGCAGCTTCTAAGGTGAAGTCAATTTGTAGAAATGCGGTGCTGAAAAATAACAATGAGTTCTGTATCATCGGCACTTTTATATGAAGAAGAACATGATGTTCGGCTTTGTTTCCGAAATAAGCATTTTCGAATCTTTTGTAGTATCTTTATATTTTTATGTATTTCTCAAAGGACAAATATGAAATAAAGAATGAATGTATTAGTTAAATTTTTTTATCTCAAATGACAAAGCAGCTTCATTATAGGGTTAGTCAGCCAAAATAAATAGGACAATAAGAAAACTATTTTTAGACGAATGTATGTTTATCGTAACCAAACTAGAGTACTAACTACGTACCTACCTACTTATTGTCCAATTCATTTTGACTAACCCTGTATTATAACTGAGGGAAGTGAAGCAAAGTGAAATAGAAATAGAACCCAACTCAATCAGAGTTAGTGGACTAGATGTTGTAGATGACAGTTACAAATAACTGAGGAAATCGAAACTGCTAAGTGGTAAATTTGAATTAAATGAAGCAATATATTTTTTTAAGATTTGAATTAAGCGCTCATATTTTGAATTATTCCATATAAAGCAAAACCCCAATATAATATTAGAAATGTATGATTTTCACACAAGCACATTAAATATGCTTGATGTGTTGGAACTATTGAGAAATGTTGTTTAGTAGGTTGGCAATCATATTTTGATACATTGTTACATACACTCGATTCCAATAATTTGTTCATCATTTCAAAATATTTATAGACATATTTCGATACTTCCCTGCAACATTTAAGTCATTGTAACCTGCCTTTCTTTGTTGGTGCTGTAAATCTGGACCTCATTTCAAAATATTTATCGACGCTTCTGGAAACTTTTAAGTCATTGTAACCTTTCCCTGCTGGAGCGGTAAATGAGAGCTGTTCCCCACAAAAGACCCTTTCATCAAGCCCAACTTTTGTTCCATCCGTTAGCATTCCAGCAAGAGCGGTATTTGACTTCCTCGGTAGCAAAAGCAACACTTGCAAGGAGCTTTCGTCGCATACCAGATTGATCGGAAAACTTCTCTTCGCTCGTTTGTCAGGGGCCTTGTTAGCTCAGTACTCTGGGAGGCATGTAGCACGGCCGCGCAAACTACCCCACCAGCCCTTTTGGGGAAGGACGTCAATTTGTATGGATGAAGGCTTTTGATCGCGTATCCACCAAGGATTCTTGGCATTCATTTTCAGTTTTGGACAATGGCCTACCGAGGGTTTTCTGCATTGTTAGCGGGGGAAGTAAATGGAAATATCATGGCGGGGAGGGTTGGATTAGATAACGACAGTTTATTTCGCTTTTGGTGCTGTATATTGAGTTGCCTTGTGAGACCGATGCGTTTGATGTTATGCACTTGGATTTTTTGGGGTGATTTTTTGCTTGTAGGTTTAGTATTTAAATTGGATATTAAATGAATTAATGATCTGAATGTTTATTTAATTGTATTTGTTTTTCTTTGAAACAAGGGGCTTTACTGTATTTAATTTCCCATTTTGTTATTTTCTTTTCATTCATGCTTATATTAGTACGCTAACTTATTCTAAAGGTTTGTTTAGTACGCTTACTTATTTTAAAGGTTTTATAGAGGAAACTAAACTAATGAACTGAAAGTTATTCATAGGTAGCTTTTACCAAATTAAGTCTTTGGTAAGGTGATGTATTTTAGGTTGCTACATAGGCCAGTTCAACCACTGGTGGCAATTAGATGCCCATTTGAAATAGAGGTGGGTGGAAAACTTTCTACATTGAAAACTAGCTCACCCCCCTATATATTTTATACATTTTTTACTTTGATTATTACTACCTTAGTGCAGATTTCTCCGCTTCTATGGGCAGTAAACTGGACAATACATGTTACAATTTTTGTCCTGAAACTATCAGTATTTTATTATGCTTTCATTTTGGTTGTTAGTTATTGATGCTAACAACAGTTGTAGTTGACAACTACACCAATTGTAGTTGTAGTTGTAGATGTTGCAGTTTATCTGCCCACGGTAGTAAAACGCGGATAAAGAACACATTGTTGTCTTGATGGACTTAGCCTTACTTTGCAAACAACTAGATTACATAAGATCTCGAAAATTATGCCACCTGTCTTTTGGTAAACGTCGTCAATTTGTAAGGAGGCTTCAAGTTACTCATAAAAAAATATAGAAAGATTCTTGGTATTTGTTTTCATTAATACAATTGTTCACCAAAGGTTACTAGTATTGTTAGCAGATGAATAGGAAATATATGATGATAGGTGCATTTGTTTTCGGTGTAGTAAATTAAGTTTTCTCGCGTAGTACTTGAAAAAGCGAATTTTTTAAAAGAGTTTTAGCTTTGGTTACATTTTTGGAGTTGATGAATGGAATATTTATTAAATTGGTTCGAAAGATTTTAACTAAGTGTGCTAAAACATGATTTTTATCTGAAATCCTAAGCAATTATTTTCATCAATACATTTTGGAACGCTAATTTAAATTTCATAAATGAAAGATTTTCGTTACTGTTATATGGTTCCTCGAAAATTTCTGCTGTATTTAAAAGATTTTTTTTTTAAAAATAATTTATATAAATAAACGTTTTATATTGTTCATGGTTTATTTACGTATACACATCGTCAACTTGGAAAAGTTAACCAAACAGATTTTTAATGTAAAACAGCGCTTTATTTGTTTCAAGTAAAACAAACTATTCACAGTTCATTTAAAGCGAAATAAAAATATTGGAACAAATTAGAAATATTTCTATTGCTTTTAGCTGCCGAAATATTTAGACTATTTACTCTTTTAACTGCAGAAAATTGCTGATCAATTTAAATTATTTGATACATAATTTATTTAAAACTTATTAATACTTGTTTTGAATTATGAATAATTTTTAAGATTCTTTTCATATTTCCCAACAGTTGAATTAACTATCAAACTACTAAAGAATTTAAAAAAGGTTAATACCATGAGAAAAATGGAACAGTTTAAATATCGAAGAAGTGTTCTTTTATTTTAAATAAAAAGCATTTTCAAAGAAGTTATTTTTATATCCAAATAAAATTTTGTTGCAAGGTGAAATAAAAGCGTCTTTTTGTTTATGAATAGTGTTTAAAAATTCAGTGAGCAGTATTTATGTCCGGAAGTACAAAATTGCTTACAAATGAGAAATTTTTAAATCTATACTAAATAAATGCAAATAAAATGCCTCTAGAAAATAAGATAATTGTTAAGCATGAAGTAATTCTTTTGTCAAGGCTTTTCCTCTGAACGAACAAAATAAAAATAAACATATCACAAAGATTTTTGTTCCTTTTTTAAAATATGTTTGAGTATTTCCCTTTTTAATATTTATTGTCATGCTTTATGCTTGAATCTTTTGAATAGGGCATTGTATCAAAGTTGTTTCACGTATTTTTATGTTTCAGAAAAAGACGAACTGGAGGCTTAGTCTTTTATGACTTAAAGAAATCTGTCCGTAATATTGATCTTTCGCTGTATTTTTTTATTTGGAGAAGTACACGAAGTCTAATCACATGCGCGTTTAATCTAGCGAGTGGAAAATTTGCATGGAAATACAATCATTCAGGTAAGATGTACGAAGATTTCTGTGTAACGGAGAAAGAAAATACACGGCTTGTAATTTCGAAGAAAAATGGGGATCACCATTCGGTGGATTATCTTATTTTTCTTTCTGGAAAAATATTTGTGTACCCACAAAGACAATTTCCAGAAGCCCGTTATTACTCGACTTTGAAGAATTGGTATCGAGATACCTTTCATACTAGGTACGTTGTCTTTGTATTGTGTTCTTTGAAAAAGTCTAATATTAGCAGATCCTGGAATGCTTGTTTTATAGGTCAAGCCTTTTGGGTATTATGAAAATCATTAACAATGTTAAAAAGCAATAATGGTTAATAAAAGATAAAAATAAAAGATTTTTTTAAAGTAAAAGTAAAGAAGATTTTAAATAATTATATAAATAAAATGAATCAAAAAGTAATTCAGTCCAATACTCATACAATTCATTATAATTGACATCAAATTTTTTGTCAGGTTAAAACATTGAAATCTCTTTAACTTTTATACACTTTCGAAAGACATTCACTGTAAATACAGTTTTTCTTTTTACGCTCTTAATTAAATGCTCTTGCAATTGTTTTTAAAATTATAATTGCTTTGTTTCTATTCGTTAATTAAAACTACAAAAAAATTAAAAACCTATTTAAATTCATGACGAAAGAGCATTTAAAAATCATAATTGCCCGGATCAACGAGCAACGATATCTGTCTTGCAACTACTGAAATAAGTCAGCAATCATAATGATTATTTTAAATGCTGTAAATAACACAGACAAAACTATTTTTAAGTAACATATTTAAATTAACTAGGAGAAGTTTAATCAGCATTATTTATGAAATAGTTTAGACTTTTAACGCTATTTTTTGATCCTCGAAACCACGATAAAAAATCAACTTTCGTACACTAAAAGAAACATAATTCTATTTTTAGATATGCACCTTATTTATCCTAAAAAGTGCATTGAATATCTAAATTTAATGTATCTCTAATTTTTAAAGAGAGAAGTTACTCTAAAATACTAAATAAATTCATCATTTAAAACATGAAACATATTTCCATGTTGTAGGAATGGCTTAGTAATCCCAATTCATGTTATAAGAGTGGCTTAATTCTCCAATCCCACCCTATTGAATACCGGAAAAAACTCAAGTCATTTCTCATTTTTATCGTGTGAGACCCACTTTAAAAAAAGTTTCCTTTTTCCAACAACCCCAAAACATATTCAACCTTTCCCAAAGTAATTAAAATACACCCTCCGCTAAAAGAATAAAAATTCAAAGTAAGTTTCAAGGACTTGTTCTTCTACCGCCGAAACTACAACAGATGTTCCAAGAAGTTTGCATAATATCGCTTCTTTTATGTATTCTTTGCAATGGCGTGACGGGATCCCAGATTCCTCGGGTCCAAAGTTTGTGGCAGATTCTTTCTTGGCTGTCGTGAGCATGGTAAGCAGTCTTCGCCAAACAGTTGGCATGACTGTGCACGCTAGGGCAGTTATCCACCTGACGGCTGTGTGGAAATGGGGGATCATTCATTCCCCCGGAATGGACAGTGGTAAGTGATGGGGGACATTTAGCATCATAGAAATAGACAAAACTTGTCTTAAATAACTGTTTTGGTCCATTTTTCGGGAAATAAACGATTACAGGAAATTGATTTTGTAGTTGAAAAAAAAAAAAAACCGATGTTTTGCGTTTAAGGTCACAGAGAGATCCAAGATTTGTATGGTTGTTATAGTGTTAAATATAACTATGGACAATGAAGGGAGTAAAGTAAGTGATGGGATGTTTGTTTAGTATCAAATAAATGCAATTAATAATTCTTCCTGGGCTGTCGTGAGCATGGTAAACAGTCCTCGCCAAACAGTTGGCATGACTGTGCAGTGTGCACGCTAGGGCAGTTATCCACCTGACGGCTGTGTGGAAATAGGGGATCATTCATTCCCCCGGAATGGACAGTGGTAAGTGATGGGGGACATTTAGCATCATAAAAATAGACAAAACTTGTCTTAAATAACTGTTTCGGTCTATTTTTCAGGAATAAACGATTACAGGAAATTAATTTTGTAGTTGAAAAAAAAACCGTTGTTTTGCGTTTAAGGTTACAGAGAGATCCAAGATTTGTATGCTGGTTATAGTGTTAAATATAACTATGGACAATGAAGGGAGGGAAGTTAGTGATGGGATGTTTAGTATCAAATAAATGTAGTTAATTAATAATTCTTTCTGGGCTGACGTGAGCATGGTAAGCAGTCTTCGCAAAACAGTTGGCATGACTGTGCACGCTAGGGTAGTTGTACACCTGACGGCTGTGTGGAAATGGGGGGTCATTCATTTCCCCGGAATGGACAGTGGTAAGTGTTGGGGGACATTTAGCATCATAGAAACAGACAAAACTTGTCTTAAATAACTGTTTCAGTCTATTTTTCAGGAATAAACGATTACAGGAAATTAATTTTGTAGTTGGAAAAAAACCCGATGTTTTGCGTTTAAGGTTACAGAGAGATCTAATATTTGTATGGTTGTTATAGTGTTAAATATAACTATGGACAAGGAAGGGAGTAAAGTAAGTGATAAGATGTTTGTTTAGTATCAAATAAATGCAATTAATTAATAATTCTTTCTTGGCTGTCGTGAGCATAACATGGTAAACAGTCTTCGCCAAACAGTTGGCATGACTGTGCACGCTAGGGCAGTTATCCACCTGATGGCTGTGTGGAAATGGGGGATCATTCATTCCCCCGGAATGGACAGTGGTAAGTGATGGGGGACATTTAGCATCATAGAAATAGACAAAACTAGTCTTAAATAACTGTTTCGGTCTATTTTTCGAGAAATAAACGATTACAGGAAATTAATTTTGTAGTTGAAAAAAAAACGATGTTTTGCGTTTAAGGTTACAGAAAGATCCAAGATTTGTATGGTTGTTATAGTGTTAAATATAACTATGGACAATGAAGGGAGTGAAGTTAGTGATGGGATGTTTAGTATCAAATAAATGTAGTTAATTAATAATTCTTTCTGGGCTGACGTGAGCATGGTAAGCAGTCTTCGCCAAACAGTTGGCATGACTGTGCACGCTAGGGCAGTTATCCACCTGACGGCTGTGTGGAAATGGGGGATCATTCATTCCCCCGGAATGAACAGTGGTAAGTGATGGGGGACATTTAGCATCATAGAAATAGACAAAACTTGTCTTAAATAACTGTTTTGGTCTATTTTTCAGGAACTAAACGATTACCGGATAATAATTTACGCTAACATTTTAGTTGGGATGAAAGTTAGTAGTTATGATGAAAAAAGCCTATGTTTTGAGTTACAAATTAATGTTACAGACATGTCAGGGACTGGAGTAACATTACATTTTACAGTGCATTAAGAAGCTATGTTTCATGATATTTCAAACAACCATACTAAATTTGTCTCACTTTTAGTTGATATAAATGTAGAAAATAAACAAGCGCAAATATACAATAAATGAAAATGCTGTCTACATATAAAAAAACACATTTTGCTGGGATTATTGCTTGACTACGTGATAAAAACACAATGCGTAAAACAATGCGCTCACAACTAAAGACCATTACCATATTACAATGGTGAATAGAAACATAGAAATCACTTATCTATTCACACATTATGTTAGTCAAAGAAAACCATTCGCAGTTCACTTATTTAATCTTTACTTTAAAAGTGTTTTACCCATAGGGTTGCCAGATGGGATATCCAAAAACTAGCCAAGTTGATTCTCGATAAAAGGAGCAGCATTACGAAAGTGTAAAATGTGTTATAAAATATAATTTTCCATAAAAAAGAGGGCAGCTTAAAATGCGCCAAATCACTGACCAAAATATTTTTAGTTTATAATTTAAATTTGTATCATCCAAGCGAGTCCAAAATAAGCCAAAATGGCTTATACTATACAATTATAGCAACCCTGTTTTTTGTATTCATTTTGATACCGAAGCAATTGCTCGCATATTAAAACAATATTGATAACAAACTGAGGACGGTTTTAAATGTGCCAAATCGTTAGCCAAAATAGTTTTGGCGTAAATTTAAACTTTTTATATGACAAAAGAATCTCAAATTAGCCAAACTGGCTAATTTCATGCAATTCTGGCAACCCTGGTTTTACACCGCATTCATTTCAACACCGAAGCAATTGCTCGCAACTCCACAACTAATGAATTGCTTCCTAGATGTCTGGTGTTCTCATTTGCATCCGAAAAGATCACAAAATGCTTAACTATAAAACATTTGGAAGTTCCTAATTAGATTAAGCTGAAATAACGACTAATACACATTTCGGAGTCAGACAGAGAATTGCTGGATAATTGAATTTACGTCACACAGCGAGAAGGATGCTTATTTCTTGAATTCTTGGTGTGAAATGATAAACTAGTGGAACTTTTTTTATGATGGATGTAAGTTGTAGAGCTATTTAGGCTAGTTTGGAGTGATGGATTGTATTCGGAAGAAAGTGGTACTAATTATATTAAATACTTTGTTAAATTAAGAGGAAGTTTTGTTTTACAAGTGAACTAAAAGCAGTATCTGTTAAAAAATGATTATACAAATTTTATATTTTAAAACATGTATTTTAGAAAATTAGAAACTTCTTATGCCAAGATTTTCTTTTTCTGTTTGTTTTATATAGCCATTTTTCTTCTGAAACAGCACTTTTGATGTTGCCGCCTTATTTGAAAAAAAATTATCTATGTTCCAAAAATCCAAAAATAGAAATCTTGCCAATTCAGAATATGAAATGTTCCGTTTTTGAAGAAAATAACTTTTATGAACTTAAATTAAGTACATGAAAGTTGAAAAAATATATCACATTTACTATGAAGTAGATGATTTATTTATTATATTATACTGTCGCCTAAATAAATTCAATTCATTATTTAAAAAAAAACAATATTTAACATTAATGCATTTGACTTGTTAAATGAAAACAATTTATTTGATAATTTACTAAAAGAAATATGATTGATAACCATCAAACATGAATGTCGACACCTTTTTTTTAATAAAATAATAATTTGCAAATGAGATTAATTTAATCCATGAAATATTTGCATGCATATAATTATATAATCAAAAATAAATCGTTTTCCTTTGAGTTTGCTTTCACTTAAACAACTGCCAAAAATGTGTTCCGATGTAAGCAAAAGAATATATAAAACATATTCTCCTATTTTTTCTGGCACATAAAGCAGATAATTTTCGTAGGCAAAAGGACAGATACAATTTTTATTACAAGTGACATCCCATTTTTTTTTATTTAAAAACATTGAAATCTCTTTCAGTTTAAAAGTATTATCATAATCAATGTTTAAGAGTAAAACGTATCATTACGAAAATATAATAAGTACGTCACAATGTATTTTATTACAAGTATTTTAAATTGAACTGTCGATCAAATTAATTTGCCTACGATTAGCATAAACACTCGTTAATCGCTTACGGATCCCGATTTCAAGCCTCCAAAAGGAACTTAAACACAGCCAAGTGTGCCTAGTAAATTTGAACCGTGGTCGAGTATTGAGATCAGTAGCATGATCAAACTCTCAAGTCGTTACCTCAACTTTGTTGGTTATCTCATTAAAGACAAATTTGTGAATACCCCCCCCCCCCCCATCAACACTTAAATTTCGCATTAAATATGTTAACAATAATTATTTAAAATTCGTTTTTCGTGTAACTCTATTTTCCTTCATAATTTTCAGTATGATCGTCTTCATGTGTCCTACATTCGGCTTATTCGTATAAGTTCAAGGAAAAAACAAATTTCTTTGTCAATGGTCGTTAATGTATTACAAACGGTGTTTCGATAGAAGCCATTACGTTACAATGGGCTAGTTCAGTAGTGTCTTTCTCTAAAACTGAAGTTTTACAAAACACTAACAGATGGCGCTGTTTCATAGTTCTGCAGACTGAAGTTTTCTTACGAGTTCGATAAAGTTTTTACTCACGAATGCAAAACCATGCATTACATCTTCAAAAATATAATTTAAGAACAAAGAATCGTGCCAAATTAACTTTTACGTTTACATTATTGGTTAAAAATATGATGATTCAAATGATTGATTCAATATTGTAAGAAAGTAATACTTCTTTCAGTTAATACTTTTTTTTTTAACTCGATTAATACTTTTTTTTAATTACTTGTGGTTAATGTGAAGCAAAAGTGAACACATAGTTCAGAATTTTACTTCAATTCTATTTTTCTACTATAAAAATTGAAATTTTAGTTTTTTTAGACTACTACGGATGCTATTTTTCTTATCTTATCGTTTTCTGTATTGAATTTGTTTTTGTTCTAAGATATTCAAATTTTAAACATAGGCGAAATCTGTATGCATGAAACCAGCAGCTCAAATTCGGAACTTAACGTCAACACGTTTATTTTTTCATGTGTAAAACGCGCGATTATTCAATGAATCACGATTTAAATTTTCATTGATAGAAATTGAGTAACTGCATTTAAATATACTTGTTTTAAAACACAAATCATGTTACACGACCAACTTCAAACTGATCGAATACATAAGGAAATAAAACCCGGAAATACACTTATTGCCGTCTTACCAATTATTTACCAATTTAATTGTCTTTACCACTAATTCTCAAAAAATATTGTGGAAGGGTTTATTTTATTTGCGAAATGTTTTAGTATTTCTTAATGTTAGCAGTTTCTGTTATTTGTACAGACTGTTGACACAAAGTTCTGGGTCTTATCCCTCGCTTTACCCAGATATCAGTTTATTGACACAGGGCTACACTTTTCCTCTTCCGGGGACTTGATTGTAACAGCTGGTTTTTATGATTAACTAAATAATGGTTTAGTTAGAAGGTATTGAGGTTATCATTTAGATAGCGTATTCGTTAATTAACTATAAATATTTTGCTACAGAGAAATAAATTATAAAAAGTATTTAACAAGTTCAAAACTTTTTTTGGTGTATTTGTTATTTAAAGGAGTCTGGGGAAATATGTAACAATTGTTTATTACATCAAAAGTGTTAGAAAACCTTTTGAACGAAATGTAGAACTACTTTTAAAACATAAAATAAAGTAATAATTTTAACAATGTTAATTTTTTTTTGTTTTCAATCGCTATATTAATTTTTGTATTCTTTTGTGAACGTATAAAGTGTTTTTCAATTTTAATTAATTAGTCACATATAAGGATTTTTTTAACTCCCTTGGGACGAAAAAATTATTCTTTTAATATTTGTTCTATGTTAATAAAGTGTTTGTTTGTTGATATGAACTGGGTTCATTAAACTAAAATTTTTTACTTCAAATATAATCGTAAATAAATACATGTTTATTTTTTAAAAGTTGTATTTGGTGGTCTTTATTTAACTACTCATCAAATATAGCAATGCAAATATATAAATGATCATTTGCCTTATTCATGTAATTATAAATATACTAAGAATGTTATGATGCATCAAACAATGGTATTAACAATATACCCAATAATGCAATAATTCCAATATTGTTGCGTTTCTAATCTCATCATCAAATTAATTTTGTTAATAAAATATTTTGTGAAATAATTCGATCATTACTATTAAATAGGAAATTAATGAGAATAAACAATGCATGTTTGAAAAGAAAACTAAATCTTTCAAACGCTGTATACTGCCAAAATGTATCCTAGTAAGTGTAGAAATAATTCTTAAACCCTATTGGTAATTAATTCTTAAACGAAAGACAATTTCCTCAAAAGATCCTTTTACTCGCGAATTTAAAGTGCAATTTTGTTATTATCTTTAACTACTCTTCGAAGTTTTTGAAGCGAAAATCTTCCTTAAGTTGTAATAGAAAATATGATCATTAAAATCTATCGCTAATCTCCGCTAACGACTGATAAATTATTCAAATACGAAAACTCTAAGGATGCATACCTTAATAAGGTATCAGATATTGAGATATCGGATGACGCTTTAAAGTCGACGTAATTGCTGTGAATCTCAGCTATTGCTCCGCACTTAACGTGTTTAAAACTTTCTATTTTAAAGCGAGTATTTTTAAAAGTAGTAAATAAAAATGAAAGTGTTTTTTAGCATTTCCAATGGCTTCAGTATTTATTGTAAAATGTTGCTCAAGAAAGCTTGTTTTATTTAATCAACTATTAACAAGGCCAATTAATTATAAATTTAGTTTGCATTCAATATTTTTTAGATAAATTTTTAAACATAAATATACTGATGCAAATGTGTTTTCGTTAAAATTAGTTAAAAAAAAGTTAAATGTATGTTAAATATCTCCGATTGCTTCAGTATTTAATTGTAAAATGTTCGAGAATGCGTTTATAATTTAATAAACTTTTTAAAAGGTTCTATTCATTATAAATTATGCTTATAATCAATAATTTGATACCTACTTTGAACATTAATATATTGATGCTCATATATGTTTTTTTTTAAAAAAAATAGTTAAGTTAATTGAAAGTATTTTTAAGTATTTCTAATAACTGCTAGTACTAAATTCTAAAATGTTGTCCAAGATAACTTTTATACTTTACTAAAATTCACTGTAAATCTAGTTTATGCATTCAATATTTTTAAATAATAATTTTTTTAACTATTACTATTTTTGACGTACTCATATTTTTATCATAATAATTCATGGTTTGACTAATACATATATTTTTTTGAATTTTATATTTAATGTCTCAAAGTAAGAAAGTTTAAATTTAAACAAGTTGGCTATTTAAAATCAATTATTAAATTATACTTCCCAAATAACAATTCTAAGCACAATTGAATATATTTAAATATATTTATCTTATGTACTACACACAAAAAACCAATTTTCTTTTCTAATAAAACCCAAACACAATATGTTTTGTAACTTCTCCTCAAAGGCTTCCATTGTTGTAACCAAGCAAAAATTTCAAGTTTAGTCACGTAGTGATTATCTGGGAATTTATTATTGATGAATAAAAGAGCCCCCCCCCCACCCTTCCACGGATTCAAAGCATAAACATAAATGACGTAGCTCATATTCCTTATCCTATTTATATTTTATGGGCACCTTAGTTTAAAAATGAGCGTATAAAAGACTCGGTACACGAAGATAAACTAAGTTATCAAAGAAGTATTTCAAAAATATACAGGTGATAAATCTGTTATTTTAAACTTATCATTTCACGAGCTTATTTGCTGATATTTCGACATAGATATCTATATGCGTATAAAAGCGATTAATGTTTAAAATGATTTTTTTTAAAAATTTAATCTTAGGTTTTTAAGCAAATACAAATAAGGAATTTTTAAAGTATACCTTTTGAAAACAAGATTAGTAATTATTTTTTATTTACTAATTAATAAAGTTAATCCCTCTTTAATCGCCACAAAACGAAGGATAAATCTTCAAGAAACATCAAATTAAATATTAAAAAGAATTTTAATTTAATTAAGTTGCTGCATATATTAATAAGCATTATAAATATTTTAGTTGGCCATTATTAAAAAAATCTTAATTAGTTGTCTTTATTGCATCTTTATTTTATAATAGTCACAAAATGGTTTTTGAGTTTTTTGATATATGGCGCTCAGTTTAACAATTAAGTTCTTAGTTCTTGCTGATTCATGTAGAATTAACTTAAAATAACTTTGACTTAAAGCTTAAAATTAAAATAAAATATTGTTTTACATATAAATTTACAAGGTTATTTAAATAGAAGTTCAACTCTACTCTTTTATGCACTGAAATTAATAAAGTTTTGATATGACTAATGGGATTTTGCCTTATAAATATGAAAATATATTGTTTTGTTTTTCAGTGCAATAATACTCTCAAAAATATCCAGGAATTTCTATGGTATTAATCTATAAATAACTGTATTTGCGTCAGTTATCGTTAATAAACAGTCTTTAAATTTGCACATAAATATATTCATTAGCGAGAACTTGTTTAAAAATTTTTCCTTAAAAAGTTTTAAGATTATTTTTCTGAGTCGTTATATCTAATCAAATGGCTATGAAATTCGATTCGTAGATTTTCGATTTGAAAACATCAAACGTGACGAAATCATACATTGCGTCTACAAATCAATTCAAAATTAGGTGCTCATTCAACTTGTTTTCGAAATTTCAAAAACAACCTCTTTTGATAGAAGGATATTTTAGGCTTCTGCATTTGAGAATTTTCTTATAGAAACGAATGCTTTGAAATTCAAACATGAAAGTTTCGTAAACTTTTATACGCCCCAATCAGGAAAGTTTCGTAAACACCCCATTCAGTATTTCTTGGAATTTTTTTTAAAATCCAGATAAAACGAAAGGAGAGCCTAACTAAGCTCTAAAATTATGCAGAAAATGCGTTTTCGGGATTTTAAATTTCTATAGCAGCTAATGAGTTGACGATCCTAAGTCAGTAAAAGCGTTAACTTGCTGTATCCATGCAAATCGTGGGTTTGGTTACACTCCCAGAAATAACACTTTCATTTTTGACGATTCATGAATATTCAAGCCTCATTTCGTTGATTTTGAGGATTGTTTCGTCAAACTATCACGTGACTTTTGAGTAAACGCGAATCCTCACTTTTACGATCGTGATTTGACGATTCTGTATCTTGATTTTGAGGAAACTGAATCTCATTGTTGTACTCACATGCTCAGAAATGACGAAATATTTCTTTAGATTAGACGACATTCAAATCCTCATAAAAATGACGATTCAAATTTCCTCACTTTGAGGAAACGAAAACTTGGAGCATTTGCCAGTAACAGAATCGTTAAAATTAAGGAAAATTTCGTCGTATTTGAGAATTCATTTTTTAGAGTGTATTGATGCTGCTATTTTGCAAACTGATCATACCTAACTCAAATAATGCTTATTTCAGGTTGTGCCAATTATCTACACTGGTCAAAACAATTAGGGGAGCTCTTTGCGTACTTTTGTTATACTTTCAGTCCCAATTTTTTTATATTTTATTCAAAAAACCTCAAATTTGTGAAATAGATTGAGCATGCGCGCATCTAGAATGAAATAGTAAAAAACCTTGGAAAAACCTTAATTTCTTAATTAAAATTCTAGAAAAAAATTGGAATAATAATATTTTGATTAAATTATAAGAATATTTTTTAAAAAAAACTTTATTTGTAAAAAATAGTTAAAATCAATTTTAAATCACCTAAAATGCAAGCATGAAGAATTTAGGGCAATTTAATAAAATTGTTCAGAGTGAATTTTATTGTACCATGTTTTTCATCTTTTCATTTAATTAAAAAGTATTATTTAATTCTTCAAAACACTTGATTCTCCCACCTAATTAATATAATTAGTTTCAAAAAAAAACGTCATCCACGTGGAATTGCGGGACCATAACAGGGCTTGAAAATACATGGACCGGGCCGAAACGGGGACTTGACGCCATCCTCTATTAGTTTGATTGATTGAGTTTGGTTGAGATATGCGCTCGCCCTAAGGCTGCTTCATCCTCTATTAGTGTTTGCTTTTTTAAGTGTATGCATGCGCCAACACGAATTTAATTTTGTTTTGATTTTGAGTGTATTTTCACAAGTAAGCATGCCTCTAAAATTAAGCAATACGAAGTTAAAGGGGTCCCAGTAAGGCGGGACCATACTGCTGGTTTGAAATAAGTGTGAGCTTAACTTGGAGAGAAAAGAAATCGCAAAATGATTATTTGAAATGGAATCATTGAGGAAAAAGGCTTAAACATGCGCTCTCCGTATTGTTTTAGGCAGTGTATAATGTATACTAGATAGAAGTCTCAATTAAGAAAACACGGCTGATTCCTGGTACCTGGATGCAACTATTTCGCTTCTTCTACAACTTAGGCATAATTTTTTTAAAAAACTTATTTTGGTATTCATATACCTAAGAAAACAAAAATTTACCAAATGGTACAAGTAGATTTTTTATAATGTAAATAGTTTTTAACTTACATGCAGTCTTTTAAAGGCGATTCTACAGTCACAAACGCCATTTCTTTTAAATATTGTAACACATATTAATTTTTTTACAGACTTTTAAAAAATAAATTATAATAAAAATCATATTTTAAAGCTAGCCATTTCAAACGATCATAATTAAATAACTGCATTGTTTAGAGCTGCGATTTTATATGATCACATGCCTGGAAATTTATTGTTTTCTTTTCTGCAAAATTTATGCAAAACAACTGAATTGAAATGTCGTTATGTCGTTCACAGTTTGGTACACTTAAATTAATTAATTTATAAATTTATAATTTTTTTTACTGTAGTAAAAGTATTTTTAAGTTAGTTTTTTATGTGCCTAATCTTCTCACGAAAATTTAAAAGTCTATCTCAAAAATTAAAGAAAAACTTGTCTAAGGTATATTTATACCTTACGAGTCATTAGTGATGATACTATCATGGCATTTTTCTGGAGCCAGAATTGATCGCACATTTTGAGATCAGTTAGCACTGTGAGCAGCCCATATAGTAAGTTTTATAGATCGGTCGTTGTGCTAGCAGCTAGGTGACAGTTTAGTCTTGTTATCTGACAGTGGTTTAAATATACATACCTTTATTTCCTTGGTTTAGATTCTGAACATTTGAGAATAGCCCATTAGGTAGATTACATTATTACATTTATCAATTAAGCAAACCACAATTAACAATATCTATTAAACTATTTTCCTGCTTGAACATTCTTTATAAGGCAAGGAAAACCTTTAGGTAGGCGAGTACCCAAAATTCTAAAATTTTTACTATTACTTTAATCTTTTCCAAATTTGGCATAGTGATTTCAAATATAATGAACAATGCTTTTGTGGCAATTTTTTTATTTAAATATAATTGATTTATTTTTAACGGTGTTTTTCAACTAAAAAAAGGAGTTTACGCTAACACTTCTAGCATAAAAAGTTTTACATGAATTTACCTGAAATTTTTTACAGATGCTATTTCCATATATATCTGTGCCATGAACCTCTAATATCTGATGTAAATATACAAGTTTTTTTTAATAAAAAATGTCCAAGTGTAAGTTAATCGAATTTTTTGTGTGGTTAATTTATAACATTTTTCTTAGTAACTTCTTTTCTTGTAATTTGTATGTAACTCTAGAGGGTCATTGAATGCATCAGTTCAAAACGATGAATTTAACACATAATTAATGTTTATAGGATGAAAATTCAATGTGGTAGACTTGTTAGCGTAAACCTCTTTTTTTAGTAGAAAAACACCGTTTAAAATAAATAAATATTTAAATTTTAAAAAATGCCTAAATAGCATTGTTCATTATAGTTGAAATCACTATGCCAAATTTGGAAAAGAATAAAGTAATAGTAAAAATTTTAGAATTTTGGGTATTCGCCTACCTTAACGTTAATATTAATCTACTCATGTTCTGTAAAACCCGTTTTTCTACTTAGTGATACTTGGATAGGTAAAAACAACTTTAAGTGGTAGAGGGTAGGTACATATATATTCCGGCTTGTGTGCTTGATCAGAGACCCACTTGTAAGCTTTCGTCAAGTAAGACAGACACAAAAAGAATTTTTACTGTCCCAGAGAAAGGAAGTTCACCCAAGGCGAAGGCGTGAATCGAACCCGCATCCGTTACCGAGAGCAGACTGCTAGCGTAATAGTTCAAATTACTCGGCCATCCGGGCCCCAATTTTAAGCGGTATTTTGAAAAATATCTAAAATCAATTTCGAAATTTATACATCTTAATAAAATAAAATAAAAAATATTATTCATATATGAGCGTGTATATGAATATTTTAAATATTATATAATTCATTCAAGAGAAGATAATATTTTAAAGACTGAAATGAGCATTATTTAATTTTCAAGTGAAATGTTACAGGTTTATTAAGATTTTTCATTAATATTCAGTGTGGGATTATTGTGATTAATAATTGTAATAATTGGCTAATTTATAACAATTTAAAGAAAAATGACTTATTTGGGGTATTAGTTTTTATGCAGAATGGTTGGTGATGATTATACTAGGTTGGTGATATTATGAATATGTATTAAAATATATAACATTTCTGTGTGATTATTTGAATGAAAAAACTCATTTGCAATCAAAATTATTAACTTTTCAATAAAATTACATATTTTGTGATACGGAGATTTTCATATATTAGTTTTGGTATTTATTAAGAATTTAAAATTTCATGAATTTATACTAAATATGTAAGTATTTTTGTAAGCGTTGATACTATGCAAACTGTTGTTTTTTCTCAAATAGTTACAGTTTACCATATATTAAAATATAACGACTTTTATACTTTTAGAGTCATCGTTATTTATTTATTTGATCAAATTGCAAAACATAAAATACTTTGAATACAAAAATATATTCTTTTATTATAATCCACTTTAGCAGTAATTTTCCTCAATGTACTGGATCAAAGTAATGCGTCAATGCCAACGTATAACAAAAACGCTAGGTTACAAATACTCCATTCATAAATCTAGAAATGCATTATTTAAATCAAAGTATCGTGATACACTGATACTTTTCAATGGGATTGCCGAAACTATGATGAATGGGATCTAGGTAGAGATAACGCTGATTCGGCCAGCGTATTTTACCTTGTACTCAATGCAGACTGTAACTGCATGTTAATGGGGGAGTGAATGTCCGTATGATGGTTTTCTAGCCTTTCGCGTTATTATTATTTCTACTGTAGTCATTAACTTTGGGTGAAGAAAGATAGATTGCGTAGAACTGTAGTCAGTAACTTTGAATAAAGAATTGCAGTCAGTTACTTTGAATAAAGAACTGTAGTGAACACTTTTGATTATTGGAGTCAGCAAGTTTGGACAAAAAAGTTATAGTAACAATAATAAAGTTATATAAATATTTTATGTTCAAAGTAGACATTAAATTTCAATAAGGAATAGCAGCTTATACTTGAGGTTTTGTAACCAGTAGTTTCCATTAGAGAATTATAGATAAAAAAATTTTCATTGTAGTCAGTAACTTTAATGTAAAAATGAGGCTTTAACTTTTTTCACTTTAGTCAGTAAATATTAATAAAGAATTATACTGACATTTTTATGTATCATAATCATT
Organism: Hylyphantes graminicola; assembly: GCA_023701765.1. Taxonomy (NCBI): domain Eukaryota; kingdom Metazoa; phylum Arthropoda; class Arachnida; order Araneae; family Linyphiidae; genus Hylyphantes; species Hylyphantes graminicola. The sequence goes on from CM043123.1 coordinate 9,550,607, forward strand.
AACTTTTAATGAATAATTACAGCTTACACTTTTGTTTCTCTAATCAGTAGTTTTCAATACAGAGTTAATGCTTATACTCACGTTATAAAAGAATCCCATTATATACATGAAGTAATAAGTAATAAGTAACTTATATAAATTAAACTTGAAATATAAATTGCTTGAACTCAACCATATATTATTCGAAAAAAGCTTCCCTTTGAGACTTAAAGTTTTACCGAATTTTTAAACTAAATTAAGTTCCCCGATATAAAAAAAATATATCACTTCTAAGATAATTTAAATATTTACAAATTACTACCCCCAACTTCCTTTCAATTAACAAGCTTCAAACTTGATCAATCCCTGTTGATAAATACTGAAAAGTTACGCTGACAATTTTCCCTATTTTTTAATGCCAAATGTAGTAAGAGTTAAAAAAAAATCTATGGTTTCAACAAACGCAAATGGATAGTTAAAACTTTAAAAGCTTGCAACAGTTTCGGGACTTAAGTTCCAACTCCCACCCTTTAAGATCTTTCACTTTTCATTTGAGTTTGTGAATGCGTTGTTTTTTTACAATTTTTATTAATAACGCAAAGGTTTATGCACATTTTTTTAATGTCAAATGTATTATTAACATCAAACAATCGAGAATTCATGATGGATATCTATTTATTTTTATGTTCATTACGAGTAATGTAGTAGCAGCAGTATGTAGTATGTTATGCACATGTACTCATAATTACGCACTAATTATTTGATTTTTTTTGTTTTAATTCCATTATACTTTGAATGAAAAGAGCTTATGAAAGTATCTTCATGGTTAATAATACTTACAAATGTCTTTTTCTGGGTGTTTGACAAAAACGGAATTATTACAAACATAATTCACTGACTTCAAATCCCTCAGTGTATGATAAAGGAAAAAGTATAATTTTTAACAATCTTCGGTATAGTGATAAAAAATTCAAATAAGTCAAATCTCAATCATTCCATTATTTTTAACGAACAAACTCTTGATGTAGTCACTTTTACTGAATAAATTTAACTACATTAGAAGATTCATAAACTACACTCTCAGAAATTAAACTTTAATTTTTGACGATTCATGAATCCTCAAGCCTCATTTAGTTAATTTCGAGGATTGTTTCGTCAAACTATCACGTGATTTTTGAGTAAACGCACTCACTTTAACGATCGTGATTTGACGATTCTGTATCTTGATTTTGAGGAAACTGAATCTCATTGTTGTACTCACATGCTCAAAAATGACGAAATATTTCTTTAGATTAGATGACATTCAAATCCTCATAAAAATGACGATTCAAATTTCCTTACTTTGAGGAAACGAAAACTCGGAGCATTTGCCAGTAAACGGAATCGTCAAAATTGAGGAAAATTTCGTCGTTTTTGAGCATTCATTTTTTAGAGTGTAAAAAAGGTTAAACTTTGTGCATTTTTTTATTATCTGCAGATTTTAGTTTTATCAATTTAAGCTAAAATTAATATTCTTTCTTGACGGATCTTTAATGTGTTATGCGCAAATTTGTATACGTTCTTTTAACTTTTAAACTTTTTTAATCCCCATTATATATTTTTATAAGTATTATGCTGCCAATGCAATAGTATATTTTTTATCAGCTATATCTCAACACATAATAATCCTACTATTACATTTATTCTACATTCAAAAAGATAAGACAATAAAAAATTTAACACAACGCACAAAACCCAACAACAATACTATTAACCAACACACATTACTACAGCAAATCTCTATGCCAATGAATACCGAAAAGACCCGTTGACAAATCTCCCTATTCATAAATAGCGAATGCATTATGCAATCAAAGGATCGCGATATCGCTATACACTGATAGCTCTCAATGGGATTGACCTAGGTATGATGAATGCGAACCAGATAGAGATAGAGCTGTACTAGTAGGCGTGTTTTAGTATTCCCTCTACATAGTACATTTATATGTTAAGCTCAGTACACCTCATCTTTTAAAGATTTTAATATAGTTGCATAGTTCTTGTATAATGAAGGTTCTTAGTATTTTATTAACTAGATAAGAGGGGCTCTTAATTGTAAAATGTCTTTTGTTTCAGACTTTGTGGGGACAATAAGAGAAAATCTAAAAATGATGTTGATAAACAATGATGCTGTAATAAATCGTCACTTAAGTTCCCACATGTGCTATATCACTTTGCACAACGGTAGAAATTTACCGAACGGTAACCCTTGGCAAACTTTCCAAAAGTTGGCCGAAAACCCAACCGAAATGAGCAACTAACGGTCAGATTGGTTAGCCAGAAAACGCCAGAGTTGCGAAGTCAATGAATTCGAATAATCAGTCGAAGTCAAACAGTTGCCACAAAAAATTATTTATCGCCAAATCCGAAAATATCGCGCCAAAGGTTACCGTACAGTAAATCTGATAATTTCACAACAATGAGATAGCACAAGTGGGAACTTAGTGACGAAATGAAGGTTCCAGTTTCTAAACTCACATTCTCCAAAGTATGAGTAAGATATAGGGTTTGGCACCCGTTCAATGACGACCTACATCAAATGAATTTACGATCGCCAATTGCGATCCAAACCCTAAATCTTAGTTATACTTTCGAAAATATAAGTTTTTTATTTTAGCACTTCATGTTCAATTAAATTGGTTGAATCAAATTATAAATGAATGTGGAAAGTATTAAATATCAATATTTGTCATTTAAAGTGATAATCACTTCAAATCTATATAAATTTAATGTGAACGAATGTTCTTAAACAAAAGACCACTCATTCTAAACATTTTAATTAAAACTAGTTTAAAATTTTAAATTCGTTTCCTCCTAAACTTGTTTTCAATAATGTCATGTTTTGGTGTTTATGTTAAACATGAGCAAAATAATTGTTTTGTCGTCTAAATGTCGAGATATTTGATGCCTCGCTTGCAATTAAAATTTTGTGGGTTCAAATAGCGTCTGACCCAAAATTCTCAAAATTAAAAAAAAAAAAAACCTAAGTTAGCGGGTAAAAACTGCTGGTTAACTAGAATTTACCGCATTTAATACAGAAAGCATTTCTTTCGTTTTTTCTAGCAACTCATCCCCCAGTTTTAAACGTAAATTTGAAGGGATTTTTCGCAGTGCACTAAAAACACAATATCATCAACCTACACCCGAATCTTTGCATAAAAGTCCGTCAACAAACCCCCCAACCCCTAATCGTGGATGCATTATTTAAACCAAAGGATCCCGATACACTGATAGTCCGTCCCCAATGTCCTATGATAAATGCGAACTGGGTAAATGTAACATTATTTCGGAAAGCGTGATTTGCTATACTCTACATAGACAGTTTTTATTTATACATTAAATAAAATGCATACCCGTATAACAAGAAATATATATATTCATATTCTAAATTAATTAAAATATTCACTAGTTAGTAACTTTAAACAGAAATATTTAACTGGTTTACTTATAGCTTAGTATATAATAAAAGAGAGGGAGAGAGAGAGAGAGAGAGAGAGAGAGAGAGAGAGAGAGAGAGAGAGAGAGAGAGAGAGAGAGAGAAAGAAGCCTTAATAAAATCGATTCAGCCGAAGGTCTTTTTATAAGACTTACACACATGATAGAGAAGTAAGATTCCAAAAACTTGTCCCGTTATTATTATTATTATTATTATTATTTTAACCAATAACATCCTACCAACAAACTCATTTCACAATTAAAATTCAATTACAAAAATGCAATACACAAAAACGCAATCTCATTAACCCACATGAATGAAAATCCGTTGACAAATCCCCCAATTCATAAATCGCGGATGCATTATTTAAATCAAAGGATCCCGATACCCTGATAGCCCGCAATGGACTATGATGAATGCGAACGAGGTAGAGATAGCGTATCTCGGCCGGCGTATTTCACACCGCAAACTCGCAGGCCGTTATCAGGGGGTATTTCAGTAATGAAGAGAGGATGGGGAGCAAACCGGGTCCCACCCTACCTTGGGATTAGGAGAGGGATGCTTGGGTTTTCACGCTACGGAAAGTTACCTGTCAGGAGCATTGTTCAGGGGGATGGGCTTAGAGATAAATAATAGTGAGTTGTTTTACAGTGTTGCAAAATGTAGTTTTTTATGTGGTGGGGAATGGGGGTGTTTATGTATTTTTGGGGTTTGGGATGTTTATATCGAAGGAGTTGTTCGTAAATATAAATGCTTACGTTACGGTTGCTTAATAAATAAATTCAAAAATAAATTAATTTGATAATAAATAAGTTAAATAATAAATCAATTTATGTGAATCAATTTAATAATAAATAAATTAAATAATAAATCAATTTAATATGAATAAATTTAATAATAAATAAATTAAATAATTAATCAATTTAGTATGAATAAATTTAATAATAAATAAATTCAATAAAAATAAATAATAAAAATATAAATAAATTTAACTGGAACATATTTAATAATATAATAATAATAAATATAGTATGGGTGAAAAACTTGAATTAGGATTTTTTTGAAAAATTAAAATTTAATTCTCAAATTATAGTGTTAAGCTGTATCACTGTGTTTTCAATTAAAATTTTTTTTTTAAAATTTAAGATTGGATTTTAATTTTAAGAGCTTAGAAAAATACATTAAAAAAAGAAAAAAAATATGTAAAACATATTTTTCGACGGCCATGATATTATATACAGTAAAACGAACATCAGGAAACAGTATAGTAGTAATAATCGCTTCAATATTCGTGCTACAATTATTTTAGGAAAGCAAATATATTGTTTGTGGTAAAAAATAATATACCTACTTTTTCTTAAAAACGAGTTGTTTGTTATTTTTATAATTTAGTAAAATTCAGTTGTTATTTGAAAGTGTGAAACCTTGCAGGTTTTAAGTGGAAGGCAAGGTATCAGCCTTCCACAATATTTATACTTATGAACCTGAGTGTTTTAATAAAGTGAGAATCCAATTTGAACACAAGTATGGTAATTTTAGCAAATTTATACTTAATTTAGCTCTTTTTTAAATTATGCTGCTTACTTACAAAAAACAAGCATACAAAATTTATATACTGGAGCTCGCATTGTAAGGGAAACTTACAGAAACTAACAGCTCTGTAAAACCCATTTTACCACTGGAAGATTATATGTACGGTAAAAATAACTTTATGGTGTGAGTTTAATTCCAGTTTTTAAAGTTTATGTATTTCATAAATTTAATTTAATTAAAGCACATTAAGTTATGTAGTATTTTTTAAAAGTTATCTTGATTCTTTAAAAATTATCTTTACTATTAATAATGTTTTTTAACCAAACATAAAAGTGCACTTGATAAGGTTTAACTTGCCAAAGGGGACTTACTGAAACTAGTCGTTCTGTAAAACCCATTTTACTACTAGGAGATTATATGGCCGGTAAAAACAACTTAAAGGCATGATTTAAATTCTAGTTTTTAAGATTATGTTTTTCATTAATTTATTTTAATAAAAACCCGTTAAGTTAGGATGTATTTTTTAATTAAACTTTAATGATTAAAAAATATCTTAAATTTAATAACGTTTTTTTTTAAATTACCCAACCTTAAATATGCCCCCACATGGTAAGGGTAACTTACAGAAACTAGTCGATCTGTAAAACCCATTTTACTACTAGGGGATTATATGTCCGGTAAAAACAACATAACTGCATGATTTTAATTCTAGTTTTTAAGATTATGTTTTTCATAAATTTAATTTAATAAAAACCCATCAAGTTAGGATGTTTTTTTAAACTAAATTTTCATGATTTTGAAAAAAAATTATCTTAAATTTAATAACGTTTTTTTTTTTAAATAATTCAACCTTAATTATTTATATACTTGCCCTCCCATGGTAGGGGTAACTTACAGTAACTATTCGCTCTGTAAAACCCATTTTACTACTAGAAGATTATATGTACGGTAAAAATAACTTTACGAGGTGCGTTTAATTCCAGTTTTTAACGCTTATGAATTTCATAAATTTAATTTAAATAAAGCCCGTTAGGTTGGGAAGTATTTTTATTAAGTTACCTTAATTTTTTAAAAACTATCTTTACTATTAACAATGTTTTCTCTAACCACACCTAAAATATTTATATACTCGAGCGCACTTGATAAGGGTTAACTTACCAAGGATGACTTACAGAAACTAGTCGCTCTGTTAAACCCATTTTACTACTAGGAGATTATATGTCCCGTAAAAACAACTTAAAGGTATGATTTCAATTCTATTTTTTAAGATTATGTTTTTCATAAATTTAATTTAATAAAAGCCCATTAAGTTAGGATATATTTTTTAATTAAACTTTCATGAGTAAAAAAATATCTTAAATTTAATAAAGTTTTTTTTAATTACCCAACCTTAAATCTGCCCCCACATGGTAAGGGTAACTTACAGAAACTAGTCGATCTGTAAAACCCATTTTACTACTAGGAGATTATATGTTCGGTAAAAACAACTTAACGGTATGATTTAGTTTTTAAGATTATGTTTTTCATAAAAGTAATTTAATAAAAGCCCATTAAGTTTGAATGTACTTTTCATTAAGTTTTCATTATTTTTAAAAAAAATATCTTTAAATTAATAATTATTATTTTTAAATGATCCAACCTTAAATACTTATATACTTTCCCCTATTTGGTAAGGGTAACTTACAGAAACTATTCGCTCTGTAAAACCCATTTTACTACTAGGGGATTGTATGTCTGGTAAAAACAACTTAAAGGAATGATTTTAATTATAGTTTTTTTTAACGATTTTGTGTATTTCATAAATTTAATTAAATAAAATCGAATTGAGTTGGAATTTATTTTTATTAAGTTATCTATATTTTTTTAAAAAAATTATCTAAACTATTAATAATGTTTTTTGTGTTTATAATTTATCAAAATGTATTATGAATTTAAAAGATTTAGGAATATTCGTTTCTAAGCTTATTTTATACAAATTACAAACTATTTATAAAATGACATTCATTTTTATGTTTTTATATTTCATTTATGAAAGCTTAAAAAATAAGACAATTTAACTTTGAAAAATGTTTTGTTTGCAAAAAAAAATAACCATGCATTTTATTTAAAATGAAATTTTAATACATTCAAGCATTAAAGTGACCCCGTTTGAGAATTTTGAATCAGTTCTCTAGTTTCTAAGTACAATTACCCTCTTAAAATATATACTAAAGCAATAAATTATTCATTGAAACGGCTTACTTTGATATTTAATTATTTAAAAGGAATTGTGTCGAAATGAGTGAATTAATCCATTTAATGCCATCAACGCTTCACTTAATTAAAAAAAGCAATAATGGCATTTTTTAACGAATAAAAATGCGTTACATTTTTTTATAAATCTTATGATAATCTTGAGAATCGTTAACTTAGTATATCACAAAATTTAATTTAAGTATATAAATATATTAAGAAAAAATATCGATTTGCCGTACAAAAAAGGCAAGAAAAATTAATTAGTATTTTCTTCTTTTAACTGTTTACATTCTTAAGAAGAATATTTAATTTTTTATCAGCAAATATACATTATTAAAATGTACTTCATAATAAATTGTAAATTACCTTTAGGCAAATAGAAGCATTAAATCTTATTTTATTTTCAATTTATAATGTTGAAAAATAATTTTTAATTGACATTATGTTTACTGGCTGCATGCGTAATATCGAAATATTTGAAGAAATTGACTTTCATTTTGGAAAAAAAAATCTAAGTTTTGTGGTTTTCTTTATTTTATTTAAATAAGTACTTGTTATTAAACTATTGATTGACAGTTAATATCATTTTATAATTTTTATAAAGTTCCATTCAAAATTAAATTATTTTTTTAGCTTAATTATAAATGCATAAAAATGAATTCATTTAATGTAATTTTTTTTAACGGTTTAAAGTTGTGAAAGACTAACTTTAAAAGTTATTTACCCTTGGTAGGCTTGTTTTTAAAGAGTTAAGATATTCAGTGACTTTATTATCTGCTGTTAAAATACAAATTCTCAAATTTAACTTTAATAAAATTGAATTTGCTCGTTAAAATTCTCCTAGACATTATAAAAAATAATTCATGAACTAATGATTGTAGAAGTATTAAAAGTAAAAAATCCTAGAGGTTGATATGACTCCCAGTTTGAAGTTTAAGGGTAAAAAGAAAAAACAAGTTCGCATTTTAGGGATTAAACTTTCATTAAGATTATTAAGGATAAAAATAATTAATGGTAAATACTTATTTACTATAACTTAGCAATTTTTCCCACAAATTTTCACCAATCTTTCTAAAAACCAAAAACAGAGGCCCGAAATCCCGAATACTATTTCACAAAGCGAAAAATTTCTTTTTAAAACGAAACTAAAATATCGATTATTTTTTATTATGATGAAAACACATTGTAAGAATAAGTATAATTACAAAGAACTAATATTAAAACGGTTTTTCTTTAATCTGAATTCATAACTACTCGGTACCGAAACTAGAGCCTAGAAACTGAAACAAAGTTTCAAGTTTTCGCAGCAGGCGAACGTAAGATGTCGCTATATTGTGGGGGAAAAATATCTTCAACGGCCAGGGAAAACTTTGAGCGAAATCCAAGTCCGCTTTCCCGCAAGTTCAGCGCGATAAAGTTCTGTTAGTATTCTAAGTAATTTTCGGACGGATTTTAATAAAAAGTGTGTTTAAGCTTTTCTGCTAGTAAGTTTGTGTGTTAGAGTTATTTGTTTTATAGAGATATCTTAAGAGTTTATAAGTTTTAATGAATATTAACAAATGTTTTAGAAATATTTAGAAATTTGAAAAGAGTTAAACAAGTTCGTATATTTTTAATATGTGTTTCTAGAATATAATATTTTGACACAATAAGTACGTTTTATGTGGTAACAGAGATAGTTATCTTCAGTTTTAAGGCCACATGTAAAGCTATAGAATTTTATGATCATTAAAATTGTTTTAAAAGAATCAGGAATGTATTTATCAAAATTTTGTGTTTTATCAATAATGTTTATCGAAGAAAGAAACTGTAATTTTTTAAAACAAATATCAAAGTTTTGAAATTTTTAATATTTGAATTCAATTAAAAATATTTATTACTTCAACTTCACTAATTTAAGAAAAATCTTTTGATTAAAAAATTATCTGATTATAAAAAATATTGGTATCACAAGTAATTCCACTGAAGATATCCCATCTCCAAGACCTCTCCTTAGAAGATACAAACCTTAGATTCAAGAAGAGCAAAGTCTCGGTTTCAAACTGCCCTGGTGGGATTTGGCGCCATAAATCAAAACTTTAAAGTGGAATCATTCCTTACTTTTAAGATTTAACTTTTAACCATTCTGATAAAAAATATTTTTTTAAAAATATTTTATCTCAAAAATAAAAATTATTTTTTTAAAGTTTCTAAAAAGTTTTTAAACTTTATTTTAATAAAAGAAGTTTAAAGTTTTCTTAATAAAAGAAATGAAGAAAGAGAGAAAAATTTAATTTTTTTAATTAATAAATATAAGTCCCACCTACCTGGCTAGCATCTCTCCCCCAAACTTGTCTTGAAGCGAATGAAACAAGCCTTAGCTTTCCACGAGAAAAGCCAAAGTCTCCTTTTGAAAGTGCTCCCCGTGTGTTTTAGCGCCATAATGCGCAGTGGGCCCTTCACGCAACATTCTGAAACGGAGCAAAACTCTATAGAGATGAGATGCTACGGGAGGTAGAGCGAGCGGCGGGACGAACCCAAACTCGATCGATGCCTGCCCCCCCGCCCCTGGTTCTAGAATTTGATTGGACGCCAGCCTCACACCCGTATGAAGGCAGAAGACGCTAGAAGCGAGCACCCTTTCGCCTCGACCAGTTTCCACTTGGACCTAGCTCTCGCGTAGACCACCAAGCGATCTCGGACCCTCATCACTGAGAAAGAGAGAGGTAAGCCTACTTTAATGTGCATGCACGGTTGCCGGTTAGATAGGTAATGAGGTCCGGGGGGGAGGGGGGCTACGGAATTTTTAAGTGTAGGAATGTCTTTTGGGAAGGGTTGGTGCGATCCGATGGGTTGGCGCGCTTTTTTGGGGGGACCGTGGAAAAGTTTTCGTGTCACTTTGGTCGTTTTGGGGGGAAGTGAGTGTCAGTTGGGGGGGAAACGGTTCAAAGGCATTGGTAACTTTTTGGTGGGCCGGTGAGAGGGTTGAAAAATGTTGCATGAATTTTAAAATTGAAATTAAGAGATAAAAAATAGAAATTTAGTTCGATTTTTTTTGCTTGTGTTTGTTTATAAGTAAAAAATATCCACATTACATAAAGTCATCCTTAAATATTTGAAGGTAATAGCGAATACTAAATAAAAATTAAAATAAAGTGTAGCAAATATATAAAAACTAGTTAAAATAATTTGCATGGATTCTAAACAATGTATATTTTTGTGAAAAGAAAACAAAATACAATAATTTATTTTATTTTATTGCTTTAAGGTATTTATTCAAAAAAATGTAATGTAATTAGTATAAAATTGGATTAAATTTAATGTATACAAAATCAATAATAAGTTAATTTTTATTACTAATGTGAGTGAATTATATGTTTGTTTACAAAGAACGTTCTATTTTTAAGTAATGTATTTTTAGTTTATTTTGATTTAATATTGTAATATATATTTGCTCAAATGAATATTTAATTAAACCGAACAAATCATAACATATTGGTTTTTTTTTTTGCTTTTTAACTCATGTAAGACCAAGAATTAAGACACTAAGTTAAAAATGATAATGCACCGACAATATATATTTTATATTCGGACTAATGCATGTTTTAAATTTATGTTAATGTCTTTTTTTCAAATATTGTTGTAATCCATTAATATAGATACATAAATGTAAAACACATATCAAAAATGTTGAAATGTTGAAAAATCTATACTTGAGAGTATTTATTAAAAAAGTAGATCAGGAAATTACTAGGACTACAATTTAAACATATTTATATGATTACAAGTCTAACTGACGTAAAACCCTCCCTGCTTTATTCCCAAGCTAGCGTGGTCCTTATTTTATCGACCCACTCAAGGGTTGAAAGGCTGAGTTGCTTTTGCTTGATCTGGGATTTGATCCCCGCATGTGACAATTGAGCGTGAAGCACTTGATCTTAATGAAATGATTATATATTCAAGAAACTCCAAAAAGCATTTCCGTTTACCATTTCAGTATAACGTATACGTTTTCAGTATTTTCGTATGCCATGAAAGAAAAACATAATGCATGCTCTTTTGCGATGGAAAAGATTTTTTTTGTAATACACTGTTAGTGAAATAGAGAAAACGTAGCATTAAAAACACAGATATAAAATAAATTTGGCACTCAAAATTTCTCATCAATCAAGGTTCACTCAGTATTAAATGCCTGAAGGGAATAAAGTGTGGACCAATTGTGCTTGGGAGTTAAACACTGGGGCTTCACGTCCAGTTTAGGTTGACCACCTAAACTGGACACTGCTTTGTACTTCGACCTTTTGATCTCAAGAGATGTAATGGTCACAGCAGGCCTTGGCCCACAATGGACCCCGCGCCACGATATTTAGTTTTTAGGTATTATGTTAATATATTCTTGTATTCTGACTGAACTGGTAATGGACGTAAAGGTCACAGTACTTTTGTGCACTACAAGGCAACAACATACAATGTATGAATAAGGTTAAGAGGAAAGGAATTTTTTTTATGTTTCATAGCCTAAACAAAAGTGTTTACTACTCCTCGGCGCAATTGCCCATTGCTGGGCCAAGGCCTGCCGTGCCCATTTCAGCTTTCGTGATCTAGGGCTCTGGGGTGCTAGACATAACTCCCGGTAAGGTGGTCAGCCTCAAATGAAACCCAAGGTGTTTAGCTTCCAAGCATGCTTGGTACCCATTTTATCGACCCGCTGAAGGGATGAAAGGATGGGTCAAAACTCGCCCTATCTGGGGTTAGATCCCCGGATCAGTGGCCTGGCAATGCGAAGCACTACCACTGAGTCACTGGGCCTCCAAAAAAACCTTAATCTAAAAGTGTATCTAACAATAACTCTTACTTCGAATCTCTTCCGCATAAGACTTACACATCTTAAAAGCAAAATAAAAATGTTTAATTCGAATTTACTTTATGATTTACTTAACTAAAAATATCATTTATATTAAATTCTACTTTCAAATTTATAAGAAACTCTACTTTTAGTTTCTTCATAAATATTTTATCATCAAAGCTTCATTACAAATACCGAACGGAAATAACATAAATAAAAGTTAGTTATGTAATTAGGAAATGTAGTAAAAGTAAAATATATTTTTTTAACAAATTCAAACTCCCTCCTAGCAAGAAATTTCCAATTAAAATTAGGAATGCACTCTTGCGTGAATTTTAATATCCTATATACCTATTTTATTTCTTGAAAGCGAGATCTTTTTAGAAGAAAGTGTCATTAATCCACTATATTGAATATATAATTAGTTTAAAATCCCTGTTTCAAAATTAAATCGAGCACTTGAGTCTTTCACTCAATATGTTGCGAAAAACCATTACCAAGATAATATACACAATAAATCCTTACCGAATCGTAGATATAGTATAGTTAAAAATTTAATAGTACCTAGCAGTGAATTTATAAATGAAGGGTCTTTTCGGTCTCAAAGAACTAGAGACATTGCTAGCATGTCATTTAAAGTGTTTAACTATGTAATTAAATCAATATTTAATTGAGCTTATCATAATATTTTTTCATAGAAATTATACAATAATATTTAAATAATTTTAAGTGTATAAATTACACAAAATGGATGCGTAAATCTCTTTATTACAGAAAATCCTCACATTTTAAAATTAACTCGTTAATCAAAGCATCGGAGTAATTTAGCTCACTTTTGTTTCTAACAAAACGCGAGAGACCCACAAAAAACTATAAAAAATACAAAACAAATAGGTCCAAGATTAGGGTCGGTATCTAATCTGTTCTGTTTAGTGCTAAACTGGAAGTGAACATAGTGCTCAAAGTTTTTTTTTCCTCTTTGGCGCTATCTGAGCCTAGCGAATTTATGAACAGGTGAATAAACCGTCCGAACTCAAAGAATTGGAGCTGAAGATAATACAATATTTATAAAAAATGCTTATTTATTAAATTAAAAAACTGCATTTTTTTCCTTAGTGGTAGTGCTTCGCATTGCCACGCCACAGGTCCGGGGATCGAACCCGGATTGGGCGAGGTTAACCCATTCTTTCATACCTTGAGTTTGTCAATAAAATGGATACCAAGCATGCTTGGGAACTAAAAACTGGGGAGTTCCGCGTGAGGCTGACCACCTTACCGGAACATATGCCAAACACGCCAGAGCCCAAAGGTCACGAAAGCTGAAATGGGCATAGCTGGCCTTGGCCCACACTGTAAAAAATTTGGCTTGAATTTACTAACGATTACTTAGTAACTTTACAGGTTTTCACCATTTACTAGAAAATCATCTGTAACCTAAAGAAACTACTGTAGTAATACTAAGCAATACTAAGTAAATTGATGTAACGCTTACAGCGCCACCTGGTTATCTTTTTGAGAGATGCGTAGTTTCCCTTGTTGCATTGTTTTGTTTCTCGAAATTTGTTCGATCGGCCATCGGATTTAGCAAAAACTAACCGGTGATCGCGTCCGTAAATTGAAAGTGTACGAGACTAAGAGATAAAAGTCTGATTCGATATCGGTCAAAGGTGAAAATTCAATCAATGTACGTTTCATCGAAAATTTATAACGAATCGATAATTCAACGATGAGAAACCGAAAAACGTGTTTTTTTTATTTTAGTACATACATACAAATTGCGTTAAATTATTTCTAAAACTTCATATCCGAAAGCTTTATATCGATCAAGATTTTAACCTCATTATTTACACGCAAAGGATCTGCAAGTCCCGATGACCGAGTGGACAAACGTGCTACTTCTCGTTGAAGGATGCGCGAGCTAATCTTGAGGTTGCTAGTTTTGTCCTGCGACTTGCTCCGGAAAAGTCGAAATAATACTTGACTAAAAGAAAATTAGTGGAGCCCTCTTGTTTAACATTTTTGAAACTGCTAGTTACTAAGGTTTTCCTAGTAAAGATACTACATAAGTGGATGTATTGATTACTAGAATATATCTTGTAACCTTTACTGAAATTTTTATAGTATGCTTGCAATTTAAATGATTGTATTGGATACTAAGCTTTAATTAGTAATATATACACATATTTCTTATGTAACATTACTAAAAAAACTTATGGAAGCTGAGTTTCCTAGAGAATTCTTAGTAACCTTACAGATTTTTTTTAGAGTGCAGTATTGGGCTGTAGCGCCTAGGAGTTTAATTTTTAATGAAGAAACTCCTCTTGTAATAAAAATCCTTTACGGTATAAAATTACTTTCCATTCTCTAAATAACAAAAAGACTTCATCACTTTTTTAATAAATACTTAAGAAGTTAATTTTGTATTAAACAAGCGAAATCCCACAAATAAGTTAAATATAACACATACTACAAAGCAGAGAAATCCAAGATGGGTTAATATCTGATTCTGACAATGAGAAAAACGGACACAGTGTTTTCGCCACTAAAGGGGTGCCTAACATCGCAGCAAATTTTGAAACATCAGTAGGGTGACCAATGGTATTGCATTTCGCACTACAAATTAGTTTGTTATTCAACTATTTAGCTATAACAATTGTGTAAAGAGTTTCCGCTTTATTTTTTTCACATATATTTGAAATGAAAGCAACGTTACTAAAATATTATTTAAGAAGATATAATTATGATTTTAACAGCAAAGTTAATCATTGAAATAAATCTGGTTGGGCTATTTAAAAGCCTTTCCAATCTGAAAATTTGAGAGGACTCGATTATATTTTTTCTAATGGTAAATATATTTATTTATTTGAGAAGATTATAATTGTAGTTATTCGACAGAATTCTTGAACATAAATTTAATAGTGTGTAGGAACTAGAACGCATAAAACCAATCCTGAAATTCCTCTTATACTCGAAAAAAAAAAATATCTACTACTGACATCTAGAACATACTTTGCGGACCTAGAATTTATTGTTATATATGCTTCCTATAAGTTCAAGATCTAAGAAATATGCAGTTCAGGTTTTTATCTGAATGTGGTACAGATAATTCTTATTTTCTACAATAAAAAATGTGGCCATGATCAGGTATTTCAATAATTTTGGTTTTGAATGTAAGAATTGGAAATATAGTTTAAACACACTTTGACTAGATTAAAAACATAGTATAAAACACTAGGTTGTGGATCATAAATTCCTGGATAGCTGAGTTATATTTTCTGGTTTTAGGAAGGAGAATATTTAGTTTTCTTTCAGTAAAATGCATACTTTTTTAAACATGTGTGTCTCAGTATATTCGATAACCTTCTGATTAACTGGATATTTTTAATACAATTTTCTGGTAGAGGTGGGATTCGAGCCTCTGATTTCCAGAACTCAATACGGAATCCATTTGTGTACGGTATGTTTGATAGCTAAGCAGAGCAGAGAATATATACAAATCAAGTTCTAGAATTATTAAACTTCGTCAGTTATAGTTATCTCTCCTAAATAATATCTAAATATCTACTCTAGAGGATAATTTGTAAAACTTGAATACTAGCGCTTAAGTGTTCTCCAGAAAAAAAGTCAATAGTTTCTGGTTCATAAATCAGTCATACCATACCTTGTCTATCTAGAATGCGAGCCTCGAAAGCATTTTCATCCCAAATCCTCGTATGTGGTTTTCTTCGAAATGGCGTGAGCGTGTTTTTTCCCCACCCTACTTGGGTTTGAACTGTTTGGATTGTTAACTTCGCAATAGAAGCGATGCTCCCCCCCGTTTCCTAGAAAATCAAGTGAAGGGATGGGGGAAGAAAATCTTTTCGAAGCTCACATAGTAAACAGACAGACCATAGTGATATTAAATACAAGAAAACAAAGTAAAAGTTCTCTAAACGATTCCAATTATAACGGTTTTAAGCATAATTCAAAGATAAATTTTTCTAGATTTGGTCTAGATAAGAGAAATATTTTTTTCTCCATGTAACGAGAGTCTTTTAAAATAATCGATAATCTAAACAATAAAGGAATCTACCTTAAACTTCCATAAAAAAGTAACAGAAATAATAATAGAAAAAATCCTTACAAAACAGAGAAGCGCTAGATGGTCTAGTATCTAATCCGCTTTGATTGGCGCTTAACTGTTAATGAACATAATAGTTACGGTTTTTTCCGCACTTTGAGGTATCTGATAGCCCAGAGAATTTTCGAGGATGGGGAATATCTTTTTATAAACTCAGGTAGTTGGAGATGATACAAATATAATATTAGTAATGCTTAATTATTAAATAATATCTCTATTTATATGAATTATAATAACCGCAGTTGAAAAGAATGAACAAATATTTCATTGTAGTTAAAACATAGAAGGACCAAAACTATTGCGGAAATTCCTCTTCTGAGAAAAACCCCTCACGTTTTAAAAATAACTGGCAATCCATACAACGAAAGATTCCAACCCACTTTGTTTTAAACACTCGATACGCAAGAGACCTAACACAAAAAAAAAGTAGCAAGGAAGAAGAAAAAATACATAAAACAGAGAAACCCGAGAAGGGTCGGTATCTAATCCGTTCTGATTAGCGCTAAACTGGCAATGAACATAATGGTCACGCTTTTTTCCGCACTACGGGGTATCTGACAGCCCAACGAATTTATGAACAAGGGGGGAACTCGGAGAATTGGAGATGACGCTATTTCGTACAATGCTGAATCACGGGTTCTCTTTTGCGTTGCGTTGCATGGATTAGAGTGTCTCTAGGGGGAGTGGGGTCAATCGTTGCGCTGGGCCTTTTGTATGTAAGTGCTGATGGATAGGAGGAAATGCAGATATTCCCCCCTTTGCGGATAAAGGGTATGTTGCGTTGGTGATTAAGATAGTGTGATTGCTCGGCGAAGATAAGGGCTCAAGTGGGATGGAATTATTTATGTCTTATTAGGGGGTTTGACTTTTCTTGTTGTAATTTAAAGGTAATCAAATGTTTGTATGAGTTTAGTATTTGAGAGCAATTCGGGCCATTCCAATGAATAATCCAGTAATACATAGATACATATCACAGGCAATGTATAACTCGTAATAAGTGATATGACGTGCTAAGCTAAAGTGAATCGGTGCGGTAACTTGATCCTGAAAAATAGTTTCGTCACATGGAACTATGTATCCATGCATAGCTTTTTCCGCTTCAGATTCATTGTGTATTGCATAGTTTTCATTGTTTCAAGGGATATTCGGTGTTTTTTTGGATGGATTTTGTAACAGTTGCGCTGGGCCTTTTGTATATAAGTGCTGATGGATAGGAGGAAATGCAGATATTCCCTCCTTTGTGGATAAAGGGTATGTTGCGTTGGTTATTAAGATAGTGTGATTGCTCGGCGAAGATAAGGGCTCAACTGGAATGGAATAATTTATGTCTTATTAGGGGGTTTGACTTTTCGCGTTGTAATTTAATGGCAATCAATTATTTGTATGAATTTAGTATTTGGTATTTAGTAGCTATTCGGGCCTCCCATATGTACAATCTATTAATTCATAGATATAATACAGGCAATGTATAACTCTTTAAAACCGGTCATCAGACGGTGCTGATTTAAGTTTATGAGACTAAATTTTAGAGTCTTATCGAAAAAAAGTTTTTATAAAAAAAGTCATTTTTCATACAAATAACGAGCTGCTTCGGTATTGATATTTTTTTAAAGCTTGATCATTCTTTTTTCATACAGGCACAATCGTGATAGCTTGGTCTTAAAGGGTTAACTCGTTATAACTGATATGTTGCTAAGCTAAAGTGAATAGGTGCAGTAACTTAAGATCCTGAAAAACAGTTTCGTTGCATGGAACTATGTATTTATGCATAGTTTTTTTTATCGTTTTAGATTAATTGTGTATTGCATATTTATCATTGTTTCAAGGGGGTATTCGGTAGTTTTGTTGGATGGATTTTGTAACGGTGTATATATCCTATTCAGAAGAGTACCAGGAAGTAGCCACGACTTCAATTTACAGCCATTATGTAACGTTACGTGTGTGTACGTTACGTGTGTGTACGTTATTTATTGTTTGATGAGTATATCGATTTATGTAAATTATTCTTTTTTGTTTTCCTTCTTATATGTCGTGTTTCGAAAATAAATATTTAAGTATTTATTTGGTTACTTTATCATGACCCAGGTCCGCAGGAACGCAGTTGTTGTAATGTCCATGATTCTCCTTTTTATAAAACTTTCTTTTTAGTATGACCAAGATTAGCACTTAAAGTGTTGATCTCGAATACTTATCTTTTTAACTGAATTTTATCATGAATTAGGTATTCAATTTCAAATTGAGTGGACGTTATGTGTAGATAAAGTTCGAAATATCGTGGAGTGATTTATTTTGGTAGTCGTTGTTTGTGTGATTTTCCTAAGGCCAGGCTCGATCTTGCAATGCTTTGACTACAAAAAAAAACACCGTCGAGTTAAAAACACCTTAATGCCTGCATGACAGAATCCGCAATATTTGAATAACCCTTTTTGTTTCACAATGTTTATGATTGAGCATGAGCTTAGACTTTGTGAAATGTTACAGATTGCACAGCGGTTGTAGACCGTTCCTCGTGTTTGGAATTTATGTAACTTTACACCGGAAAATCATGGAAATGCGTTCCGTAGTTTTTTTTTTTTACATTGCAAAGATTTTTGTTTCAAATTTTTAATATTTTTTTTAACACTTGGACATTTATTACCATTATAATCACCACCTTTCATAAAACGCCTTAAAATAATTAAATATTTTTGATAATGCTATTTGGGGCTCTTTTTTTTTTAGCCAGAATCATTTACAATCGCCACTCAGTAACATACTTTGTTAAAAGATTTCAGCGTGACTGAAAAGTATGTTCCACAATTCTCAATAAAAAGACAATTTTCCCATAATTAACTTACTGTATTTTAATTGTACAGTTGACTTTAAAACTTCCTAAAAAAGGTAATCCTATTAAAAAGACAAAATAAAAATAACAGCATTAATGTGATTTAAATATACACTTGTAATTTTCTTATTTTTAATTTAAATGATCGCTGTAATCTAAACATAAAAAATAAAACTTTCAAGTTGAAGTTTAAATTAACCATATTTATCTACCAAATAAATTACTCTTTGTAAAATTAGTTTCATTAACTGAACAAATACTTTTAATGGATTATAAAAATAAATTTATGCTAATCTAAAAACACCACAATACATTTCACTTATCACAATTAAATTAAATCTGTGATAGATATGCGGAAATGCGAATACTTTTTGTTACGGAAACATGGGGAAAACTCTTGTTGTTTGAACAAATTGATTGTTCAGTAGAAACAACATATACGGTAAATGAAAGGTTAGTTGTAATTCTTTTTGTTGTTTTTATCATTTTTATGGCGTATATATTCTCAAAAATTTATTTTTGTTGGAGACGAGAGCAGGCATTTGTTTTTCCAAAGTGCTTGCTAGGAACAATAGAATGCCGTTTTTCTATTGTTCTCAGTTTGGTGCCTAATTTCGATATTTCAACAAAAATGCAGATATTTGTGTTTGACATATTATATGTCTGCTGTTTCACGGATTTGCATGCTATGGTTGCAATATATAAAAAAAAAGTTATGTATCTTACTTCGCCCTTAAGAATTTCTTTTCCTGTCAGGGGTGATCTTTAAATTAAGATAATCAACTATCTTTTAAATTAAAAATTTTTTAGTTATGATTATTTGTTTAATAACTGTAGTTTTTAAAATTTCATTATAGCAATTTAGCAAAAAAAATTTTTTTACAAGATATGGTAAAAAAAAAGACAGAAAGAAAACCCTTTTAAGTTAAATTATCATAAAGTAAAACTATTTAAATTTTCCCTACCAACATTTTTATATTAACTGTCGGCATACTGTCAGATTAAAAAAAACAGTAGACATAAATATTTAATTTATATTCACAGAAGAAAGAATGCAAAAAAATAATGAAAGTGGCTTCTAATAAATTAGTCAGATTTTTTTTTAAAATTCGTTTACATTTAATTTATTTTGAGCCAAATATATCGCAATTGTTTTTAGATGGATTTTTTGTCATAAAGTTTCCAGTACTATTGTATTTATATAAACAAAATTTTATTTTATAATTTAAAGATTCATCTTATTATTATATAAAAATATTTAGCTAAAAAAATCAGATAAATTATTAAAATGCAAGGTAAATTTCGTTAAATTTTAATAAGCAAAAAAAAAAACCCGATAAAAATTTATTAGTTGCTTAAAAATATAGGCAATAAAAATTTAATCTTATTTAAGTTTTGGATTATTCAATGGATTTATATTCAGGAAGAAATTGCATAACATTTTAGAAAGTAAAATTATTATTTTTAAACAAAGCTGGGAGACAATAGTGCTGAATTTCATGCCATTGTAGATTCACGTTTATTTAAAAAATAATATATAATTAGGGGAGACCGGGGCTAGTTTTCCCATGGGGTAAGCTTTCCACCAGGCCTTATACAAGAAATGAGCCGTTAGGAGGCGCCAAATGGCTGCTTGGTATACGAAGCATACCCCTTTTCTGTCACCTAAGAGAATTTGTGCTCAGTTGGTGTTGTACTATTGTTGTTAGAGCTGTTTTTGTGATTTTTTGAAAGTTGAGAGAATTTTCATGCTGACATTCATATTTAAATCATACTTTTTATTAAACTTTAAGATTTATCATATTGGTTGTATCATGGTACTAAAAGGTGGGTCTTCTCTCTACGTAACTATATATTCATTTTCAAAATAATTTAAAATTCTACTCGTCAATGTACTAATAAAGTATAATATGACAACGGGGCATGGTTTCCAAAATTTCACGGGGCAAGATATTCAAAAATGCATTGTAGAAAAGCATCCTCCAACCTACCTTTGTAAATTAAGCTTAATATTCCAAAAAACAAATAATCTGTATCGTATGAACACAGAATGAAAATTTTTTTGATTTTTTTACAAAATAGTCTACATAGTAATAAGGAAGCTGAATGAACTCGTATTATACTGAAACAATATATGTCTCTCTAAAAACTATCAGGAATTTATGTAGTAGCCAAAAAGCCTCATCGTGATTTATTACACTGTAAAGTAGTAATGTGTAATGTTGCACCGAAAGTTTTGAGTCAAATGGCTTGTTCAAATAAAGGGGGAGGGGAGCAATTATACCAAAGTATAGTTGCACAAAAAGGGAAGTTTTGTATATAAGTTTAAAGGGATCCATATGGGATAATGACTTTGAATAAAATTGGGGTTAAAATAGCTTGGTATAATAAACTTGTTCTTTTTAAATACTTATATTCTGCGTATACTCTTTTGAGCTATTTTAGTTAACAATAAATCCATGTTAAAAATTACAAATGTTTTTCAAATGTATTAATTTTTTTAAAAAATAGTTGGAAAATTTACCCCATTACTTTTTGGCAGTGGCAAAACTTACCCTGCATACGGACCAGATAGTTAAAACAATAAATTAGTTAATAGTTAAACTGAGTTTAACCAGAATAGTTAAAACTGAGTAAATGACGGACACACAATAATAAATACTTATG